>OY728579.1:1525973-2125973 GCA_963422195.1 Carabus problematicus
TAATTCCATTTACACGCTCCGCTGCATTTGGATATTGATAAGACACATGTGCTATTTTGCATAACGCCGGAAGGTCAATAATCATTTTCACCAGTCATATCCGGCTTTAAAATGAATGAAAGATATTAGCATTTTTCAAATGCTTGCACACTGAAACGCTCTAAATTATTTTGGCAAAACATTTTCTAGAAAGTCGGCATAGTTTCGAGATTGTTTTTTTTTTGTGAAATGTATCATAAATAAACTCTCTAAAAATACTAAATGTAAGCTACGTAATCTAACGCGAATTATTCATATTACTTTTTACATTTAGAAATATTATTACTAATAATAATAAAAGTATTGTATTAAGTTCATTTCTAGTCAAGAATTGTTCACAAACGTTTGTATTATTTTTATTCGCTGCTTATATGAAAGCTGGTTGACATTAAAATTCCTCTAGTAACGAGAAAAAAGCAACAAAAAAATTGTAAAAGAAAAAACATGAAGAAAAAAAAATTAAAACAGGACGTCGAATCTGGTAATTTGATAGAATCGTGGTAAATAAATTCTAGTTGGTGTCTCGCTCTTTTTATTTTGTTACTCTTTGGTTTTTCTTTGTATTTTGTTTCATTAGATCTTGATTTTTATACTCGATAGATAGGTTGTTGTTTTGTTCGTTTCTTTATTTTTAACTTTTTTCTATTGGTCATTGCATGCAAGAAGTCTCACGGGCACACGATTTCAGAGACACCGGTTTGTCAGGTTTTATTCCTGGATAAAGCCCTTTTTATTAGAACCCCCCTTGCATCCTGGCCAACCGCTGGTACCATCGCGCATTCCGGATCGGCAACCTGTAGCCGCGAAGAATACCTGAACCTGTTTTTTTTTTAATCATAAATCCTACATTTTTCCTCTCCACAGAGCAAGAAAAAAATGTGCAGGTGAAGAACTATAATTTTATCGTTGAGATACGAGAGGGATACAATACGAAAGATAGTGAATATGTTAGGCCCACAGTGAGAAATAAATTTCAATGTCTATTTGAATTAGAGATAGACATAAACCTATAAAAATGCAGATATAAATAAAAAAAATATTTTAATTTTTTTTCTTTGTAGATTACACTATCAATTTTCGAACAATTTTAGTCTCTTTAGTCCGGTACTGTTTAATGTTCATTTGTAAGTAATAATTCAGCTAATCAATGCCAGAATACAGCTATTTAATAAATATATTGTTGTTTTTTATTTGTACAGTGTTTGTTTAATATAAACTGGAGACACATATTTCGAGAATCGATTAAATCCATCGTATTGATAAAAAACAACTGGTGGAATGTTGTAAACAAGTAAAAGTGAGAGCACACAAATGATTGATTACCTACTTTATTTAGAGTTCAGTGAATTCGGTTTTGGCTATTTGTGTAATTACGAAATCGGTGTGTTTTTCGATACGTACGTACACGTATTTAGGTCAGTGTATAGGAAGTTTGTCATAAAATCAATTTCATATGTATTATTGAACGTATTACGCGTATGCGGGACTGTGCACGCCGATCAATGGAATTGCTTTTATCCTTGCGATAAAAATATATATGTACCGTACACCACATTGGCCGGGTACCAAGTAATGGTCGTATTATCAGTTCCAGGGAACTTCAAATACCAAATGTGAACGTGCTAATATCTACCATCAATATAACGTGCGTCGTTATAGCTAAAAGTAATTAGACAATTTGTGTCATTTATTAAGATAATATATTATTTAGATTTTTTTGTTGCACGTGGAATTTTACATTAATTCTCATTGAAAGTAATATAATAATAATCATACAATTCTCAAAATATGTTCCACATGAATATTTACTTGGATAAATATATACAAATATTGATTATCATTTACAAATTTTCATCATAACATTTTCACGTAAACATTACTTATCATTTGTTAAAATACGGGAAAAATTATTGTGTAATATTGCAAAACTTTTGTGTGGTTTATGTTTAGGAAAATTTTATTGCACTATTTGTTAAGACGATTTCACTACTGTAATATACTGGTAAAAATGTTTTATGTCGATTATACTAGGAAAAAAAATAAATACTGCGTAAAAGCAAAAAGGGTTACCATTTTCGTAATGGTGCGCAATATTTCTCCTTATTTTGCTCGCAATAAACCAGTACGAATTATAACCCTTGCGCCAAATAAAACGTGCCATTCTAAAAGGCAAAAAAAGGTAACCAATATAACGAAAAAGTTTTGTCAAATTTGCTCGTTCACTTGTTTATGCCATGCGGTTAGAACTATTTACAACTTTGCAAACAAGCGTTTTTATGGGTAAAGGGGTTTTTTATTTATGTGTTGGCTAGCAGTGTGTCGGAGGAGACCAATATCGTTAAAATTGCATTTTTGGAGTTGCAAGACGGCTAACGGGACTTTCGAATCCTTTAACCCAAGAACCTAGTTTCTAAATTGCCATCCCGAAAGGGACTAAAAGGTAGGTTTGCTACAATCTCGCCCCCATAAAAAAGGTTCGCATTTTTAACTCTTTATTGATGTACAAATTTTCGTTTCGTTCGTTCCCATCCCTTGGAGCGATGACCGCGAAAATCTTGGCCAGTTGGCTGTAACTCGAACACAGATTTAATTTTACCTGACTAGCAAAATTGATTGGTTTTTAACTGTAAACTGAAATGTATAATTAGTGTGTAGCTTGCACAGAAACGTGTGTAGACGGTGAAATTGTTATAATTTAGTGTTAATTATAACAATTATTTCTTATCGATGCTAGTAGTCCAATTTATATGCAATTTGTAATATGTAATACAGCAACTATTCATAATAAAGATATTACGTTTTGAATCTGTTAACCTTAATAGAAATATTAAATCCAAAATGTAACTTATTTATAATAAAACAATTGTTTAACAAACAATACATACAGTTCTTTCAAAAAATGCTTTTCACTAATCTGTTGTACCATCGTATTTGCGTGGATACCTAACCTATAATTTTATCGTTTAGTGTTTTGTTCGATTGTACGTTGTTTAATATTGCTTTTTTTTGTTTGTTTGTTTCGAAAAATACGTTGTAACACCTAAATCAATACGCACTTGCGTAGGTAACCAAAACGTTGTGTAGCGGTAATATGTAAAATACCGGGTTGATTTTTTCAATATGCGTTTCGTTCTTTCGACATGCAAAAGTAGAACACGAACTGCTAATAAGTTTTCGTGTTGAAATCCGCGGTTACCGCAGGTGTACGAGGTTGTCACTGGTGGTGAGGGGTATGGTAGAGGTAAAGAGGAAGGGGAGGGCATTGAGTATGAACTTCGTAGGGTGGTCGTGTGTTTTTGGACCGTCGCTATGCAACGATTCTAGCGTGTCACCTCATTATTTGTGCGCCATGGACGTCGTCCACTGTGTATACGTATGCCGTAAGTTGTCGCAAAAATACTCGCAAACTATTGATCTGTTTTCATTATCGTTGGCATGGAATTATGTAGGTAAAACACGATATCTATTAAAGAAATGTTATATAATGTTTCTAAATTCATGCTCAAGAGAATAGTATGGTATTTTAGTATTTATTGCAGTTATTTGTACATTTACGTTATAAACAAATGCAAACTTTGATGCAACGTTTCGTAAAAATGTTTACGGCAATGAATATTTTCGTATGTTTATTTATTTTTTTCACAATTATATAATGATTATAATAAACAGTAAATGTTCGGTGTTTAAGGTTTTAATTTAAAATTACTCACTTCGTTTAAGAACTATGAACTAAAAAAACATGTTTATAGAATCGTTTATCCCCTCCAATTTACCACTTATGATATCGCGTAAGTCTTATGTTGATAGGAGTCTGGCGGTGCGACAACTTTAGATTTCGACACTGTCGTTTCAACGAATTACATTGGCCAATCCCCTACTCATATTCGCTTGCTGTTGTGTATGTGTGTGTGTAAATAATTGATACTGGCAAGTGTTTGGCGATTGTCGTCATCAAAGGGCATTGAACGATAGTGCGTACACGCATATGCACGAAGCGCGACGTGCGTTTCGTTCAAGGTCTTCACGACGCACGCGCACATACCACGCCGACACGTAACCGCACGGCTTGTGTATTCATTATACTTTGGCTATTTAATAACTATAAATTGACGAAATTTATTTATTATTAAAGCAACAATACCTTGACAAATAATATCTAAAATCTCTATACTTTTTTTTATTCATTATGAAAACATATTTGAGAACTGCAAGTTGAAACTTCCGAACAGTTTACTCAACATGGCACAGTGATTATTTACGAAAAGGCTTGTCGTCTAGTAGAGATTCTAGAAGAACTTTTAAACAAACTTTGTGTACAAGGAGCAGTAGACATTTACAGCAAGCCAGACAACATACTCCATGTAATATTTTAGTCAAGTGCAACAAATACTTTCCATGCAGCGATTAGTAAAACAAATAATAACGTTTCACAGTTGTTTATTATAAATTTATCTTCCAATTTTGTTCGCAGTTCCAATGGAAATACACGTAACAAACGTGGCTAGTTGATCGATATGATTAATGAACGCATTGTCATTTACACACATCGCCACGGGGAATCGCCGATTTCCCACAGCGCCCAAAAATCGGCACAGATTTGGGTTCCTTTGCTTGTGTGTAAAAAAAAAGAATTAATGTTAATCTGTCTGGAGCAGGTAAAGTTGTGGAAAGAACCGCAAGAAAGAAGGTTTCGTCATCCGTTATTTTGCCAGATACCGTTAGTCGAGTCTTCCGTGTGCAGATCTGACTTTTGCGTGATCACAGGTGGACACAGTTAGCTGGATCACGGTCCCTTGCACCCGCTGTGTCTGAGCTGGTATCCAAGTAGAGTCTGGGAAAGAATGCGTCTCAAAAACCGACCACTTTGCTACTCCAACCCCTCCTGTCATGACTGCAAGATTTAGTCTTAACCGGCGAATTCTCCGAGTGTGAAAAATTGCACGTACGTGCATCAGAATATCTAATACGGTATATAAAGATTTGAAGCATTCTCGTAGATTTTGGAATAATGCAATACAAGAAAATAACAATTGATATTAAGCAATTTTTTATTTCATACTATTTATCAATAATGTTTTCTAAGCTCTTGTGTGTTATATTAACTCCCTCTGCATTGGGTACCACCCCTTCAGGGCTGCGCGGAGGTGGAGTGTTGTGTTTGAAAGGTTTTATTCGCATCATTTATACCGATATGAAATGTTATTGTACACGTTTGTATACAGGGTGTTCTGTCTGTGGCGGGATAGGTTATGATGGACGCACCTGTGTATTTCGGGACCTATATATTTCATATGCAGTCATCCCCTTTTTCTATATATCGTGGGTTGCCGAGCCTGTCAGAATTTTTTGGGTGACTTGCGATAATGTTTTGGTGTTTTTTTCGACCATCTACCTCCCGGATCTCTGCTTTGGGTTTCGTATAACGAACGAAAGGGTTAAATTCGATGAAGCCGCTTTTTTACCAGTCTTTTTTATACAGGCGGCTTGCTAAGTTTGACCTTGAGACTGCAGAGATTTCTTTATGATGCTTGCAACCCAACGATGTAAGTCATATGGTAGAGTATTTTATATTTAAAAACATTTCTGGTCGCTGCTAATTTAATATACATTTCTATTTCTTCCCTCTGCATTCGATAATGATTTCAGCGTTACTTGTTCAAACTCACATTGATTTATTGAATTCACACAAGATTCAATTAATCACACGTATCCTCTTGTACAAAAGAAATAGAAAAGACAAAGAAAAAAATTGTCTACTATTATTTATCGTACCAGCGTAACTTCGCTTCAGTGCTTCTTGCCAAGATGGCAGCCTGGGAACCTCGGCGAATCTCAACCCTCCCGCCCTCATATCATATTTGTTATCTCCAGGGGTTTTTTTTATAGGCCACTGACAGATTTTTACCCTTTTTAAAGCGGCACTTGTCTCGTCTGGCAATCAGGTGCCCTGCCAGTAACTGGATGAGTCGAAGATTGAGTGGGGCAGAGGAGGAGTGTAGCTTGCAGACTCTGTATTACACCACTACGTCGTGACTAGCGCGACTTGACAAAATTCCCGGTTGTATGCGTGCTTGTGTGTGCCGTAAACATGGGCTCACGTACGTGGAAGGGTCCCTATATTATATTATATTGTCTACTGGTGTTTTCTTTAGCGTGGGAGAATTCTTACACGGATAATAAGCTTACAGTTCTATTATATTACCTGCAAATATGTGAATTCATATTATGTATTTTTTAATGTACTATTATTTATATAATTTTATATTAATTATTCTCTAAACAGTATAATATTAGTAAAGTCTCTAAATTTTGATAATATTAAAAGTGCAAAAATTGTTTAATTTAATTTAGTAGGAAAATCAACCATTTCAAATGACATCGATAGCACCTGTTATTGCAATTACGTTTTATTATATTATAAACTAAATATTTTTAACGTTTTTTACGTTCTGGTTTTATAATTTACTAGCATTTTAGTTTTACAGTGTATTATTTAGGTTAGGTTTTTGTGTGCCATATATAGCATGCATTCAGACACTCACACACATGTGTATACTTGTTCCGTGGATGTTTGGACTCGTCCGCCTCGTGGTGTCCGGTGTCATAGTGGCGATTTACTATAGCTACAATCGTTAAAACGAAAAATACCCTTACACGGTCAATTTGCATTTAAATTTAGTTAATTTTTAGAGTTCTGCATTGCTGGAATTTTAAAAAAATCGTTTCTAAGTTATGTGTTCTATTTTACATTTTGTAAAATAAATTATATTGACAGCTAAGTCTAATGTGTATTTTGAGGTTATATAATCGTTCAATATTAATTAAACGTCAAATTTACGAACAGCTTTCATATGTTTGCATTTGTTTTTTTCTTTGAATAAAACAGTGTATAAATTTCTCTAAATGAGATAATGATTTCTCCGTATTTGTGAATCTGGGTAAAGCAAACAAATTAAGCGCATCCACAGTGATTAACCACAACAGTATAAGGTCAGTATATTTTAAACTAAACACAATATATATTTTTTAATTGGCTACCGCAGAAGATAACGACGATGAATGCATCCGAGTTACGTGGGGTGTATTGTGAATAGGGATGGGCAGAGCAGAGGGGGGGTTTAGATGGAAGAGTGAATATCGGTGGCCGAGTGGTAGAGCACCTGTTGCTTCTGTAGCACAGATTACACGCTCCCTGTTACATTTCCTGGTTTGATGAATCGCTCCCGTCCGCTGAAGTAGTTCAGGAAACACAAGTCAATGATGCCGTATTTGTACATGACGGTGTGTAGGAACTTAATTTCTTTCAGTATTTGTTCTAGCAAAATGGAACAGTCCATCAGTACTGTGTGTGTGTGTATGTGTTTAGATTCGTGCATTTTTTTTTTGTGCTCATAGTCATTTCTATTTCTTTGTTAATACTTGACTAATTTTTGATAAACACCTGCCGTCTTTTATAAAATATCCTTTTTATAATGAAACCCTACTTCCTTACATGGGGTAAAATCGTATTCCTTAAGAGAAAAAAATGACATAAATTTCAACCGTGATTTTTTTTTACTGAAAAGCGTCTTAGGGAAGGCATTGGGGAATCGGTAGGAGTGCGTGGACCGACCAAGGTGATGCACCCCTCCCTTGGCCCCGTTCGCCCCTGGCCCGTCTGCGGTCCAAGCCCCCAGGGCTGTCCACGATGCGAACGGGGTGAAAACGGCACAGCCGAATTCCAATACCCCCTGTATACGCGTGTGTGCGTGCGTGTGTGTGTATATATGCCATCATCTTGCGCACAAAAAACTGCCTACCCCCGGTCAGACAGGGTAGAATAGACCTTGGGACACAAACAGTGGCTACAAACATTTTTTGCTCACATTTGTTTGATTAATAGAAATTGATATGAAACCACATACGTATATATTTGTTAAATTTGTATTTGTTGGGTAATATTTTGTAGTGAACAAAAATAAAAATATCACAGATATTTGAGCAAATGTTAAATATATTTGTTCTCATTTCAATTGCAAAAAAAATATGTACAATTTGTGATATAATATACTTGAAAATGTGTAAAAAAATCTAGGAAAACTAATAATAGTTATGTACCTGCAGTTATAGACAAATATTAAAATAAATATACAATTTAGGTATCACTGATTTTGAAATTTTAATTATTTGTTTTTGAAATATCGTATTTATAAATACATATTGTATGTAATATGCATTCTACATGCACATACAGATATTTCGATACTACTGGTTTAGATCCCTTTGCAGTCCTCAAAACGAGGGGCGTTGTTTGGAGCAGGTATTCGGCGAGCGATGAGAATAATACACCTGACTTTAGAGGTGGATCACTTTTACTTTCACCCTTACTTTAACTATTTTCCTCTTACAAGGCTTTAGGAGAACTTCATTCCGGTTATTTAGTTCATAATACCAAGAATATGAAAGTTTCAGTTGAAAAGTAAATGATTCATATGCATTCGAAATTCTTCTACTCAAACTAGATTTAACGTTTTTATTGCACATTTATACATTTTATCTGTGCTGATAAGTATAAATGCATAAAACTAAGTTGTATAAAATTCACACGCTTCCAACTATAGAAAATATGTGTGAAATCAAGCAATCTTGATCAACAATATTCCACAATGACTGGTCGTGTTAAATTGCTGAACGCATTGAATAAAAATCCTTTTGTACGGGAAAATGTATAAATCTGATACAGTATGCTTTCGGCTGGCATCGAAGCGAAGGATGGATTGTGCGAGACCATCGGGTCAGGCTGCGGGTGTGGGATTAGGAACTTTATCGGTGTACAAAAGAACGCAATAGTGCATGGCAAAAGGGTGTGACATACACTCACAAATAAAAGCGTCCGGCTAGACACTGTAAAAAATAGATCTATGCCATCACGGTGACGTCACTGGCTGCATGACATAAGAAACCACATACTCCGTGATACGTTTGTGCATGTACGACTTGCATGTGCACGGGAAATGTCATGTAATGATTGTAAATGGCCCGATGCTCGACTGTTTCCGCATCGCATCGCCTTGGGAATTGTTGTTTTTTATTTATTGTTTTATAGAACGGATATTTTTTACCTAGAAAAAAACTGTATTGCTTTATTTTTTATTTGTCTCAGAAATTACAAGCAACAAGAGTGCATTGTTATCCAAATGCGGCAATTTCATGTGGGTCGAATATGAATGGAGAGAATAATTTTAATTTCGTATTTATGAATGTAGTTGTTGATGGTATATTTATCTGAACATTGCTAGTGTGTTGGGTATTAGTAAAGAACTAAGTCGGAGAGTAACCCGAGGACTGAGTAGTTAATTGGTAAGATGCGGGTGCCGATGCTAAAATGGAATATTTTCAAACATGAACAGTATGTTCGTGCACACGACAGAATGAATATTTCAAACTATATGAATGCGGTGGCCAGTAACAAGCAGTGAATATTACAGTGTATATGTTCACAGACACATGTAGATATAATATAGGTGATAGCTATATAGTCACTAGGTACACGTATCTGTAGTTACGAGCTAGAGACTATAAATCAAGACATTATCTCATATGGAAATCTTGTTGATAAAAAGCACAACGCAAATCCAGCCGCTTATTATGCTTTATCAAATTTTAATAACCATAGCATCCTTTAATTAAAACACTGCATGCAATGGTCGGTTTTGTAATCTAAGTTGTAGGTTCCCGGTAGTGTGCTTGTAGGGTGTTGAGCGCGGGTGTGTGTGCGGAAGAAAAAATGGCGTCCACGTTCTCGCGGTTTTCAATCATTCATCCGATGATTCGTAGGCTCTAAGGGCATAATTGATTTTCCAATGAACGACGACGTCGGAGGCGGCGTCTGTTGGCGGCGACATGGCGCTCTCTATAGAATCCCATCACACCTCGCCAATACGAACATGCGATATCAGTGTGCCTTCGCAACAAACACCATCGACAACATGTGCAATCACTTGACCGGAACAGTAAGTAAATACTACTTTCTTAGAAAACTAGCCAACCGTCACTTCAATAATAAATACAAACGCAAACCCCAAAAATGTACAGGTTATGTATCATTCATACGGCGTTTCGCTGAAACACACTAGTTATACTATAAATTATCTGTGATCGAAGACATCTGTGTGGATTATGTTGTGTCTTTCATGACTTACTTGACGATACGTACTATATAAGTGACGTTGAAACAACACACACGCGAATTCTGATTTTCATTAAACTTTTATCTGTTCATTATTATACCCGTTGCATATTAATATCTCAATTCTCCTTCAACTGGAGGCAGGCTCCGTGGTGTGCACTTTAGTCTTGCACACCAACCAGGTGGGCCCTCTTGGCCGTCGACTGGTTAATAATTTATTTTAAAATTATAGAATTTACTGGGAATGGAGTAAGAATTAATAATAATCGTAGCGTGATTGCTCAGTTGTAAAATATAGTGCCTAGGATAATCTTGAAGAAAAAAAAAAACTGTGGACCCAGACAGGGCGGATACGGATCTGAATATGTAATACATAATATTACAAAGAATATATATCTTGTACAGTACAATCAGTTAAAGAAATATTGCTAATGTAATGAAGCTCTATCGTTCGTAAGTAACAGTTGTTGGTATTTAATTAAGAAGTATGTATAGGATTATTGGAAGTGAATGGCCCATATGTCAAATAGATGTATGATGATGACACAGGCCACAGGAATCTGTATCAGCTGTTGACAAATATAAATCACTAACACTAGTTCAATCTCTGAATATTCCAGTCGAATATTCCATGTTTCTTTTCATTTCCGTAAACACAACAAACAAACATGCAATAAACGTTTCTTGTTCTGCGCACGCGCAGTGGTTTTCAATGTGCACGTGTCACATTAACGTGTCTGACACACGCGAATTAAGTATAATTTTAAATTCTTTTCGTTTGAAACAATCTTTGACATACATTTTGCATGATAAATCTACGTTGTTTATGAATTACACCTGCATAATAAGTTTACTACTTGCGCACGAATTATACCGGTTATTTTGGGAACGCCATTTACAAATAGCATGTGATCTGCATTTCATTAAAATATTTTTACATATATACGCCGGACATAGAACTTGCCGTTTTAGATTTTAATACATTTTTTCCAGCTTAACGGAATAGATAAATTGTGACTGGAATGTCCAGCTGGGGAAATCATATTAGATTCTTATACGATTATGCCATTCTAACATATGATAGAATATGTTAATATGCATTCCAACGCCCAGAAAGGTGTGAAACAACGGAAATATTTAATAATTATTAACACAATTTTAACATATCGTCCAAAAGTAATTTATTTCCGGTTGAAAAATGTGTTATATTGAGAGAATATGGCGTGGATGCTTGATTTATTCATGATGTGTGTTTTTGTATGGTTTAGAAGAAATTAGTGTACACGTTCTATTGCCATTTGTGTTCTGCCCATCCAACTGATGTGTATACGGTATGGTTATGTTGTCAAGATAATATACCTGTATATTGGCGGTAATTTCAGATGTAATTTACCGTAAGAGAAAACAGCACAACCTACTTTGCAATTTTAATACGTGATTGTTGGTTTGTTGCTTTGTAATTTTGCAAAAAAAAACAGCAGTAAATAGTACGTTAGATAATCGTAACATTAATAAATAAACTGGTTAAATTGTATATTGCAGTACCTGCGAGTTTCTAATTTTGCAAAAAATAGTTGTCAATGGGCGTGTCCTTTGGTAAATATTTCACTTTGTTCGTACGAACAAAGATGAAAATATTGCTTCTGTCATCACACCGTCAGATAAAACAATACTTAGCTGTTCTAGTTAAATACTTTATAAGTATGTTGGTACAATACAATCGCCCCCCAAACCCCGCTCTGAACGTATCATTCTTTAATGTGTTTGTACAGAAGAAATTGAATTTAGTTATTAACGTGCTTATTTCCAGAAACAATTATATTGTCATATGTTTTGTTTCGTAACACAGTAGCCGTAAAAAACAAACAAAGTTGTTTTGACATGCAATTATAATTTTGATGTCATGATTTTTGTAAAAAAATTATATATTTTTGTAAAGTTTCGTTTGCAAAATTTTGTTTCAAATTATTTTTATCTTCATATTGCTATTTGTAGTTTTATTATTGCGCATAATAACACTGATTTGACATTTTGAATATTCACTTTGAGCAATAACAAGGTTACTAAGATTTCTTGTTCTTATATATTGTAGAATCCGATATATGTACTTCATTGGTCTCTCATTACTCTGTCAAGACATCTACAGCACTATATTATTCATTTTACAAAGTCTCTATGTTCTAATATTATCCAGTAATTCCTTACAATTTTCTTTTCATCACTCTTCATTGTACATTTAATCCTGTATTACGTATTTATTTGGTTTAGTTCCTTACCTTGCGTAACAGAATCGTGCGTTTTGTGGTTGAGTGTACCGGACGCGAATGATGTTTATTCAACCATAGTATTATGTATATGTCTGGCTAAACTTTGCAGTACTGCATGTATACCAAATACGGATGTTAAAAAGTATGAATTCGCAGTCATTTTTTTTACGAATTAAACACATTTCGAGTTACTAGAATAGATTAAAATATGATTGGGTAAAAAAATGCTTCATTTTTCATTCATATTTTGCTCTAAAATCGCTTCATTTTAACTGACAGTAACGGAAATTGTGGTATTGCAGTTGAAGCAGGCAATTTTTATCAGCTCGCAACCGTTATCGCGCGTACCAAAATTATCACCAAACGACGAGAACTGTTTGCTTAGTGTGAACAAATATAGACGTTTTGAACCCAAAAATATTTGCTCTTACACATAACGGATGTGTCCTGTTTCTATTTTTTTTTGTTAATTCAATCTAGTATTAAAACATTATGTAGTAGCAAAAGTGGAAAGAATATAAATTGTTGTTGCATTGCCAATTACCGAGTAGGATATTAGCAAAAATAAAAGAGGTATTTGTCAGTGAGTGTGACGATGAACTAGACAAGTTATAATAGAAAATTACAGAATGAGAATGCTCTGTTGACGTTGTCTAGCTGGGCTACAAAGCGTGATGATGATGTTGATAGCGGCAGGCATTAGTTGTATAGTAAGTAAGGTTAGGTACTCGACTGGCCTTGCAGCTCGCGAGAGCAGCATGCACGTCGTCCGTGCTGCATAAGCGCAACGCATCCGCGGTTGCGTTGCGTGCGGGATCGCGCGCGGATTGGCTGCCTCTGTCTGGGTCACAGCGCGTAAACGTGGCACCTCCGAGTTCACTGCACTCCCGCTATCTCACTCCGTCGTATGCGACAGCGTATAGTCTATTCCGCTCGCACACACTCGCGGTGATTTTGGACACAGAGTGTGAGTGCCTTGACTCGACTTGACTGTTGCTCAGCGTTACCACCCTGTTGCCTGGCCTGCTTGATTTCGTCGTTCGTTCGTATGTTCGCTTGTTTTGTCGTCGGACGAAATTCTCACCATGTACTAATCTTTTCGAAAACATCAAGTTCTAGGCAACAGTACCGAGAAATTCGCTTCAAATTTCGTTCTACAAATTCAGAGATATTTATAACTATAACAGCTATTTGCTGGAGTGGAAATAGATTTAGTACAATGAGTGAGCACACTGAATTAGATGGAATAATTTCAATAGAGTTTTGATATCTCAATTAAATACAAAATAATCTATTAGTTCGACATGCAATGATCAAATATAAACAATGATTAATATCATCATTACGGTTTCATCAATACTTGATACGAATTAATTTCAGCATAATTCCACACAAATTCGACGACGAACAATTCTTGTATTTGGAATAATGTCGAGAGTGTGTAGGTATGTTAATTATCTATTCCATTAGTGAATACATTAGTGAAACGCTAATAATAGCCGGGTAAAAAGTTAAAAGTCACCGTAAGCAAAAACACAGACTATGTACTGATAAAACAGCACACTCTACTCGAATATGTCGTGTGGTAAGGGTTCGTGCAGATTTTTTTCGTTCTGCGGTAGCCAAACAATTATCTAAATTGCTCCTGCTTGCATTTGGCGAAACGACATGTACATTAATAATAAGCAAGTTTAGACTAGCATGGCATGATGTACCATTTAGCTTAACGACAAAATACACGTGTTTTCCATAAGCTTCCATGGTTATTTTAACCAATGATTAGTTTGTACATTGTACATATACACGTTCGTTGGAGTATAGAATCTTGTGTCAAATTGACGACAATCATTTCAGCAAGACGCTTATGAAGACACGTCTGTAAATGCTACATCATTGCTAGGTTTACCAAAGACATACACCTAATTAGTAATTGTCCAACTGTCGTGCCGAGGCTAACAACACACATTTTCCCAAATATTAAACATGTATGAACAGTATTTTGATACGGTGCACTGTTGACTTATTTAGTAAGTTATTGTTCAAAACGCAGACAAGAAAGCTTGATTTCAGTTCGTTATCAAAGGTTTGTCCAGAACAATGTTGTGTAATTTCTAACTGAGATATGTACGTTCATTTATTATTTTGAAAATCAAAGAGTTCCATTCCCAATCGCTTTACACATTTCACATTTATTCTGAGAAACTCGGCCGTAGTCAGTTTGGTCAGAAGAAATAGAGAATGCATTCGGGTTTCTCCGAAGCATGGTATAAAGTTTTAACATATTTTATCGAATGTCATGTAGTTCTTATGTATGTTAGAAGAAGGTAAGGAGATAGCAACGACTTCACACCGCCGTGGCCGACTACCGAAGTTTTAATAACCTTTTTCCATTTAAAATTATGGCTGTCATTAAAATGGCTCATGCTGCGATGCTCAATAGGATTGGAGGAGTAATCATATATCTCAACAATAAAACCTCCACGTGAACACTCACCTGTGAAATACTTTTTGTTTTAGCGTCTCTGTCCATTAGTAGAAACAAAGCCAACCTGGTAGAACTTAATAATATATTTTTATTTCACTCATTATAACCAGAAATTACGAAGATTTGTGCTTGTTAAAACCTTTACCTTGAAATACAAATGTTTGTCAATCACTGGTACAGCAATCACACAAACACAAGTATCAACTTAACAAACATCAAGTTTCTGAATAAATAATTAAAGCTTTCAGCTTTTATTTGAACTGATGAATTCGTAAATACACGTTTTGACAATAAAAACAAAATCCTTCTATGACAATTTTCTCTTTAACTTCTCGACCACATAAAGAGTTCGTTAATTATCGGAATTGTAAATGAACTGAAAGTTTTTATTTTTTTTTCTAATTACACGTTACTATACGAGACATGTGGTAGTTGTAAATTAAAAAATAATTGCAATGCAAACTTTTTCGTGTTGTTCTCGTGATGTACACGTAAAGAGAGAGAGACAGAAACACACAACTGCGTTATTAAAATAATAATTGCCGTGTTATTATAGCATGTGTTTCAAGTTGAAGTTGGTTCCAATTATTGATTGTCAATCCACATGTAATTTGCCTCAGAGACGAGCATTACCTCTGTTTGTTAAATATTTAATCATCTCTGTAGTAGTGGCACATTGAACAATACATAGGTGTAGGAAACCGAAAATGTGCCTACCGAATGTGTAAAATATCTGGACACGAAATCGTCCTGGTAACTCCCATGCAAAGAATGCTAACATGCGCTATCATCAATAGCTTGTCCAACCCCTCGCGCCGCGAGTTGAGGGTGTGCACTATCCTTCTGATTCAACCATCCCTTGCATGACCCACTGGCAAACACAGTGGCGTACGTACACTAATTGCAAACCACACAATGAACATTTCACCAGCTAGGAGATTTCAAGTGATGGATATTTAAATCAGAAACTGATTTTGTTTTTAGAAAAGGAATATCTTAATAGAAAGAACCGTTGTTTACTCGAATATTATTGTTTATTTAGTACTAGAGGTATGCATAATCTTTGTATCTACGCCTATGCATCGTCATCAGTAATGCGAAGGTATAAAGAGCTTGGATCGATTCTCCTTCATTGGATGTCCTGTGAACTGCAATGACAACATATGGTAAATCTTTCCTATATACTCCACATGCATTACACGTAAAGGAGACGATGGCAATGTTGCAGTGCAGGTGCTTGCCTTTCCCATAACCCTTTCCATTTGGCCTAGTTCCTTTAATGACCCAGGAAGGATAGGGTTTGCAGCACTGATTGCCCAATCTAATTCTATAAAAAGGGTTCTAGGTACAGCGGGCCATACCAAACAATGGACACCCACTACACCGATCTCATTTGATTGAATCATCGTACAGGTACAGGTTCCCATGATGCATATTCCCATACATGCATATTTGCTTATTTAGTTTTTGAAATAATCTACTAATAATTCCTCCATTATTTTACAATACAAATGTTGTTTGTGTCAGATGTTCTGACGCTGTGCAACTTGATATGAAAGAGGGTTGGTAGGTATAAATATATTGCATAATACATTAGAGTATTTGCCTAACCATATATTGCACTGTATATAGTACAGTTTTTAAGTGGTTTAAATCGTGCATCAGAACCCGTGTATGGATGTTGGTTCGAGTCTCTGCTGTATCAGCAAGCAATCTTAGCTCCGTTCCCACCATTAGTTAGCAAACGTCTGCTCTCTAACCCTTTCGTAGCAGCTGTTGTACTGCTGTCAAAACTCCACTTCCGCACTTTTGAAACAATACGACAATCGTAAATACTGTTTGGAGTGTACCTGTTTTGTACCCGCTATTGCCTATTGTATAATAATACTTACCTGAACCGTATGGTACCTGCCTCTGTTTCCAGATTTGACAGGTTCGTATTTCCGTTTACTTGACCGGAACAAGAGTGCCATGGAATAGTACGTTTGTAACAGACGTCACTTTAAGTGTTCTCCGATTTATTAATGATTTGTTTTGTTACTTTGTAATGTAATTAAATGTCTAGTAGTAATTTACGTGTGTGAAGTTTTAGACTTGTTATTGATAACATTATGTATAGTATAGTAAAGGAATTTAATAGTTACTTGATATTTGTGTACAATATTATAAATACTAATTAAATGCAAACATAACAAACCTAATGGTGTTTTCAGGAATATAATTTTTAGTTTCATTTATTTACTCAACGACATTTATTTTCGTTGTGCTGTTGAATTAATTGGTAAATAATTAATAGCGACAAGTTGCAGAACAAGATAAAATTTCTCTTGAAACATAACGACGATATCGTGCAAACGATTTATAACATCATTCCGAACAGTTTTACAGAAATCATTTATGTTTGTTTCGTACATTAGTATGTGACACAAGTTTCGACAGGTATACTTTTTCCGAACAGATAGTATAATACGTTAAAAATTCAGTTTAAAATTGCAACGGCGCATTTTAAATTGGCCTAAAAACCGGAAGTCATAACTAAACCATTCAGGTGTTTTATATGACTCCCCTCACTGCCATTGTGTTGTTGACTCTACCTTAATTAACTTTACTATTTGGGTGTACGGATCGCTAGTCACCGATGTTGCTAAAAATTCTCAACATATGTAACATACATGCATGCAACACTGCATATGTATATATTGCTATTCTGAATACACCTACCATAGATATTTTCTCCCAATGCTACGTTAACTAGTTTTGTGTCGTAGCGGAAATGATCTATTTCATTGTCGACTGAATTTCTATTATATTTACTCACAGCAGTCCAGTTAATTGTTATGACAAAATACAGTCACATATTTATTACACAGAGAATTTACAAAAAGTTAGCTATTTTTTTCTTTATTACATTCCAATTGCATCATCTTTACGTAATAATAAGCTCAAAATAAACGAAAACTAATTTTACATGCACAGGTATAAACTTTATAATCTCCCACTTAGAATACCGTTTAATTAGAATTAAAAACGTATAATTTTAGTTTCAAGTTAATTGACATTGTCAAATTAACCTTCGCGCGTTTTGAAAATGTCAAATTTCAAAATTGCAATATTAGTTTATAATTTTTCGTGAATAACGAGACCTCGAGAAGTGTTTTTTGTCTTTGACATTTGTCCAGCATTTTGACAAGGACAATTATTGTTGGTTAGTTCGGCAATAATCCGCTATTCTAATCGCGCAACTCTGTCGTGTTGTGTGCGTCTCACGCAAATTCTTTGGTTACACAATTTCCATAATTTATGTTCGTGTGCGAAAGGGCGCACCTGTGAAAGCCTTTTAATTATAATGTTACAGGCCGTGAACGCAACGCTAGAAGTTTGTTTTTCTGTATTGTGCGCGTAGAATTGCAAATTAAACAGTGAAATGAGGTCAATACACTTATCGACATTTTCGGTGAAAGATATTGCACGTACACGGTGTTTTTTATAATGACTTTACGCTGTGTCGAGTTTTGCATGAAAATATACTGAAATAACTGGACTTTTATTTGTTAGTTTGTTGCAATTAGATTGTATTTCATTAAATTAGGTTATGTAGTAAATAATGTCACCGATTGGTTCAAAGTGTGCCAAGGCGGTTACAAGGATGTATTGCCAATTTGATGGGATAGCTGAGATTCATTTTAATCGTATAAACATTCGTTAGTA
The DNA here is from genome assembly GCA_963422195.1 of Carabus problematicus. NCBI lineage: Eukaryota > Metazoa > Arthropoda > Insecta > Coleoptera > Carabidae > Carabus > Carabus problematicus. The sequence goes on from OY728579.1 coordinate 1,544,641, forward strand.
TGCGCAATTAGTATATACCAAGTCTTTGTAATCGAGGTTTACGAGGTGATTATGGTAATACGATAAAATAAGTACAGATAAATACACACATTTACATCTATCTAAAACATGTCTGTGTGATACCAATTGTAAACAAATTTGTATAAAATCATTGCAATAATATTTATATCTTCATATTCAACCTTAACTCATGTTAACCCTTAATATCGGGTGCGGCCTTATAAGGCTATCCGATTAGACTTGCATGCACAAGTCCTTCTCGGTTTCTAAGAAGTCATTGGTTTTAATAGCACCCCCATTGTGTTTACAAAGAGCGGTTATTTCGCAAATATTACGTGCTTACTATCTAGTTATCTCCTTCCCTTTTTTCAACTTGTTTCCATTATAATTATGCAATAATTGTACGTCAAGTCGATGCGCTTGTACTGGAAAATTGTTGGGTTAGAAAACTGTACAAATTAATAGTAAATATGTCTGTGAGAACAGTAAATAAAAAATCAGTATAGATTAGTCCATTATGTTTGGATTGTCGTAAACTGGAATTGATTTGTCAATATCTCTAACAATCTCAATTAATATATTCAAAGAAACTGTAACATATATTGGCTATTTTATGTTTAGATCTTTCATTAAAAAATCATTATCGATTTAGAAAGTGTGCTCTGATTTCGTTTATAGATTAATCTATTAAAACTGCTTTATTAAACTGACGAATTCATTTCTATCAGGTTTCAAAAGTACCTTGAGGGTTTCATGTGGCAGGGTGGGGCGGGGTGAGGAGAAGAAGAAGAAGACAAACAGGTTTCACAGGGTTATCGAATGCGTGAAGGGTGCAAAGTACAGTTGCACCTGCAGGGAAATAATTACATTTTATATTTGGGATTCAGACACGAAACATCTTGCACAGATAAAACTACTTACCAATTTAATTTAAATATTTAAACAGCCAATCACAACACACGTTGCAAACAGCGTGTCAGTTGTCAGTTTAAATTATTTCATTCATTTTACATTTTATAGATATTTACAGATTAAAAATGATTAAAAAATCAATAATGCACAAATTAATTGTATTTGGTTAATGTTTTTTTGTTAATTTTTTATTTGGTTATAAAATTTCCGCATAGATTACCTAAGTATAGCATGTGATATATAGGTTGAATCAAAATTAATTACAGTAGAAAGTTAATCAAAATTTAAATATTTGATAATTAGGAATGAGGCAATTTGTTGCAATGATTTATTTTCGCAATTAAGACATACCTATTCTTAATTGTTTTCACATGTATGACACCATAAATATCTAGTATTTCTTTACGCCGTTATATAAATAAACAAAATTATTTATTAATTCTCAGTTATTTTTATTGACGCTAAATAATTACAATTTTTACATCGTTTTCAATTCGAAAATAATCTCAATATGGAAATTTTTCCAGATTATATTATCATAACATCTACGTTCTTTTTTAATTGACTAAAAGATAAACGATTAATGGAAATGAATATATGTAGACGGGAGAATAATGTTCGCATTATTCCGTAAAGGGCTTGTAATAAGTATTTTTTATTGTTTTCCATCATTTTACGACGATTTCAACCTGTGTGTAGTCCATGAAATTTTATGTCCTTCTGTCAGGCTGTGAGCATAAATATTTGACACAGGTTTTTTTAAAAGAATTTTCACTTATGTATATACGTCTATGTGTGACCGCAAAATTAACCTTACAAATTTTGAATAGGGGGCCGTGAGTTTTATGCGTCTATAAAACTGTCTGTGTGTATGATGTCGGTAGGTACCTATCTAACCCGTAAAGCGAGCAATTACTGTTGCTTGGCAATCGGCGTGCTATGCGAAAAGTTTCTCTTGCTATATGTACAAGCATTTACCAAAAATACACATGCACGTGCGCGCGCGTGTGTGTGTGTGTGTGTGTGCGAAAGTAGGTCGCAGTTTCGAGAACGCTTCAAACTGCCAAACATGTTCTGAATGCGAATTAGCACTAACCAATTCACAGTTATCAAACGTGCCCATTTACAAGGAAAATCACGAAATATCTATCTAGAACGTGTGGGTTTTAACATAAATGAACGTATTTAGAGTCAATTTTAAAACACATTCGCTGGAACATTCAGGTTTTTATTATGGCAGCAATGTATGTGCATTTATCTAAATGCAAAAATAAGAGACATGTATAGAATATTTGTAGAATAAAACAATTATCTACTTGTATTTTGTCACACACGTTACTCATTGTCAAACTGATAATTCGTGACAACCAAGTATGTAACAAACTATTGATTTAACATTACCAAAATAGGAGTTATTATGTAATGTATACTCCTTATATTATAGGGATATAGTGTTATAAATGTTGTTGTGTGAAGCGGGCTTAATTTCATACGCGAATGTAAAGGCATTGAGCAAAATTATGACATGTAGCAATAGCGTTGTATTAGGCAATGTGCTAAAGATTAGTCACATTATGAGGCCATGCAAACATTTTGGAACTATTTTGTAATGTCACATTTTATCGCTGCCATTCTCATTTTTATCCAATACGTATGCAAATAAATTCTGATATACAGCCTGTGAAGTGTTATCTACCTATGGCAATATGATAAAATTGTTGGCAAACTATTAAAATGAGGAGGTGATAACCTAAATCCTATTTTTTGTTCCTTAATCACAAACATTTAAATTGATATCAAAATTCAATTTCTTCTTTGGTGGCTCGACGATATGAGATCGAAGTTTACCAAATGTTCTTGCCAAAAAAAATGCTAGGTAAAAGTTAAAAATTCGTATGTTTCGTCAAGAAAACGAGCGGATAGAAGAAAGTGTATCAGGGGCAGCTGTGATACATTCAGATTTTTTTGTCTCGACTCTACGGACAAACAGTTTTCGTTTTCCAAAGTCGATTTTAATTATAGTTTATTGTGTGCGGTGCAGGTGGAGTATAGTAATAAAATTGACCAATTACACAAATTAAACTCATTAGTTCGTCAGGATGGACATATAACGTGACCTGATGTTGACCAGATGACATTTTGCGTGCAAAGTTGGCAACATTGCAAATAACAAACAAAATATCTACACCATTTGTTTATATTGTTATAATAATTTCTAAATCAAGTGTAAAATATATATTATTACTAAAAGTTCTACATTCATATTCCATATGAATTACAATTATAGTGAAAATAAAGATCGTTGACATGAATATTTTTATAATATTCGCCATGAAACACTCCATACAGTTTTTATGAGTAATTATATTTAAATTTAACAATGTTGCAGACAATTCGTATGTACACACGTGTATATTCATCGGGGACATTGACTAGGAACAAACATTATTGTATTCAAAATACGTTAGTTTCGTTCGCTGGGTTAAAAATGAGATATGCAAATTTCAGCAGGACCCCTCCTGTTTCTATACACGTTCAAAACAAAACTGCATCGCGAATAATACGGTTTGAAATCTCGTTGGACGAGATATCAACGATTCTCTTACGGGCCCTTGTTGTATGTACGTATGTAGTTGTTCCAGTCACGCCGGCTTGGATCAACTTGTTTTTGCCCTCTGTCCCTGTACGGGACCCTTTGCTCGTTCACAATGCAAAACGTCACCTCATCCAGCAAGACGCACGATAAACTGTGAGAAAATTATACACTGCACATGGATGAGTTCATAAATTCGTACGTGCGTTATCTCTATCTAGGTTGGCTGTGAAATAATGTACCTACAGACTCCACACACAATGTATAACATTTAAGTTTGCTACAATATTATAGTAACAACATAGCCATATACTTATCGAAATTAAAGTAATATCATGTACAACAATTACATACATTACTACTGTCCATAATTTGTTATAATTCCACACATAATAAGCGTAGCAATTCCGTTGTTGATCCGTTAAATGCTATTCCAAATAAATACGTAATGATTTCAGCTGACGTCACTGTACCGTTATCTGCAATTGTGAATCTACCTAATGGATGGTCGACGCGCGAAATATATGAAGCAATCGTTCGATTAGCGGCCTCTGTCGTGCATAATTTATAAACAGTGCTGACAGTTAAATGCATGTTGTAGATCATGTATTTTCTACCTGCCTTGGTTGAATATTTGTGTATATACCGAACAATCACAACCACAACTTCGCTGAGTGAAACGTCATGTTCACGTTTCGTAAATGTAACACCTTCATTTAAAACTTTAGTAAAACATTATGCAATGCAATTAATTTCTATTATAAATGCATTATTTATCGTGCATGCATCAAATTAGTGCAGCGATGTGAGTCGATATTACCACGCAACCGAAATCGCAAACGTTTGGTTGGTAAAAGTTTGTAGACCACTGAATTAATAGATGTATTTTACACTTAATTCGACGTTTAAAAACCTACATCTTTTAAAATGCATATATACATTATTGAGTTACAATTTGCTTCCAAGAAAGCCGTCGAACAAACATTAGTACATTATTTATAATGATGATATAAAAGTTTTATATGACAGATGGAAATGCACACACAATGGCGAAATATTGAACACTGGGGAACTTAAAAAAAAAACATCAATAATGTACATATTGTTTTGAAAGGTGACAATACAGATGCACATGTCTTTTATATGAATTAAATCAGGATTAGTTAAATGACTTGCTAGATCTTCAATGACGTCAATACGTGATATGAAAATCCGCTATCATTGAATAATATAGTATTAATTACTGATTTAAATCTCTCATTAATTACGTTGTAATAAAAGTTTTAACTCGTAGGATAATTTAATGTATTTTCATTCATTTATTCCTAAACTGTTTGATTGAACAAGAAAATATACATACATATATCTGATGTTAAACTATATAAGGAATTATATGTGTATACTTATTTTGGTACGACTGGACCTAGTATAAAGTTTTTTTTTTTTATTGCAAAAATGTATAAACATACATTAAAGTAACGATTATTGTACCAATTTTTACCCAGCTTTCTCCTTCACATTAAAACATTTAAAAACCCACGCAAAGTTTAACTGAAATGAATACGGGGTTTTTTTTTTCGGATAGTAGTCATATAAATAATTGATTAGACAGTAATTTGCGTTTGGAAGAAAGAATATCGTTTTCGTTGCTGTCTCACCGAAAGTCATTTAAAACTAATCATTGCAACGTTAAAAACTATGTCATTATGACTTATTAATGTATATGTATAAAAAAAAATTGTATACACCTACCTATATACGAATTGACTGGACTTTTGTATATATCAAGTTCAATCGAAAATAATAATAATACATATTTCATGTCAAAAGAACGGTGTACAATGGCACCAAATGTAACAGCGAAATAATATGTTCCGAATCGGTGCTATCTGTCTGTAGATTGAAGTAAAGCACAGTTCACATTTATTTAGCCTACTAGTTTTATTACTTTAGGAACAATCATTAGTTACTTACCTATATATATATATATATATATATATATAGTGTATCCATAGATATAAGAACTTGACTAAACGCAGCATGCTATTAACAGAGGATTATCCCAAATTATACGACACAGTAAATGAATAAAAAGCAGAGCTGTATTCAGAAATTTATAAATACATTTTGAAAAATAACAACAAAAATATGATATACATCTTAACAATAATAATACAAATTAACATAAATAAATGTAATATTCAATAAATTATTATTACGTCTTAATTATAGACAAAATGTCTCTTGTCTTTCCCGCTAAGAGCATTACAAATGTACCTGAATACCGCCACTACTAGTAGTTTATGGCCTCTCCTGCTGTGAAGGGTACCACCCTACCTATTAAGGAATCATGTCAAGTTCTTATATCTATGGATAGACTATATATATATATATATATATATATATATATATATATATATATATATATATATATATATATATTTCAGAAACTTGTATATCGTTCCCATAAGTACAAGGTAATATAAATGATATGAGTAATTGTTTTATTCCTACTGATTTATTACCTGGAAATATGTACTATAACTTAAATAACTTAAAGTAACTTTGAGTGTACTAACGTTTTCTCATAACAATAATGGAAAATATGCATATATTCTGCTTGTTTCATTAGCATATATTCTCATAATGACGCATTGTATTACTTATCTCCCATGTAGATTTAGAATGAATAATTTATATTTAATGGCAAAATTCTTAATTAAATATTGGAATTTCCGATTCCTTGTGTGGCAGTATTAGTTTTTCTTGTGTTTTATAAATGCTGTTTTTTATATAAAGGTACGTTTCAAATGTGTGTAACCTTGTCTATTTATTCAAACTAGATTCAATTTTATTTTTTGTTACAATTATCCTTCCTCCGTTTCTTAGTAGATCAAGGATGATGAATTTCTGTGCAAATATAATTCCCTTTCACTTCCGTAACTGCACAGTAACATTCCGCCGGTGTATTTTTCTCTTGTAATCACAAGAATTCGACAACGTCATCAGATTCTAGAAAAACACAGGTTCCGTTATGCGGTCGTCGAACACGGTGATTTACATATTTAGAAAAGACCTTGTTCCATTTTCACTGGCCCTTTCTTTTCTATCATCTTCAGTCCGTCCGTCCACCTCGCATCTGTACAGATATAATACTTATAACCACACATGTACTGGCCCGTATTACTGCGGTTTCTGTCGCTGACTGTACGTGAAGCACGCGAGTCGACACGTCGGGGACCTGTTCGGTCAGCTACGAAATCTTTTCGTTTTATTTTATTTTATTTTGTCAAAATAAGAAGAGAAAAAATACATTTCATAGCGACCATTTCCTCTGCCAGATTTTGGAGCTCGGATTGGCCGAAAAATGTTACAGCCGGCCTGAAAGTATCGGCAGCGCGGAGTGTGGACTCTCGCTTAGGCATACCTGGCCGCATAATGCGCATATAATACTTAACTACATGCATATAGGTACACATACCAGTATGTGCACTAATTATAATTACACTAAAAGGGGCAGCACACTAATGGACGTGCAAATATGCTCTAAAAGTATTTGTTTTGTTCGAAAGGTTTCATTTTTGGCGATGTGCTTTTTTGAGATGGATTAAGCATAATGCTGATGACAGTTTATGGATTATAAATGTGTCATTCGTAATTTAGTACGTAGTACATTTCCAGGTGTGAATTAGCCTCAATAGATTGTACACTTACTAGACAGCTAGTTAAATTAGAACATTAAACTTTCATTTCCTTAAACTTACCTAAAACATAACCCATATCTACATCTAGTTTCTGTTATCAATGTGGTATAAGTTTCAAAAGGAAATAATAACTCTAAAGAATGGTCTGATACGATCCTGTGGACGTACATACAAACACATATGTGTAGTCACGTGGTATCTTTACACGCAGATGCACCTTCCTGGAACCTTGGGCAGACTGCACCCCGCTTCCTGCATAATAATTACACTTGACATGATGTCGATGGTACTACAATGCACAGGTGGCTCACGCAATTCCCTATATCCATAGCCGCCAAGTATCCCATCTCTCCGACAAATGTTTTTTCACAATTAACACTCATTAGATTGAAGTTTAAATTGTCAGGTTAAACTTAATACAATGATTCCAGCAAAAGAAATTAAATATAGACTAGAAAAACGGAAATACCATGTAGATTATTGGCGATTATTTCCTTACTATCTCATAAATACACAACTATTTTGGTTCTGCACTGTAACTTAATACATATTTAATTAGCCCGAGTACATATCTCTTTTATAAATAATGTGTGAAACTGAATATTTCCATCCGATTATGTGGGTAAATTTATTATAAGAACGGATGTCGTAAAAATAAAATTTTAAAATTATAGCAATGTAGATCTTTTATATTCTTTACTGAACTATCATATTTTATTATTTTAGTTTTCTAGAATTCACAATGTGAAAGGATGTTAAGAAATGCAATAAATTATGTTAAAAATCTGTGAAACTATACCACCAAAATGAACCCTGAAACCATTTGACTGGCCATTTATGCCGTCGCATATCTGGCCGCAGATTCCACATCAGACACCTGCTAGCCTGCTGTTTTAGCTAAGCAACCCTTCCTTCCCAGCAGATCACGTCCCCAGTTGGCTGGTAACAATGGATGATCAGCCGTGTGGATATTTACCGTTCGAAATAGGAAATATATAGGTCAAACTGTCAGCAATATCCTCCAAGTACTAAGCTATTATGTTTCAACAACTGTTTCTCTGTTTTCTTTCGCTTGAAATTAAATTTGATTAGGGACGCGTTGTGTTCTGTCATTGCTAAAGGTGTTGGAGTTAACCCTTCCGATGGAATTAGGTCACACCGTCTACCATATGAGCTTCCATTTGCCCTTCAACAATCTGCTTTCATTGTCTGATTAAATTCGTACGATCGTACGTCGTATTTAGGTCAATGTGAAGGCGGATATACGTTTTATTGTTCGTTGTTGTTGTTTTATTATTAGATACAACGTACTATCGTAAGGACATTAAAAAAGATATCTGATTAATGTAAACACTAGATATTGAATCCCCCATTACTTAAAGATGATGTAATATTTGAAATTATAAATGGTATAGAGAAATAAATGAATTTTTAATTCAGAAAACCGTCAAAACACGCACCGGTCTATGTATACATATTTTTCTTGTCATCGTAAAACATTTCCTTCAAAATATTTTCGCTCTGTTGCCGATGCATAAAAAGTACAAGTGTATCATTAGCATTCACGGATGCAGGGCGACGTTTGGGGGACCACGATGTCCTAGAGACTGGCGGGGGGGCAAGTGTGCGGGGGACGGTGGTTTCCCTGCTTGTGTGTTGTTCGCAAGGAAGCAACGTCTACACAGCGCGTGGTGATGCGATATGTAATTTGTAGGGCGGAGCATAGTTTAAAAAATGCACCTTGAACCTGTCGCTAGCTTTGGCCTCGACTTCCACTGTCGGTGACTGTCAGGATGTTATTAAAGTAAATGATTTTCCACTGAAAATATTAATTTCAACGTTAAAGATTTATAATCATTACTACCCGTTCCTAATAGGTGTTGCGTTTCGACAAAATGAATGTGTTCTCCATTATGAACTCGCTATCAGCAGCAATAAATTAGAAACAAATCTGTAATTATATATAAAAAAGAACGCTTGTATCGCATATTACTTGTTTGATTACGGAAAATAATTAATTTTAGTAAATCTACCTTTATAATTATTATGTAACAGCTGATTCCAGAAAGAATCTATCCACTGTTGCTGAAGAGAATAATATCAAAGTTTCGTGTCATGATGAAATAAAACTATCTAGCTAATAAATTTACATGAACATTTGCTAACTAACTCATAAGTTTGTCATGTTTACGTTATTCGGCAGATACCGAGCAAGTGGAATTCCTGGTATTAGCACTATACCAAGCCAGACGTTTCGTATTATTTTTTATTGCCTCCCAAAAACAGGGCAGATTTCAGATGAGGGTGACGCAGGGTTAAACAAACTCGACCTCTATGCCCTCGAGGCAGTTTATCAGCGTCGAGGGGGTGGTTTGTGTCTGCGATAAACAGTGTTAAAAGTTAAACATAAGCAGAGAACTTCGTGCGACATTGCCGTAGCACGGTGAAGGGCCGCGGGGGTGCCGCACCCCTAGACGAGGTCAATTTACGAAATTGCACAAAAAATAGAAAGGGATTTGTGACATAGTGACACGCTTAACACATGTCAAGAATTCTCAAACAAAAATGCAATATGATATTTTCATTTTTCGCTGGTTAGTTTCGGGAATTAACGACAAGTTTATGATGATTTGACGCGGTGTCGAATTTCAAAAACTCTTAAAATACTATTTCGTTAACTACTTTGTTTGTCATTAACTTTAAACAATATTGTTTGTTGTGTTGTATATGTGTATAATCATATATTCAGTCAGTCATACCATATGCTAGTTATGTAATTAGTTAAAATAATTTATTGAGAAAATTGCATGCGTCCGTTGACTCATATGAATATTACATTTATTCTGTCCAATCCCCAGAGATTTCTGGGAGTGGTAATGACCGAATAGAAATGTCACATGCAACGAATAAATTTGTGAAATTGAACAGAGGATTAAATTGTTAAATAAATTATGATATTAACGCACCGTTTTGCATAGATATCTAATAAACAAGATAAACAACAATTTATACAAATACTATTTTATACTATACATAATTTTTTTTTACTGAAATATCATCCAAATATATTTTTTAATACGAATGTTTCTTGGAAATTTGGTTCATGCAATTAGAAAAAAACAAACAGAAATACATTCATTCGTATCTCTGTGTGTGCGTGTGTGTGGACGAGTTTTTTTTTTCTTCTAGAATGGTTGGTTGTTTAATATCAGGTTAACGACCCATCCTAATCTTAGCTACGTTGTTGCATCTTACCTTGACTGGTACAGTTACAACTTCAAGAAATGCATGACACACACGTCTGTTCGACACACTCATTGCTCGAACTAGGTAAATAAACCAGACTAAATTATTGACGACGTTAACGTCGTAATCGTAGAGGCTGATTGATAACGGGTTCATTTGTAAATAAACGATTAATTTTTAGCACGGGCCGTGCTGAAATGTATTTATACCGTAAATAGTTAAAATATTAAGATAACAACTCATTATTCCAATTCTAAATACGAAACACACCACAAGTGTTGTTACGTAGTTACGGATAGATAATCAGATTTCTTCTGTACACCTTCTCTGTCGGATATTGTTAAATAGCCACAGTACCTACAGAGAGATCTTTCACGCGTGATTATTCGCCATGGTTTGTTTTGTTGTAGGAAATTACACGCTCTGTAGGACGGCTCTTTCTTCAATGGTCGGTGCCCGTTGTCAGCATTTTATGGACATTATAAAATCTATTGACTAGAGAAAAAAATCTGCAAAATCTCTCGTCGGAATGCGTCCAATAAGGATCGTTTATTTCAAGTAATAAAATCCTTTTAGCCCTTTTTCGTTTAATATCGTCTTTTGGCGCCTGAGTTGCCGATTTATTTTTATGAATTTTTTACGAGAAAATAAATATACTTGAATTTTGTTGTGAAAATTGTGAATAAACACCGTACTGCGAAATGAGCCGAGAAGTGAATATCGTTTCGTCATTTTACAGCCACTTTGGATGCTCCAAACACGCGGGGTTTTGCATATTGAATTTCAAGTAAATCGTTGTGCACGTTGCGGTGTTTCTCAAAGATACCGAAGTTGTTTTTCTATCCGACATTTTGATGTGGAGCTAGTAGGTTTTGACAGTATCAGTTTCCGAGGTTCAGGTCATAGACATGAAAGCAAACCATTCTAATCGACTAAATCAACATTGGCCATGGATCTGGTTGTCTGGCTCAAGTGTGGAGAATTTCTGTTGAATCTTTCAACTATGTATTTAAAACTAAATCGCGCGCGTTGCCTGGCGCCACTCGTATGGTAAATCATCGATTTATTTTTACAGAAGTCCAACATGACGAACTTTGTCCTCTACCGTTACATCTGCCATTGTAAAAATAATCATAAAAATCAGGCAAACCCTCAATTTCATATTAGTTTTTAATTGCGGGGAATATTTTTATTAGAAACAACACGTAATTTTTTTACCTAGCAAATGGAATTTATAGATATTGTCTGGAGCCGCCATAAACTTGAAATTACTGGGCGGGTTTTCGAAAAGGTTCGTTTTTCGGAAGAATGCTGAATTTTATTGCAGAATTTGCTAACACTTTCCTATTTTAGGACGATGTTTTATGAACTATTCTCGTTGTGCATATGCTCCTAACTGGATGGATCACTTTTTAAAGCATGAAACGGTTGGTTATCACTCATGATTCGTAACACTATTTGATATGATGACGAAATCATATCGAATGCACACAAATACACAGTTCGCACGGAGTTTAACTAAACAACATAACGAACACTCAGTTTTACACCTTGAACTTCAATCTGTTGGTTGAATGACACGATTATAATCCAAGGTAACGCACAGCACTTTTTTCACTGCAGCAATGATGTCAAATCCATGATCTCTGGCACTAATTTTCTGAAATAGCGTGAGCAATTCCGCGTAGATGTATAATCTTTCAAATTTCTTTGATGATATTGCAAAGTCAATCATAAAATATGCCAATTTTGACTGAAATACCAGTTCATTTTTCTGCAGGAAGCAGGAAAACTGATTTGGAGGACAACGATTGACGAATTTAGAAGTAGTTTCTTGCAAAGAAGAAATCGTGGTCTCCCCAAATATCCATGTGATTTTGATATTTGAAACTTTGGAACAATGAAGAGAAGTTATTCTGTTACGGGATGAATGTGATGGTTGCGGAATCGTTCAAAGTTTCCCATCCAGAAGGGTTGACCGGGGGGATCTCAGTGTTTGAAGCAACAGGTGTTTTGGGGTGCAGGATCAACGCAGGACGAACACTCGCGAACTGTATGCGGTATGATTACTGCCATGCGAAGCGGACAATTCGCGTTCCCGCACGCGAATGACTTGGCCACGACCGTCTCCATCGGGGCAGTGCGAATCCCCCTGTTCGCGAGGATTCGCGCGAGCTCGGCTTTTTGCACACGGCACACACATACACAACATGGTGGTCGCGTGGCGCGTCCGCGACAAGGACAACTCGCAACTTGACCTGTACGACGATTTGCAACGTTGCGCTGGTCATGATCTGGCTCGTCTCGTCTGCCAACTCCTCCCCCGTGCCACTGTTTGAATGCTGTGGACTAACGCACTGTCAATGCCCTTAGCCCAGGTCGTGCAACCAGCGGCGGGTTCGCGTCTATTACGCCGCACCACTCCGCATAATTCGCACGCTAGACGAACCGGCCTCAAGGACGGCGGACGCGAGTGCGTGCGCGTGCGAATTTATTGTGGTAAACAATGTAAAAACTGCATTGCTAACGGGAACTCGTAATAGTTTGTTGTCGCGCCATTTATGTACGTTCCGTCTCTGAACGCGGCGTCGCATTTTCTACATACATACACACACATATGTATATATGGTTTTATTTATTCCATTGTGCTTTCTCGTGCGGGTGCAAATACACATCTATCGTAATCATAAACAATACTAACTTTGTGTTGTTCACAACGTATCATATACAACTGACACACAGTAACGGACCAAGTGCATCGATAACTCCACCGAAATGGACGGTTTTCATTTGTAGTTTCGTATGTTGTAAGTCTGTTTGTTTGTTTGTTTGGTGCGTCGTCAACGATGGAACGTGTTTTGTGAAATTAGCATCGGAAAGTGAAGGTAATTACCTCGCTGCTAAATTAGTGCTATTATAAATGCGTTATGTTACTTGCCCCGGTAGAACGTAAGGTCATCTATTTTGAATGTTTTCGCTGTTCGGGTGCGAACAATCGCGCGCCTGAATTATCGTCACCTAGCCACTGTGCCTCAGGCACTGTTAACAGTTGAACTATCTACAGTGTACGTTTCAAACGAGACGGAAAGCAGTACGCTACTAATAGTAATATTACAACAATAATTCATACAAGTGCAATTATCATTACTTAGTATATGTTCTTTCAATATAAATACAGATGTACCTTTATCAGAATCATATATATATATATCCTGCAACTCAGACATTCCGAACAGTTATTGCTTATTAGAATCGAACTGGATAAGTATTTGACAATACTTGAGATTATTCCGCGACCCAGATACCCCACATTTATCATGTATGTGTTCAAAATTACTTGTAGATAATTTGCGTAAAATAAATACAAGTGTACAAATATTGACAAATGTCAATGTGAATTTTGAAATATTACAGTCCACTAAATGATAACTGTCAATATTGTACTTCAATACTACTGTCTGCAATTATGCAATTACAGACATTTAATCTATTTTGGATAAAATCGTTAATGATTAGTTTTAATTTTAGTGTTGGTTATTGCATCAGCATTATTTTTTTCCGACATACTATGAGCACAACGAATGTTGCTTGTTCGCCATTTTCCGTTGAATGGTTTGTATGATTTTATCATAATCAAGTATGTATTGAAATAGAACTTTAGACTCGTGAACTTTGTGTCCATGTACTGTTGATAAAGTGACGATGTTCTCGTTATTATACACTCGAGCATCTCGTATTTTTGATATCTGCCAAGAGACGGCAGACTTCCAGATAAAATGCATCGTAAATATGTGTGCGTTCATATATAAAAAAAATATCGTAAGGAAATATTTTGTGTGTGAGATTACGAATGGTAAACAAACGTTGGTGCACGATCATTGGCGGGTCGTTAATCCTGAATTCCTGTATAGAATGTTCGTATATACATATTTATATTATATTATGAATATAATGTATGTTTATATAAATGTTTGCACCCATTGAATCAAACTTTGGTTAGGAAAGTGTTTTCACATGTTGATGGTAATCTCTGGACTTTACACTGTGGCAAACTGGCAATATTTGTCCATTTTACACTTGGTCTGTTACTGATAGTGGCAGGAAAACCACAAGAATACAGACGTCCGTTGCGAATAGGCCACGACATCTGCAAGACGGCCGTACGGAAATACGGAATGGTTCATTTGTTTCATCAACGTGTGAAATTTGACACTATTCATCCAAGCATCTATTATGGCGCACATGCATTTAATAAAAATATGATGCAACTTTATAGTTGATTATTAGAACAAATAATACGGAGACATGCTTCTGAGGAACATATGATAATGATTTGGAAGAACGGGTAAAACAATATTTGAGTTGAGACTTAACTTCTTGTATTTCCAAGATGATAAAACTATCATTTACAAACAAAACTACACAACATGACATCTTCTCATTTTATTATAAATATCCCATAACTATTACGTTTATGATTCACAGTATGTAAGATATTCCGTGGCAATCAATAACAAAGAAAACCAATGCTGAATGAGGAAATATTTTAATTTGGTTCCGTTAGAAGTTAATAAGATTATCATTGTTTAATTATAGTTTACGTTATATTCGGGCAAGTGTCAAAAACCTGCTATCGCTTATTATTTGTTCTTTGTTCACAAATTTCCTCTACCCTCCTTATCTGTTAAGTTCAGGGACAAAAACACACATCAAGAACAACGGTCTCAACTAATTTTGTTTTTTTATAATCGATTGAACATTTTGGTCCGTTGGTTGGAAGCAATTGCCATCATACGTCACTGACCAATGACCGCAGATGTACCGTTTCACCTAAAAGGAATGTTTTATAAAGATAAAACTTTAAAGACATATCGAAATTGGTGCATTGAACCCTGCCCTGGTCCGTGCTTGATGTGGTTTATGTATCCATATGGTATATATGTCGTTTGTCATCGCGACACGATTCACTGTTTATCCGAAAATACCGTTTCTGAATGCACCCGCGTCCTACGAGATTTCATGTGGAAGAATTGTGGAGCCGTGGGCTGACGCTCATTGTACATTGTACATTGGCGTCGAATATGGGCAGCTTTAGGCACATTAAATACCCTCCTCGATCACAATACACTTGTATATATAATGCAATGGATTTTATCGATACTAGAAACTTGTTCTTATTTCCGAATGAATATTTTCTAACCTGTTCTAGAATAAAGTAAATTAATTACAATACAACCCCCTCGAAATTAATTTGAAACTTTTGTTGTTGATTTGAAATTGTCTAAAATAATTTAGTTGAAAATATGTTAGGGATTAAAGTTTGGTCACCTAATATTAAATGAACTAAGCCATTGAAATATTCAGTGTTGACAAGTAGATACCGGTATAGTGGAATAATATTCTGTTGTGTCGTGTCACAGGACAAGCCCCGTTGCCCGATAGTTTCATTACATTGGGGTGTCGTCCCCCGTTTCCGAAATTTGAAACTATATCCGAGTATTTGAAGGTCTTCCCTGAATACGTTGTTTTCTCAAATTTTTTTTGACAGTGCTGAATAATTCAATGCGAGCGTACCGACGCTTACATTGGTCACGACACGTCAAATGTCATGAACTGGAAACAGTCTCGTTCATTTTTAATGAACACGACGACAATTATTCGCTATATGTGCTTCCATGTCAAGTACCAGGTAATATTTGGGCAATGTGAGAATATTTAGGTCGATGTATGGAATTCTTTATAGAATAAATCTAGATCTTAATCATGATGATTCCATCTGATTTGTTATCACATACTATGCACATATGACAATGGTATGAAACATTTATTACAGAGCCAGACTGAACTGTAATCTGCAAACACATTTGGCTTTATAGTGAATTTGTGGACGACAGACATGGGGACGAGACCTTTCACATATTTCACAAAAAGCTTTTTGTCATTTAAGGCAAATGGCCACCGAATATCTTCGTGACCAGTAATGTCCTATACATGTGATATATTCATGATATCTAATATCTATATATTTTACTTTGTTTTGTCACAATTGATCACACGCGATGCACGATGCCGTTTGTTTTGCCGAAATGGCCGCTGAGGAAACGCGCGCGCAATCATTCTTACATTTAAATTTAACAAACACACGTGCAATCCATAAATGTCTGTATGTATCAATAGACAGAAGACTAGAAGAAACAACTATACATATTCACTACAAGTCTAACTAGTAGATTTTAACGTATTTATGCAGGTAATTCATGTACAATGTGAATATTATTTGATTTCAGTAAATCGTAGATTAATGTCCAATAATAACACCATATAATTCAAAGAGAATATTATTTTTTTTTCTAATTTCTATTTGACTAATGTAGAAACAAGTACGTATAAAATGATATAAATATTTCACTAAATCAAATTTATTTTTATGCATTTCCGTAGAAAATGGTTACAGATAATGGACAATAAAATACGGAATACGTACGTGCATCCATTGTGAAATTCAGTAAATAGTATAAAATATTCTATTTTATTGGTAATCGGTCTAAAAGTTGTTTTGCTTGATTTGACACAGGACGTAAGGTAAATACATGGAAAAAAGAAAATCATACAATTTCCCGGTGGACAAAGTAGACATTTCCTATACATATATATGTATACATTTGTAGTTGGCCACGGTTGGTATGACGCATTTCAACATATCGGCATATTAAATCATTGGTGGCCGGCGAAACATTATCGCGGGAACTTGTCCAGCAATAAGTGGCACATACGGCCTAATCACAACCAAATCGATTCCGGGTCTATCCACCAGAGAGCGAAATAATGGAACCAACGATTGATAAATTATTCAAATTGAACCAATATCGTAATGGTGCGATTTGCGTTTTGTTTCGTTCGTTTTCGAACAAAAACTATTAAACAACCACAAATATACATGCAACACACACACACACACACACACACACACATGTGTACGCACGTAAATACACACACACACACGCATTTACTCTGTAACGAAACACTTTGCATAATACAATTCATAACTTGCTTCGATATAATCACGAACAAAGTACAATATAATAGCCGTAATGTTTTATTAACAGTTCTGTTTGGTATATTTCTATAAAAGTAATTATTATCATATTGCTAAAACAGTCTACTTATAAATATATTACGTCATAATATAGTATCGTCTCTATTCTAATAGCTAAAATGGTGAAAGTCATGTTAACTATGATGGTTGCGTTAAAGATTTTACTGATCGTGTGTAAATCGAGTGAAATTCGTTACGGGTAGGTTGGCCCTTGACAGGGGGGTGAAGTAGTGTGTGGATTGTGTTTTTTGTATAATCGTAAATTACGCACCATACGCAACATGGGACGCCCCAGAATATCAGGAGGTTGATCAGCCACGCAAAAACACATTAATGATTGTATACTCAACATTAAAACTATTGCATTGCAGTCGCATGTTAGTTTGCAGTCGCGTTGTGCGTGCGTTCGCCATGGGCAGGTGCGTAAAGTGGCCTCTGCAGGGCCGAATCAGCATAATTGTATCGATTCCGGAAAATGGTTACACCAGTAAAGAGTATAGAAAAAAATATAAACTGGCATTGTCTAAACTGAAATCTTGCATCACACTGCTGTGGTTGTGCGTTTTATCACATTCGCCAAATTATAAAAATTGGTTAAATAATTCGGTATGTCATGCGAACAATATCGACGAATTCCAGGAACCGTTAGAATTCTTACTAAAATATTCGCCACAACGTAATTATCTACTTGCTTTCGTGTGGCGAGTGACAACAATTTTGGGTAAAAATTAGGGAAAAAATACCTATGAATAATTAAATATTATCCTTCGTTAATATTTGTACCCATCACCAAGTACGGTATCTTAAATCTTGTGCAGTTTCAGAAAATAGCAGTTCCTATCGTTAACTGAGCTACCTATCTTTTGGGACATTTCCGGTTGCTACTTTTTATAGATTTCGGTTTCTTGATAACTACAGAACACCTTTACAAACATCTCCAGGTCTATTCTGCTGCAACATACTCCGTTATGATCATCTAGAATGATTTACCAGTATCGTAATGAATTTGCTTCTGTTCGAGTTGCACGTAAAGGTTATTACTCATTCATTTGTTCGTCCTGGTGTGCCATGGACACGTGTACATACCTGCCACTGTAAACTATAGATGGTGGTCATCGCTCTATATAATAGACACAGGGGCTACTTTGCATGGAAACCGCAGTCGCACGCAGTGCCACGCACGTTTACAATTCGCGTGCAACTGATGGAGTCGTTGTCACGCGTGCAGAATGCATAATAAACCCCCTAAAATTCAGTCTTCTCTTGCCGGGTAGATTTACTTTCAAACAAACAATATGTTTTGTTTTCTTTACCATATGCTACGTTCTTCTACACATTACCCGTGTGTCACATCATATTTCCTCGTTTCTCATTTTAACCGGTGACAGAACGCCAATAGCGAATTAGTATATTTCAAGTTGTGTTTAAATATTTCATTCGCAGCACAAATCGATAACTAATTAGGTAGTAAAAGTATATAGTTTTTTTTTTCGTCGTTGTTGGAAACGTGAAATGCGTGTTTAGACAATCATCGCAAAATATATTTCCGCCCGGAATGATTACAGTGTGTTGTTAGATAAATGTGGTGTTGTATTGACTTTTTTTTTGTGAATAGATAATTTCCTGTGAATAAGGTGAAGGGGCAATTGATATATCTGTGTATATTTTGTTCCAATATTATCAGAACATCATTAATGTAACAATTATTCGTCAGCAGTGACAGTAGTTATTTGAAGAAGAATCTTAGTATGGATGACGGTGATGTTGTGTATGAGCAACTGTTCTAGAAGCAACTAGGAAGCGCTAGAAAATGCATCGGCTATGTCCGCCTCGCACGTTGCACACAAACACACAGAATGCGCTCTAATAGTGGTTGGCCTTGGCCGCGGTAAGCGACAGAGGGACATTTCATGGGATTTCTTGCCTATTCCTCCTCCTCTAGGCCAGCTCCGCTCTATACATTTACCTAGTGCTGCCCCCCACTGTGCCCCCCACCGCTGCCAATGGTTAATGGCGCATGGTTATGGATGGAGTTGCCGTGTATGTACCTATGCGGTGGACGTCGCGACTCATTGAATTATTAATCGACGCTGGCACAGTGTACACATGTGCAATACTACAGCTAAATTGCAATGACACTGCGGACGTTCGCGAATGGCGAGCCTGTGCGCCGGTTTGCGGCGTCGTGCCGCCCCCGAAGCCGCCCCCTTTAAGACCAGCTGTGGTACCGTCCTTTGGTAATATCGGAATTACGCATTTTATTCGATAGGTGATTAGTGTTCCGGGATGTTACGAACGTCATTTAAACCGAGTTACCTATCGTCTCGGCTTTCTGTGTTACGACAATATAACATTTAAACAACGACAGTAACAACTGATTCTATAGAACAATTTCATTAAGAGCCACACGTTGTGCAATGTCTCTGTGGTGACACACAACTTCGTAGACACTTGGAACACATTTGATGTTCAGTTTTGGTTGAAGGAAGCGACAGTTCAGTTTGTGATACGTGACGTGTTTCGTATTTCAAATGTAACTCTAGATTAGTTTATAAATACAGGTATTTTTCTCTTATTATTTTAGCACATATTACAAAAGTATTTGTTTCTATATTTAGATATTGTTTGACAAAGAAATATTACAATCACTATTGCAAATCAAGTAATCAAGAATTAGATATAAATTTCATCAAGTAATCAAGAATTAAAGATATACAAAAATTTGCTATTTCAAATCAGAGATTTTTAACAAAACCAATCGTTATAAATAAATAATATTCAGAACGTATTTTAATAAATTTATAGTAATAAGTTTTCTATAATACTTTTGAAATAGATCTAAATGATTTGTTATGAATTTCAATTAAGCCCTATTCCAGGCATTTGTTATTACATATCGTTCTGCTAATTGATTCTGATTACTAATAATCAGTCGGTGTGTTGAGTAACCGTTGCGTTTTATCCTTATCCTGTAGGTACTGGTTGTTCATGTGAATGTAACTTGTATAAAGTCTCTCGCTCTGAACGAATAACACCACTCTGTTACTTCGCGATCCTATTTTTTGACTATCGCGTACCCCGCGCCCCGGACCGTTCCTTCGTGCCCCTCGCGATATCCACACTTGAAGCCACCCCCGCCACTGGTTCGTGTGTCCAACCCTGTTGCGTGAGCGTTCCACGGCGACCGTCCCCCTTACGTCGCATAGTTTCACCCCCTCTACGTTCCGCGGTGTCGATGTGTGCGTGTCCTATGCATGTATGTGCGACCGATTCGTTCAAACATTTTTCAGAAATCGTGCGGGAGTTTTGATGAAAAGTCGCAGCAGAGTGCGTGAAAAAGTGCGCGCGCTGTGCGTAACATTATAGAGTGCGTGGCCAGTCCCGAAAGCCAACGCGACCGCAGCCGCAGTTTGGATGCAACTACTATCGGTTCAACAACAACCCTGTACCACACAAACTCACTGTGCGCATTGTTGTCGACTTGCTTACGTTGTTACATTTAGCAACTAGTGTTTATATTGTTTGTTGTTGTTGTTGTTGCGGGTTTCTCTCGCCAAAACATTCGCAACGTTATCAGAATTTTGTGGTGTCGCGGTTATTGCGAACTTACCCAGTGCGTTTTGCAACAAACAAATGATTTTGACATTTTTGTGAATGTGTTTACATCTATATCCACTGACGTTCTGGTTTTACTAGAAACGTAAGTTTTTTTCAGTTTATATACACAATATTTTTATGGTATTTCTGTCCGTTTCAAACCGCAACATTACGTCGCATATTTTGTTGATATTCGCAATACTTTTCCTGAGAATGTACATGCCAAGCCAAATTTTCCATGAATCATAAATTTAATTTACAAAAATATTTCTTCGATATAATTCATTGTTGCTAATTTTACAAACAATGTGATTATGATTACACAGCATAATGGTTTAATCGTATTAAATGTTTGGAATTAGAGAAGTATAATTTTTTTAACAAAATGAAAGATATCTCGGGGTGTTTGTTAATTTGTTGATAATTTCTTTGATATCCGGATGTATAATGAGGGTTTGTCCCGTCGGCGGTAGGGTGCGGGTTAGTTTGTTAGTTTACCCCGACGGAATCCGCATCGCAGAACGGGCCGACCAGGGTTAGAACTGCCAAAGTGGCCCGGGCTCTCGAACACGACGGTTCACAGTGCGTAGAAAGAAGTGCGTGCGGTGCGTGTGAATGTGTGTGTGCGCGCGTGTATGTGCCTTTCATGTACAGTGTAGTAACCTCCGCTCTAATCATACTAAGGGTATGCGCTAGCTAATTCAGCACTAATATTTTTATTTCATTTTACAATAGTCATATAGTGAGTAGAAAGACAGATTGAGCTGTTTCCACGTGAATTCGCGTTACAAATTCCCGATTCATTATTTTCTGCGCGTTGTTTGTCATATGTTTTGACGGTAATTATTGTCGTATCTATGGTGACGGATAGTTTTTGTGTGAACGCAAGTACGATTTTGAAGACCTTTAAAAGAAAGTTGTTTTGTTGAAATGTGATTGTCGTTTGTCAAATATTTGTTGATAACTAATCAGTCGCCCGTCGATTTCGGGTGACATTTGCGTTTGCCGTCTTCGAGTAAATGCGTGTACGTACACTGTATGACTATGTATATATATGTGTGTGAGTGTACATTCTATACACTAACTATCAATGTATGTAAAATTAGTATTGAATTGTTGAAAGTTGTCACCAAAATGTATGACGATAATGAGTGTTAAATTATGCAAGGGGAGTTAAGATTTTCATCGGTGGTATTTGCGAACTTATTGTTGAATGACAGGAAAATACAATTAGCATATACGCTTAGTGGGGAATATTTACTGAATCATCAAGGTAACACTCTACCTACGTGCCGATGTAATATTATATGCGAAATGTCACTAGCACACTTGATAATGATAAACTATTGTTTACTTAATTCTTTTATTATACAAATTTAATTTAATAATAACGCAATTGTAAAGTATGAATATAGTTACCGAGTTGCAGAGTTCCGTGCTATAAAAAGATATGTGTTATATTGTAAAAGTAATGCTGTACAATGAAAATAGACTTATTTTAGTTTTAATAGTTTATTTTGTTTGGTTTTTGCAGTGCTAGTACCGAGGGTTTGCCATCATGAGTGGCAGTGCGCAACAGTACTGCCTTCGGTGGAACAACCATCGTTCAAATCTGTTGACAGTGTTCGATGAACTCCTGCAGAATGAGGCGTTCACCGACGTTACACTCGCCTGCGACGGCGGTACCTCCGTGAAGTGCCATAAGATGGTGCTGGCGGCGTGCTCCTCCTACTTTCAGACGCTCTTCACCGAGCTGCCCTGCCGTCATCCCGTCGTCGTACTCAAGGACGTCAAGTACTCCGAGATCAAGGCCATCCTCGAGTACATGTACCGCGGAGAGGTGAACGTTGCTCAAGACCAATTGGCTGCCCTGCTCAAGGTCGCCGAAGCGCTCAAAGTAAAGGGTCTCGTCGAGGAGAATCGCAACAGTCATCCGAAACCACCTCATCCCGGTAACCATGAGAACGAACTGCTACGACATAACTCACCGCCAAATATTAGCACGTCCAGCACGAATATTCAGTCAGTGGCGCACACCAGCAGCAACGGATCTCCACCACACTCCACGGCCATTAACGGACCAAGTTCCTATCACACGAAAAGCCATTACGGAAATATATACGGCAAGTCGCCGGTGATGGAACAACGTAGCACCAGAATGAGTATGCCTATGTGGGCCGTACCCGGCATGCCATTACCCCATCATCCGACAACCGTATCTCCACAAACCCATCCCCATGCAGCGGCCAGTGCAGCCGCCGCCATGCTCAGCAGTTGTTACGACGCCGCCAGTTCCGATATGTCGCCACTGAAACGCAAGAAACTGTCCAGCCTGATGATGAACAGGGACACACCGATACTACGCACCGTCCTAGGACAAGGACAAGCCGACTCGTCTCAACCGGTCTCCTTGGTGTGCCATCCAGACAGCCATGAAAACTTACACTCGAACGGATCCGCTCACGATAACGATAAGGTAACAAATAAACGAGTGCATTTGTAAATTGATCGTGAGTATTTATGGTTGTGTGTTTTGTTATTTTGCAGCCATTGCGAAATGAACCTTCTGAAGATGCTCAATCCCCCTATACCGATATTTCCCTGATGGATGACGAAGACAAGAGTAAACTGACCGTGCCGTCCTCCTCGCCGCTATCGTTCACTGGTGAAGTGCGTAGCGTGACCACGGGCATCGCTACCTATGTGCCGCAGCAGAAGCCCGAATGGAAACGGTACAAACAGTACACCCGCAATGATATAATGTCCGCTATCGAGGCCGTACGGAACGGTATGAGCGCATTACAAGCGGCCCGCAAATACGGTGTACCGTCCCGTACATTGTACGATAAGGTGAAGAAACTGGGCATCACAACAAGCCGTCCATTCAAGCGGGGCTCGAACGGTAGTAGTGCGTGTTTCCCGTACGGTCTAAGCGGAACCAGTTCCCCGTACGGCGGACATACCTCCGAAGGTGACGATCCAAATCACGCGGCATTGCTTGAAGCAAGTTTCCTTCAGCACGCGCTCGACAATCGTGGTGGCGGTGATGTTGGTGAGCGAGAAGCGCTCGCTGCAATGGCTGCCGCGGCCGCCGCCCATCATGCTGCCGCCACTGGTAACTCCACGAGTCCGGGCAACCACGGTATGGCTCGGTCACCGAGTCCAAGTCCCAGTCTGATTAAGTACATGCGTCAGACCAGTCTGACACCGTCCCCGGCCGCCGGCAGTGAGCATCATCTCAGTGAGACGAACGGCAGCTCGGAACGTGACCGTGACGATGACGAGGACCAGGTGGAAGACCTGTCGATGGCCCGCAAACCCGAGCAGCAACAGTCCCGCGTGATCATGCCACCTATGAATCAAGTGTCGACGATAATCAAGAAAGAGGACTCGCTGAAAGAAGGTGTACGAGACGAGCAGACGCTGGTGCGACGCGAGATCAAGGTAGAGGAGAACGAGTGACTAGCGGACAGTGTGAGTAGCATCGGTCCTCCACCAGGTCCGTCCTCCCCTCGCCGCAATGTTGTACGACGGTCTACCTCATTATTATACCTATAGATAGCCTCTAGCCAAGCCCTACCCCCTTGGTAGGTACGTACCAACTCACTTGGATCTTGCAAGACTGCTGACATAGTTTTAAGAAACCAGTGTTAAGTTTTCATTTATATATATGATATAGATTATATATTATATTTATCGTAACGAAACGAATCGTTCGTGCGGTCACTCACACGTTTAACTAAGTAACGAGTATAATAAGATGAAATGTTTCTATTTCATTTCGACTGAGGATTCAGTGCAATATTTCGTATTTTCTGTGGTCTATCCGCATCCCGTACTCATACGTAGTGTTATTAACCGTAGCTTTATACATATATATCTCTAATTAGATGAAGAGCAACATATTATTATTATTATTACTATTATGCTATTGAATTGAATTAGTAGTCGTGTTAGGTAACGGATCTCTATGTCTTTAAAGTTTGTGCTCCCTCCCTCTGACACACATACATTCATACACAAACACACACATATATGTATACTGAGTAAGGTACATATTCATAACATGCACACACATAATACATGTATATGCAAAGTGCCTAAGTGTTTGTCGTGTGTTGTTGTTTATTTGCCGCACTGTTGTACCACTGCTCTGTTTGCAATATATACACATATAAGATATATATATTATACGAGCTGTTGAACAGGGGACCATTCTTACATAGCTCATTGTTACAAATGCGCCCCGCGCCGCGTAGCGTCCGGGTGCGGAACTTATAAGACTGATTTTTAGGTATATATAAATAATTATATATACGTACGTACATGTATAACGTTCACTGTATTAATATTAAAAAAAACAAACCTGTACATGTTTATTAGTTAACGGTCCGCGTGGCCACTCTGAGACTGATTAGTTGCGTTATAAGGCGGAGCCGAACAGACGGACAGAGGACAAATCCAATACCACTACACCTGAAGACATCAAACACCACCCCCGCCGCTCCCGCTCTTCTTACACACACACACACACACACATTGATAAACAGCCCTTAAACATTCTACCTATTCGAAACGAAGCAGAATCAGTTCCGGTGAATCGCCGTAAGAATTAGCGCGAAAGACGGGCGTGTAAAGATCTTTTAAAAAAGATGTAAATAGAAAATTGATTTGTTGTTTTTTTTTTTGTATGCTGAGGGGCTCTGAGCCCGTCTAGCAGAGGAGCCCGTTCTGTCTATACGTGACCCGACACGGGCGGCCCTCTTTAAATCAGCTCCAATGTGATTATTATTTTTTTGTTTTTAACAGAATTTCGTTTTTATTATTGAGATAAATAAATTAATTGGTTTTGGGTTTAGATAGCTTGTAAGTCGGTAGATGTTACGATTGATTGGTAGGTAGGTAGTTGTAGGTTTATTGTACGGTGGGTAACCGGGTAAGGACGGTTTGCAACGGTTGAAGTAATAATAAAACGGTATAAATACATAATAATTAATGATTGTATTCAGTGTAATGTACTTTTGTTCACTTCTTCACGTATCACCGTCACGTTTGTTGAGATCGCGCGGCACAAGAGTCCCGTCAAATCAAATTTGTTTATATATTTACTACATAATATGTATGTAATCATATAGCACCATGCAGGTAACAAATATGCATAGTTTGTAATTAAATATTGCACACACGGATAATTGTCTTTATGTAATTGTGTTGACGAAGAACGAGAAGAAAGAGTAAGAAAGGATAGTTTGTTTGTTGGCCACCACCACCACCATCATCATCATCATCATCACCATCAACACTAATATTACCGGTCATCATTTACTGGTTTAATTGTTGTACAGATAGAGACCCGCCTACTTTGTTTCCATAGCTGTGATTTTCTAGACTGACTAATAGAACGGACACAAATGTATGTATACGTTTACATACACTGAACATACACATAAACACATACATACACCGTGTTCTCTCACCTGAATAGACTGACTGAAGTCTAGTCGTGCGAAATATTCGCCAAGCAAAACTTACACACATACACACGGACACACCGAACATAGATACGTATATACAGAGTAGCCAACAACACTAAATAGAATATAGCACCATGCAAGTGTGTGCTGACCATGTTTTACTAAATGTTATATTACGTCCCCCTGTCATAATGATTATATTACAATATGAGCTAGGTATCTATACACATAACATCCTATATACTATACATGTGGCCTATATATGTATATAACTTACATACATATATACCCACATACATTAATTACTTATTATTATTATTATTATTATACATATATTGTCTAGTTACGTTTATATATTGGTAATAAACACAAAGACTGAGCTACTACAACGTGAATGTAGAATGATTATTATTATTTTCAATTGAGTTTCGTTAATTTATCTGCAATACACGTTACAATATGAATGTTATGCTGTAAGACAAAGTCGTTTTTCACTGTTATTTTCTACAAATATATATACACACACATTGTTCTATACATTTAAGTTCGTGCGGCGCAAGCGAATCAATCCAATCATTTTGTTATATATTCATGTAATAAAGAAACACATTCGTGCCTTGGCAAGTTTTAGAACAAATAAAAAAGAAAACATTCCATATGCCGTGCGCATCATTGTGCTTGCGTCCGCCTACAAGAATATAATGTACCATACCTCTGCACTACGTGTGTGTGTGTTTGGTTTGTTGCTTCACCACGGAGTGCCCAACAGTACACACCCACTGGATTTGGATTTTTCAAATAGTAAATTACCATATGTAATAGAAGCATTGTATTGTTATTGTACGTAATGAAGCGAGCCCCAATGTAAACAATGTTTCCATTACGGTCCCCATACACATGAATATCTATATAATTCTATATTAGTTCTTGTTAATTTCTGTACATTATATTAATCATGATTGTTAAACGACTATAACTTATATTTACATTTGCCATTTTTGTTTAAGACTGAATAAGTTACGTTTATATAATTATTATTATTATTATTAATATTCCCAAAGTATTGTAAGCCATAATACTGATGAATATGTAACTGTGTACAGCGCCATAACTGAATCTGCAATGATGTTCACCACTAGAATAATGGAATATATACGTAAATGATATATGATGTGTAATAATACTAGACGTATCTGTGTACCAATACAATACACTGCAATGCATATATACATGAACAATGTTGTGTATATGTATGTACTAATAGTTTGACAGATCTCACCATGTGTACCGTACCATATGTTACCTATCGGCCCGAGGGTCGACTTGCTGCAATTCAAACTACCTCAAAACAGTGAACATGAATTGATCGATTTATTATTTACCCGCAATTACAAATAGTTAACTCTACAGAAGTATGTAAATATGTTACAGGAAACGAATATTTTGTACTAATATCACTTGTATTTATTAACAAACAAACTAACAAACAGTTTCGGAACTGAAATAAATAAAAAATATGATATATCGAATTTACTATATTGACTTATTGTGGAATTTGAAACAGTAATACATATTTTAATACGCTGTAAAGTGTTAATATTTTATCATTATTGTAGTTTTCTAAGAATATAGTGTTGTGTAAATTAACTGCACTGCACTTGAATTTGCTATTATTATAACTGAAAATATACCTATATACTTTAAACGTTTGCTGTTTTATTTATTCATTAACGCTGAGAATGTGTGCACAATGCGATCCGCGTTTTGTTCCTTAATCAAACGTAAAATTTCAGATAAAATGTAACGATTAAAGTAACAAATATTTTTGGCGGGAAATGAATTTAAATAGCGCTACGTGTATACAGTGGTAGAATTTTAAGATTCCACTACTTCTACATAGATGTCACGGCATTACCAGACTACACATTATTCAGGTGACGTAAAATCATCCGATCTTGTTCTGTCATCTGATTCGTTGAAACAATGTGTGGTGATTTCTTGATTTTGTGTAGAGGTTGTAATGTAGATCTGTGTTGAAAATATTTATTTAAAAATGAGTGAATTCGGGAATAATAGCCATTTTGCCTCAGGCGATGGTTTTAATATAAACGAATTGACAGGCTTAGAAGGTAAGTAGTGTTAATTAGATGTTCATTTATGAAATAATAATTATTATTGTTTGTTGATACAATTGCATCATAACTTACAGCTTGCATCGTATATACATTTACGACAACAATTATTAGTGATATTGCAGATAACTTGGTTTCGTTCTCAATATAAATTTATAATCATCTATTGCAGATATAATTTCCAACTGCGAGAGTGAATTAATGACGAATGAAAATTTATTTGGCGATGACGCACTATTATCACAGTTGACCCAGCTAGAAGATTCAATTAAAATGGATGATATTCCATTAGAAATTCTGGAGCTACAGAATTCCTACTTGGATAACATTGCTGCTGAACAAATGACACCACTGACACCTGAGTCAATGGAGACTAGCTATCTGAGTGGTTCGGAAATATCACAGAATCTGTCTCCAAGTTCAATGTTATCGTCTCCCCATCATAAACTGCATTCTCCACCGATAGAACAAATACAACAAAGTTCACCGATACATTCTCCTGTTGCTCCTCCGCAGACAATTCAAATACAGCAACCGATGTCTATACCACAGAATTTGAAAATACATCAGATACACGCACAACATATTCATAATCCGACCACAGTGCTCTTGTCAACTGCTAGCGTTACATCGACCACTCCGCAGATGATTTATTCAAATATTCATCCCACCACATCGCAGCAGTTGAACATTCAGACTTCGAACCCACAACACGTCCATTTACAATTGCAAACAAACCTGAAACAAGTGTCACAAATTAGTAATCAACGTGTACAGAAAACTCATGGCCAACCACTGTTGGTGCAGAATATGACACAGATGGCCGGTGATAAAGTGAAACCGTTACTGGTGCAGGCAACTCTTATCAAACCAGAGGCACAAATTAACCAAACTGTCATGTATACCACAGCACCAATGAGCGGTGTAGTGACGTCACTCACAAATCCCAATGCTCAAACTTCACTTCACACACTGGTTAATACGGGCGGTACAATCTTAGCTACCGGGATACCACTGGTTCTGGATCCGGATAAAGTAGCCATTAACCGACTCACCAGCGGCAAAGAACCGAAGGTGAAAGAAGTGAAACGCAGTGCACACAATGCTATTGAACGTAAATATCGTACAAGTATTAATGACAGGATAGTGGAGTTGAAAAATATCATAGTAGGCCGCGAAGCCAAGGTAAGTTCACTACATATGCGTATAACGACAGATAAAAGTATTATTCCATTGTGTTTTTAGTTAAACAAATCAGCAATTCTTCGCAAAGCCATTGAATATATTCGTTTCTTACAAAATTCTAACCAAAAGTTAAAAACAGAGAACATGGCCTTAAAGATGGCTGCTAGGAAACAAACACTGAAAGACTTATTAAATGCAGGTAGTACGAATGTCGATGAACTGGCACAAGAATGTGTGGGTGATATTACACCGCCACATTCTGAAATCTCTTCCTTGTCACCACCGCACTCCGATAATTCGTTGCCGCCGTCACCTGAGGATTACGCGACTCAGATTAAGGATGAAAGCGATGATGAAATGATCGGGATCACTAGAGGAATGCTGGATCATTCTCGTATGGCTCTGTGTATGTTCATGTTGGCCATTGTAGCATTCAATCCATTCGGCATTGCGTTGAATAACTTTGCGAGTAGCAGTGTTGGTACTTCGGGTAGTATTGGACGTACAATGTTGGCAGTTGATTGTAAGCACTATCCGATATCTGCATTTGATCATTTTCTTAATAATGTGTGCATGTGTGATTTTAGATGACGAATCTGGTTCATGGAGTTGGTTCAGTTCTTCAATATTCTTGTGGCTTTTCAATTTAATCGTACTTTTCATTTGTCTTATCAAGATGTTTGTTTATGGTGAACCGGTTATGCCGAGTAAATCAAAGGAGTCTCAGAATTTCTGGAGATTTCGGCGTCAAGCTGATTTCTATTTGTCAAAAGTAAGTTTTGTTTATTTCTTGCACGACCTTTTCGATAACAGTGTACTCTTACACTTTTAATTGAGAATTGTTTTGAATGCCTTGGTATAATGAGTTTATTTATTAGGGTGATAGGATTGGTGCGACGCAGGAATTGAAAAGATGTTTGCAATGTTTTGGTACGTCCTTGCCGACAAGTCGTTTCGAGTTATTTGTTTCTACATCTTGGCAATTGGTACGTCAATTTCTGCACAGAATCTGGATTGGAAGATGGTTGGCTAGACATGCTGGTGGTTTCTTTGTGGATAGGTATTTTTAATAATACATAACCTACACAAGAAATGATAATGATATACTTTTGTTTAGTACAACTCGTCATGAAGCTTTGAGCTCGTGCAAGGAATTAGCTCTTGTCTATCACCGTTTGAACCAGATACAACTTGTTAGTTCAAACATCGAAGCAGGCCATACTGTAGGACTTATGTCTGCCCTTACGGCTGTCAATCTGGCTGAAGCGGCTTCCTCGATGTTGTCTGCAGACCAACTGGTGGATATCTACGTTGCAGCCGCTCTGCGAATGAAGTTTACTTGTCCGTCATTTTTACAAGGCGTTAACAGGTTAATAAAGAAATATTGCGTTTGTTGTATATTTATTAAATTATATTTTGTTTACAGATATTATTTAGGTCTCGCCAAACAGATATCAGTGAATACATGTGAGCATATTCCGTCTCGATTGCAGTGGTTGTTCTCACCATACGGATACAAGTTCTTTGTGCAACAACGATTCTCCTATAATGTAGCAACACCATCGACACCGTTCACATGTTTGGGAAATAAAGCGGATCCAATGGCGTATGTGATGCAGGTACGCGCTATTTATAAAGATATACGTATATTAGTTGTATCTGAATATGAAATAAGGAATTATTTCACCTTTATTTAGACTATATTTTGCTGTAGTAACAAGTATTATGAACCGGTGTTTATTTAATTTATAATTTATATCTACGTTATTTTTGCAGGTGTACCGAGAGCATCTCTTGGAGAGGGCCTTACAGACTTTGGTTGCTCCTGGCGGTAAAACCGATGTATGCGAGGATGAACCTGTTCGCAGAACTCAAACTTCAGACGTATTAACTTACGTCCAACTGCTTATGGAGAATGTAACTACCGATATCCCAGCACTGTTCAATAATTCAACAACACACAGTAAGAAATAAAATCATGCCGTCGGTTGATATTATGCGTGTGATTGTATATTTTCGTTTTGAAATGTTAGATTACCAAGATGAAATCGCTCACTGGTGGTCAGGCGTGGTTGGTGTTGCTGCATATTGGTTGCTGGGTGAAGATAATCAAGCTGAGCGACTCTATGCACGTGTAGAAGCCTTACCAGAATCACTAGCAACACTCAGTGACCCGTTACCGCGGGCCGTTCTTGCCGCGTTCATTGGTAGACGTACGTTCTTGGAGAAATCGAAACAGTTCTCGCACAAGTACATACTGCGGTTGTGCGATATCGCTGGACATTTACTGGAAGATAGTTTAACCTACAGCAGTTGTAAACAGCAGTCTGGCATGGTACTGGTGAGTTATAGTATTGTACAAAAACTAGAGATGATTATTTTTTTATAACTACATTACATTATTCAACTGAAGAATTCATTTATAAGCATCCGGATATAAAATTGTATATTTTTATGTACATATTAAGATTCCAGGATCAATGTGACATGATTTTGATGGCTGTTGTGCATTGTAGTTGCATTGCATTTATTTAAAATATGCAATGTTTCTGCTGTGCAATACAGCTTTCAGAAATGTCGTCGGTCACATGATTGTATGTAAAGTAAAGCAAATTTATTTGCAAATATTTACACCGAGAATACATGTAATGCTAATTCATTACATTAATTTGCCACAGCTGGCTCAGTTGCTGCTCTGTGATTGGTTGTTGGAAACGCGTACTGCATTATGGGAAGAAGAAACGACTGATCAAGAACATACAGTTCCGGTGGCAAATACAGTTCTTTCTGGTTTCCAAAGGGACCTATCATCGCTACGATCACTGACTCAACATATTCCTGTATGTCGCAATGTTCGTTTTATTCATTATGTCCATTTGTAACGTATATTTGTCTTGCAGTCTGCATTACCGAGGGTGTTTTTATATGAAGCTACCTCCCGCATGATGGCGGGCGCGGCGCCTGGGAGAACTCAACAGCTTCTTGATCGCAGTCTCCGGCATAGACATTCCAAAACTTCTATAATTTGTGGAAAAGGTGTATATTTATTTTATCTTATTTAATCTGTGTTTACCTTTGACTATACAAACTTGTCTGTTATAGATAAATCCCAGCACGAGGCCGGCGGTGAAAGACAACACGCTACGGCACTGTACATGGCCTGCCGACATCTGCCTGGTCAGTTGCTCTCTTCCCCGGGTGAAAGGGCCGGTATGCTAGCGGAAGCCGCTAAAACGTTGGAGAGAATAGGTGACAAGAAACGATTACAAGATTGCTACAAGCTTATGAAATCTCTTGGCCCTAATTCTGTTACAAGTTAACTCATTGTCGATCTATATTCTATAATATACTTGTTTTTTACGTTGCTGTGTTACTGTAGTATAGTGTAATTTAATTATCAATAAATAAATATTTAATTTTAATATATAAACATGTGTGATTCTTCATTGCCACTGTTATATTATTTCATATAAATCTATAAATCTTTGTGGATATAGTGAAGTCATATTCTTTTTGGAGTTTCCTATTTGCTTTGTTTAATCTCGCTCCGTTCGCATTATATTTTGAGCGCAATGTACACAGTACATTAACCGATAAATTTGATTTACGCACTTTGTATACTAAAAATGTATTAAACTCTAAACGGTTTGTTTGCATTGTGTAATTGCTCGTGTCATTTGCAGTGCAGTTGTAACAGTGAATAAGTGCTCGCTGTAAATACTCTAGAAGCGGGTGGGGTTGTTGGGTCGTGGTAGATGGTGTACGGTATGGGTTGAAACATAATCAGCGCATTAAATCCGCGGCCCATATCGTAGTTTGTTGTACCAGCTGAGGATAACACCCTTCACCTATTTCAACGAGGAAATTACTTGGTTTCGTATGCGATTCGCGAGACAATTTACTGCATATTACGCGGCAGCCTGCATAACTACTACGCGTTAATGCCGTTTCCGCATTTTAGTTGCCCGCCAGCTAGATGAATACCGGGTAACTACCGGCGAATTAAAATATTTCGTTAAGTTTATTGCGGTCTTGTAACCCGGTAACCCCTGTGCGAACGTCAAGAATGAGCTGCCGCACTCACCTACTTACCGTATATGTTATGTTAACTGTTCAACACTAAATTCCAAAGGAAATCCTAATGAAATCCGTAGTTCCTTGACAGAAACGATACCATTCGGAACCTTACGTACGTACACGAAACTAAACACCTAATTAGCAGACATATTGGGGTGAAGGGCAAAGTAACTAAGTTATATTATACAGCTACTATCCACATAAAATACTAATTATTCTATACAATTATTTTTAAAGGAACACCCCGTACCTTACTTCATAATCTAATAGTGGATGTTATTAAATTTCATACGGTAATTTCTTTCGTTTTAAATACAGATTATTCATTTGTTTCATACGGGAGTGTGTTCTGTTGAGTGCTTGAATGTCAAATTAAACAAGCGATAGATTTCATATCACTATTTAATTTGTCATAATCACTGACGTTCTTAAATGAAATGCCGGAATGAAAAATAAGGGCGTGCGGTTTATTTGAATAAAAAATACTTTCTACCTTTATGCCCGGTATAATAACAATATATTTTAATATGCGAACAATGTGCTCGCCGTGTGACGTCATTCAAGACATAAAGTGCAATGTTCTATTAACGCTCGCGAACCTGAGTAAAATACTTTTGATTAATGGTTGATAACGTGCTTTGTGCAAGGGAAGACAATTATCTTTAACTGCGGAGAAAATATTTTATAACGTTGCATAGGAAAAAAGTGCAAAACACCGAAAAAATGAAATAAATGGTTTGAAATTCTGCTTGTGCAATTTGGATGTGTATGTTTTCCTGAATCGTAAATTTTACCAAATACCATTACAGATATAGCGCCACTGAATTACTACGAGATATCTCGTTGTTTCCGGTATAACAGAATGATAGAGGATTATAGTTTCATTCCACATTGTTTTATAGACTTACTTCGGGAACTCCTTTCTATATAATGAACATTCTCAAAATACAATATCATTTATTTGAACACAGACTACCATCATTGCTGATTAATGTAATGAAAATAATTTATATACATATATTTGGTATCAGTATTTGTTAATAATATTAAAAATATAGATATTTTTATGTACTTAACATGTTTGTACTTTTAAGATATGATAAGATATTAATGTGTAAATTTTTGTGGGTTAAATAATTTACGAAAATCCTTTTCCTTCCACAAGTCCTTGGGCACAGTAATGAGGAAACTGTACGCCTGCCAATAGTAAGTCTGTTAGTTTCTGAAAAGAAAAAGTAAAAATCATTTTAATGACATCTCAGACAATGCAACACAAGTTACGTTGTATTATGTATGTAGAATATTTGCTTACCGATAAATCCGGTATGCACACTGTAAATGGGAATATCACTATGTACCAAAAGGCACAGAATCCGGCGACAATGAACGATATAAAGATGAATATCAGTAACCAAATAATCGAGAACAGTGGATTGGCCATCTGAAATGTAAACTTGTCTAATTATTAATTCAAACCTGTGTATGATTCTTCACCGTTCAAAATGTAGCACAAGAA
This sequence comes from Carabus problematicus, assembly GCA_963422195.1. Taxonomy (NCBI): domain Eukaryota; kingdom Metazoa; phylum Arthropoda; class Insecta; order Coleoptera; family Carabidae; genus Carabus; species Carabus problematicus. Next base: position 1,580,173 of record OY728579.1, read on the forward strand.
AACCTGTGTATATATTTCAAACTGAACTGTTGAAGAACTACTCGAGATTCGTTATGTTTTAGTAGTGATACATTTACTAACTTTTGTATTCACTGATGATGCTACAGTTGTAAATTCCGCCCGCGCTCGTTACGGAAGAACTAGGATACGAATAATAATTGTAAACTTAAAAATACACTGTGACACTATCTGACAGGAGTGCATTGACGTAAGGTTGTGTATATAAATAATGATTAACATTGAATCAACATCATTTGCCTATAAACTTTCCCACTCAGTATGACGTTAATAATAATAATTAAAAATCTCTGCGTTAACGTATAGCTATTCATTTCAATATATGGTTAAATATTCTGGTGGAAAATTATTTGTTTTTCTGCTTATGTTATCTAAAATTGAGTGTTGCCCTGTTACAATGAAGGAATAAAATTTTTTTTTGGAAATTATTGGAAATTTTGAATTTATTAATATTTACTTTAACTAAAAATATATATTTTTATTCATGATGAATGACGGGAATAGTAAATAATATAATTATTTTGAAGCTTAAGGAGAAATTTCGTATATTTCTGTGCCATGTTTTCTTAATTGATGCGGAGATTAAGTATTTCGTCATATGCTGACATTGGATAAAGAGTGTATGATGTTATGTTCTATTTATAACCGGCAGGCTAACTAGATGCTTTCGTAATATAAGCAGTTGACAATGTAAGATGCGTGAATGAATGATAAATGAAATAATACTTACAATTGATATTTTACGTTGTTGCTGATAGTAATTTTCAAACACACAATGTAGCTGTAGAAATATGATGTTATGCTTGAAGCACTACCTGCTGACCTGCATAGCGTTGGGCGTTGACTAACGGTATATGTGGGTATATGCATGTTACATCTCGTTTTTGTAAACATATGCTACTATTTCTTCAAAATTCTTATCAATTGTCGACTCACGTGTAAGTCATTCAGTAAACATCGTGTTCAACAATATGTATTCTATTTACGTAATTTTGCAATAAACTTATTCATTTTAAAATAAGTTGTGTAACATATTGATCTGTTTAATCGCAGTTAAAGTCAGGGTCAAATGTGCAATTATAATTGTTCATTAATTTTTAAAATACAACGAACAGAGATTATTTTAAACAATGAATGTGCCATCTGGTGTGTGTTATTTTAATTAAGTATTTGAATTGAAAGTTTTGGCGCCAATTTGCTACGTAGTTCAGGTTATTTACAAATAAAAGTTATTTGAAGATGATAAGTGTTTGAAAGGCTGACCTTCTCGATGCACAGTGTATATTTTTAATTGAAAAGGTCGTGGCTTGAAATATAATGTTAATTACAAGTATTTCTGAAGTGACTAATTAGAGTTGAAATTATTTGAAGGATTTTTTCTACATATTTGATAGCAGTGCGATTTTATTTGAAAAACAAACATTATCAGCATTCGTGTTAAATTTTTATAATGTTATTCTGAGTTGTTACAAAGTTTTAAGCATGTATTTATCGTAGAGTAACTTTAATAAAAATAGAAAATGTAAAAGTAATTTCTGTTAGACAACTCACTATACACGTAAATTTAATTCTTAAACTTCTGAAGTAATATTTACGGTGGAAATTGCTTAAAAATATGTTTATGGAGACATGGTTATGGAATCGTTTACGCTGAACTTGTTGCTGCGTTCGCGTCATTAGAAAAGTTTTCGAGTGCGGCGAAACGGCTGCTGCTCTTGTAATTTTGCAGAAGTTCAAAAGCATTAAACACATAGTTAAAATTATTGTACGCTCGTACAGGCGAGCTGGACAGAGATGTTCTAGTAAAAATTGTTACAAAATAACATTTTATGTTATACCGTGTGCATTAACATAATGTTCTAGACGTTACGTGTACATATGTATGTTACAGAATAAATGTTGCCACAATGTGTAACACATAATTCGCGACAAAACAAAATGAAAAATTGCTATTTTGTTTTGATAAACATATGACAGTTTCAATTAAAACTGAAATGAATATTATTCTAGTTACTCCTAGTAGTTGCTGCAAACAACTACTCATGAATGAGTTGCGGGTGTATTGACTGCAGACTAAGTGTAACTATTTATACATATATTTATTCAAATTATCCTTTACTACATGCACATTATATTATTTTCTTTCACTTCATGTACTACTATAAATTTAATTAGAAAAGTTGTGTTTTATTAAGTTGTACAAAAATGTATAAACGTAATCATGTACGCAGTATCACAGTATAAATATGTAAGTATATTGTGGCAGTGTGATGTTGCAAATTTGATTGTATGTATGTATATGATTCTAGTGTTTAGTTTGACGCTGACGATGTACGTTTATATGTGTTGGAAACTCATGAAATCTAGTTGGATAGCGTTCGTCTGCTAAACCCGTTTCACAAAGTTTTCATATTTCGTTCAGAGAAGCACACTAATTAAGCCAAACGAAAAGTACCAGCGACGTCTTCTGAAAAGTTAATTTTGAAATCTGCAACGCAAAGACACTCCACGCTCGTTCTACCAGATGGAGTTCGTGGTGGTTTTCTGAGTTTGTTTTTTCTTTCTTGTGTTTATATGATTGGATTCTTTTTTGGTTTAGTACATTTTCGTACCTAGTTTCAAATACTAAATTAAAATTCAACTCAAGAAATAAGATGAGTGCAATTTTGAGAAACTTTTAAATGAACATAGAATATGAGTAAATGAAAACATGAGATTGAGGAATGATGTTTTATTAGTTGTATACGTGTATATATTTGATTAAAGTCTATATGTGATTGTATTTAATCAGTTCGATATATTTTTGTGTGTTTGGTGGACAGTGTCATGTATGGTATACATTATACAAAGTCTACCGACTGGGGTGAATTGTGATGTGCAATATATGTATGTCGTGTTTCTCGTAACATCTTAATTTCTACTGGGAATTGGACACCGAATAGGCCAACTACTGTATACACACATGTATTTAACACACCGCATGTATATTTGTATGTCCAGTGCGAACGTCCATATCGTTGGCCCAGCAAATGAGATGTTTTAATTAACATGACGTTGTATTTACTGTCAACAACTCGTGCAATTTGCCCAACCCGTCTGATGGAAAATATGAAAATGTTTTAAATTTATCGCTAAATATAGACAGCGAACAAGCATATACGAAATATTGTATTATTGATTTTAGTTTTTAATTCATAATAATTAATGGTTACACGGCGTAATTAATAATGAGGAATTTTATTTAAAATATTTTATTTAAAATATTGACAGCTAGTTTTATAATTTTCATAATCTGGCTTGTGAAATTGATGAATGTGGATAAAACATTTATAATTAACGCGAGTGTGTATTTCTTACGAATAACTTTTAGTGTTTGAATAATGGATAATGTAATTAACCTTTACTGGTTATAACCAGAGCTTCCGACATTGGTTATGAGTTGTTGCAGCGTGCAATAATGCGCTGTGTGTTGATAACATCTTTAGTTTATTATAGTTTCACTTAGTGTTAGTTGAAGGGAATGGTACTTGGAATTCGTTAAAATATGTTTATTTCCGTTTGAAAAACCTGCGCACGTAATACGGTAATTTCCATTTGTCTTTTTATTGCTGACTGTTGTTTCATTTAAAACAGCCATGCGAGTTCGTTAATTTGTTTTAGAAATTAGACTTTAATTTGTGTGTCTACCGAAATGAATGAGATAAATTTAGTGCAATGATGTTTCGTATTTAAGTGAAAAGTTTCAATGACATAAAGGAAGTTAATTTAATATCATTTATCATGCATATTTCTGCGGAAGACGAATTTTCAAAAACGAATCCAGTTGTTGAATAAATAAATGTCTGGTGCGGCAGATATGAATGTAGATCTGGTATATGTAAACTATTTATAGCTTAGAAGTTATTTTCGATTTGTTATTTTACGACACACAGTGACGTGACAGGGAATTTCCAATATTTCCCTATTACGATCGAGAATATTAACCATGTTTAACTTTTTACAAATACCAATATTTATACTGGCTTAGGTAAATATTGTTTAAAACGAATAATATTAGTTATGTCTTGCAAATGATATATTCTAGTAATTCCTTTTCGATATTATCTCGGCAATTGTGGGTTACATGAAATGGATTCTGTTATAGGTGAAACTACGATATGTAATTATTTGTGAGATATAAATTCCGTGTTTAATTAGTCCATGCGGGCTGGGCCGGTGTCACCCTGGAGAGGTGCGCTGGGTATAGCTGCGATTTGAGTCCGTAACCGGGGTTCGGCCGCAGACTGCCATCCTCCAGATTTACGACACCGCAGCACCAAATACACCCGTATATGTGCACAATAAATTCCGGCAGCCAGGAATAACCCGTAACTGTCTGGCGTTCGGTTTATGCCATCTTGCAAGATGTCTCATTGCACCACCCGATATTCATATTTGTTTATTCGCTCCATAACAATGTGTCTGCCCGACAGTGGCGTACCTAAATCCTCTTACTAAAATATTAGATTCAAAAAGATATTCATTGATTCAGTTTTCTTATTATTAATTTCATATTTTATTTACATAAACTAAGAATATAGAAACTCATTGCTGAACGAATACAAATATTGAAGCAACCAGCATTACAGACATGAAATGCCGGTAGTATACTTCAATTTATATGTTTAAATTGACAAATTCGTTTGTGGGAATTATTTAAATCATTATTGATATATTTATATAAAATACTATGCCTATTGTTTGACAAATTTCAAAACAATAAATTGCTGTGCGGCATTAAATTGTTGTACATGTATTTACAATTACTCGTTGGTCACTGCATATTTGAGGGTTGTTAAGTAAATGACAGTTTAATCCTGTAAATAATGTGACAGGGATTAGTCAGTGGGTGACCATTATTTCGAAAATAAATAACATACAAAAAGAACAATGTGGTAGTAACGTTTATTTTGTAGTAATATCACTATTTTACAATATATGGCAATAATATACATGGATGTGCTATACATACATTACAAGCCATACTCGGCTGTTTCAGAACGATATCATGCTGACATTATACACCAAAGGTTACTAGATCACTTACTAAATATAAAGATGTAATAAATCAAATCATATATCAATAGTTGAACAAATATACTGAAACCCTTATTGTTAAATCTAATATAAACACAAAATGTAAAATAGTATATGTATTTATGTATACCCAATTATAATTAATAATATTCTCGAATAAAAAATAAAAATGATGAGTTTAATTAACTAATGAGATAAAACGAGATAATTTCACACGCTTTTCCTGTGCCCATTTATTTTCGTTCCCGACTCATCCACCTGAAACTTTTGGAAAATAATTAGCTAACGGATTAATCATTTTGATTTATACACAATCGTCTTTTGTGCACGTCCAATGCTTAGTTAGCTACGCTTCCGCGACTGTTTTTATATACATACAGCGCTGGCATCGGTTGCGTTGGTTACAACTCGCCTGTTATCCTGCCATATTATTTATAGAGGTTTATTTTGTTTGTTGTCACATGTGCACGTGTGTACCTCTGCAGGTAAAATGAGGATAATTTTCAATTGATTTGGGCTTATCATTAAAAGACTGTAGCAAACTGAAATAACTGAAAATGAACCCATTTTGTATTTTTATGCCATTTACGCGACATACAACTCAAACCAGACAGAAAAAAAATATTCACTGAAATTTCAAATATTATTTCTCCTAAAATGACAGTTACGAATTAAAAATGAATCAGATGATATTGATTTTCTGTCGAAAATGTAACTCTTCGATTAATTAGAATTGATAGCATCGAATTTTGTTAAAATTTGAACAAGTTTGGGGTGTCAAAAGTTTGTAAAATCAATTCGCCGATATTTTAAGGTATTACACATAATTGACGTATGGTTTAATTTTGCTGAACGAATGTACGGAATTTTCCAGTATATATGCACGTTTATACGAGAATGTTTCAACCTGCAGAATCATTGTGAATTTATTCAAAAATCAGTACTCGTAATAATAATTATATTTACGAGATAAACCTAAGAAAAATATAACTCAATTGTTTTACAAAGTTTGTTAAGAATATAATATAATATAAATTCATAAGATGCAATTAATTAGACACATAGTAAACAATATTAGAATCAATTAATGTACAGAACATAATTGATCAGCCTGATATCATTATTTTATAAACATACCCTATAGCTTAATCTTTCAAACCGAACCAATGTATTGACTTTTTGAGAACCAATGAATATTCTATTTACTTGTATTTGAAACACAAAACAAATATCATTCTGTACAAGTAAATATTGACATTGATCTGTTATTTTCGGAATATGACATTGACAGAAGCGTAATAATTGCTGAAATTGCGTCATTGTTTGGGACAATCTTTTCCCGAGTTAAAATAGTGTCGCATTCGAAAACAATTTCGGATTACATATGAACACATATCATTTTTGATTTGTTATTTCTGTGTGTTCAATATAACATTGTACGTACGTATGTATGTTTGGTTCGATTTGAATGACGCATATTCTTGCACTAAACACTTAAAGTACTAGGCGCGTTAAACTCTTATATACTGATATACACAACGATAGCGCTTGTACAGAATACTCTTAAAATATTTACCTATCAATAAAAAATAATAAAATATCTGTCAAGTAATTCTGTATATTAGGTATCTGGACACGTTGCGTTAGTATTTGAAAAATGTCTCTTAACCGCGTATCTTAATATATCTTTATACAGTACATCCTAGTGAGTTAATTGATTCAGAGTGTCTTGGTCGTTATTGCGTTGTTTGTATCACCGAACGTACGTTGTCCATGACATGCAGTCATACAACAAAATGGAGCAGAATGTTTGTATTTTAGTATAATTAGATGATTTATTATTAGGTATATATATATATATATATATATATATATATATATATATATATATATATATATATATATTTACATAATGGTTGGACTCTTCCACCACATGAGTTCTTTCATTTATATATGTATACATTATATACGAATGTTCACCCCTTGTCGTCAGATAAATTGAAGCACTTTATTATTAGATTAATTATTACACAAATAATTAACAACACTGCACAAAAGCGTAGTCTCAATGGTACGTGTGGTGATGCATCGAGGCAAGATCCTTGGAATCGTCCCGGCCCCATTTGTTGGCTATAACACAATATTATCATTACAGTTCATGTATAACCAACGTCACCCAACATCTGTGCACATAAATCACATGTTCATAAATATAATATGTAGAAGAAATGTTCATATTACCTCTGTAGTACATCTCCTTGTACATAGTCGGACAGTTGCTGTTCTGGAACACATAAAGCGGATTATCCATTAGTATTTAGCGTGCAGGGGTGTCGCATGCGGGTCGGACACGACCGCGGAATGGCGGCCATGAAATTATCAGTTTTAAATAAACGGTTTTCGTAGTCCACGCGCGTTGTTTAAATGCATATTCCTGGTTTTCCAATTTCCTGCCGTTAAGGCCGAGCATGCGGAACAAAAGGCATTGGATCCGCCGAACCACACATTTGTACATATCCATGTGGACCCCCCGTCCCACCAGCTCTTCACCTAACTCAACACGTACACCACAATTTCGCCCCGTATTGTGTTAACACTAGCTTTTCCGATTCCGGTTTTGTTACGTGGATGCCGTTTCTCATTTCCTCGATGCGCTCGTATTCTCCGTCTCTTTTGCGTTTAATTTGATACGATTTTTCTCATTTGATGTTTCGTATTTGGTCTAATGAGATTCACATACGCGTAGTTTAAAAAATGACTAAAGTGTTGCTGATTTGCAAAACAAATATCAACAGAAACAACGGCGTGTTTAACGAAACATTTTTATTAATCACTAATTATCAGCGAATCATCATTCTGAAAATATAGTTTTTAAATTTATTTACAATATTTATGTTTGAATTTAATTACTTTTAATCAATGCCACATATGAATTTAAATATATTTGAAAATTTCTAGAATGTTTGGCTTCAATTTGAAATTTCGTATATTATTATATTAATTAATTACATATTTTTGTATTTAATTACGAATTTGCATTTCATTACTACACAAATGCATATAATTATTTTGTGAAATTGATGTAACTGTTTCTTTTTATTTTATATATTCTAGGTATTGTACCAGCTACTTCAGCATAAAGAGGGTTGGAAGATAGGCCCCTATAGAAGTGGAGAGACTTTGACGAGGTGGTTGATCTCAGTAATTTGCGCTATCCAGTTACTGGGATGAAACTAACATCTCCACACAATATTTTTATAGCATTGCTATATATATATATATATATATTTCATTTTAAATCAAGTGTAATTTCATGCTTTTTTATTACCAATATGAAATAAATAAAAGTATGGTGATTGCTACAAACTTGGCTGTTAGTTAAAGAAACAAATTTTTAATTCTTCCGTTTCCCTGCCCTGCTTCTATATTTGTTTTTAATGTTATAGCTTTTATTTTGACAGTTCTATTGGTAGTGAGGTTATCTAAACTAATGTGAGTGGTTAAGATTGTCGCAAACACACTTGTTTATGAATTATATATTTTTATATACTAACAAGTGAGCAGCTTGCCAAAGATTTAGCAGCACACCACAGAATATACCATATTATGTTATTTGGCACGTATTGTCGTGAAAACGCACGTAGTAACGCCATGTACAAAACCGAGTACATATTTTATGATCCGAATCCTTAAACCTAAACGTGCCGTTATCACAAAATACCAGCAAACATTCTAAAAACAAAACACATGAACGATGTGAATGGAAAGAGTGAATTTACGATATTTGTTCACTTTCTCAGGAATCTAACTGAAATACTTGAACATTTCTTTCGATATCAAATTATTTTCACACTATTTTATGAAAACTACAAGCAGTACCAGTTAAAAATCTTGTTCTGGACATTGCAAAGAAATTCGTAGAAATCTTGAAATTGTTAACACTGGAGAACGTAAAAATAAATGTATAATAATAAAAACAAATGTTGCCGGTAAATTTAGTAAACTATTTTTAGAATGCTACAGCACACGAGCACAAGTTTACAATTAATTATGGTATTTAAAACCGACATTAACTAACCAGTGCGTGTTAATGTTCACGTGCTTCTGTAATTATTGTACAACGAGGTATTACAAATTACCCCCGTGCTAACCTCGTGAATTCTGTTGTAATCTCTCTTCTTTTCGTACACCCTCTCCTGCACCAGCCCCCGCCCACCCCCTGCTATTAACTGTTGGGGGGTTCTGCTGCTTCATGTATGTACGCGAAGTACCGCAACGAGGTACACCGCAGCACGGTTGATGGGGCAGTTTGTCCTCACATTAACAAACCAATTTTATTAAGCCTGTCTCTGGCGCCGCGCACTTCATTTACTAGCAAATAACTGAACCTTCGCGTCGACTGTTTTGTCTCCTGCGAAAAGGGTGAAATAAATTCACCGGTATTAGTTCGGAATCCTTGTTTAGTTTGTTGATTAACTGTATTATGTGCGAAATATTGCCGTGCTAAATAGAATTCGTCCGTTTGTATTTCGTTAGCAACTCAGGTTATTAAAAATACTTGTGTACACATAATACTGTATAGTGACTACGTATTCTAGAAAATTAAAATCTGTTCTGATTTCATTCAGCAGTATGCTTCTTACAAAGTGTTCTTCTGTTTTTACCTTTTGATAATACAAACACACAAAGACGAGAAAATATATTATGTACCGAGTGGCAAGCAGACATTTGTGAGGGAAATGTTGAAAGATAACTTTTGATTTATTCTCTGCGTACACTCTTTCACTCACAGCAAACAATCGTGCATGATTCACTCGTGAAAAAATCTCTCTTCTTAGTGACAAGACAAAGATGTGACATTTTTTACCACTTAGCGAAGACACACACGGCATTTGTGAGACGAATCACTGTATATAAATCATAACAGAACATTTGCGTTGCGGTCGGAGTTCACACACCAGGCCCGTATTCAGCACAGATTCGCAATACAATATTAAAGTGTGCAACTGGCAGTAAGTTTAGTGAATAAAATATATATAATACGGGAATAATTGTAATACTTGACAGTTAGAGTAGTTCATTAGCCTGTTTTCTGTACTCCTTCTCGATGTAGCTAATTTAACTTGCTTGATTGTACGTTCTCGTTTACTTGTAAACATTCAAAGACAGGAAAGTCAAAGGCAAATCTGTGTACAATGCCAAGAATTATATTTATCATTGTGTCTTGTGTCACTGACGTTTATTAATTATTTTTTAAGTACTGATTTCTCGAGACGGACCTGCTGGGCGGTTGACATGCCACATTCAAGAGTCTTACAAGGGATTTCAGCCCCCTTGAGAGTGGTTGTCATAGCACGTAGTGTGGCGGCTATGTGAAGGGGCGGTGTAGACAGAGCATTGTGCAGCAGGGGGAACATGGTGTTATGGCACGCGTTCGCAGGGTGTATATATATCTTGGACACAAATCGTGGATTACGTCTGGCCCGGCTAATGTGCACTTTGCATGCTTATACCGACGCGCTGCCAACAGTGATATATGATGCGATTTTGAAGCGTTTCGACATCGATCCCAGGCCCGTACCATGTGTATTTCACCGAATTAGATTATACGCTCTTACTTTAGAGGAGTTAGCGCCACGTTCCCGGTATTAGCAAGTTTGTAAAAATATTGACGAAAACATAATCTTGTTAGTCTAAAGTTTTTTTTTTTTTTTGGTATCAAATCCACTTGGATATTTGAAGAACATTATCTGAATTGTAACCACTTCAAGAAGTATGGATATATGTTCTTAAACTCTTATATGCTGATGTGAATTTTATGTATAAATGTTGGATTAAATTGAAAAAAAATGTGTTTATAAATTTTTAAACGTTTTTCCGATTTAGAAATTTATGTGTGCCTTAAACACATAAAATTGCATTACATATTTGGAAATAAATTTTAACTTGATAAAACATTGTTTCACGGCACTCATAAATTTATGACATTTATATTAAAATTAATGTTTAAAAGTTTGTAAAATTCGAAAACAGCAAATTTAATAACGTACATAATTATTCATAAACAATAAATTTATTGGCTCGATAAAATAAATGTAGCATGTCCGAGTTGTAATTCATATGTATGTACATGTACTTTATGTTTCCTCTACATGTGGCTATTGTATCTGTATATAGTCTATCCATAGATATAAGAACTTGACATGATTCCTTAATAGGTAGGGTGGTACCCTTCACAGCAGGAGAGGCCATAAACTACTAGTAGTGGCGGTATTCAGGTACATTTGTAATGCTCTTAGCGGGAAAGACAAGAGACATTTTGTCTATAATTAAGACGTAATAATAATTTATTGAATATTACATTTATTTATGTTAATTTGTATTATTATTGTTAAGATGTATATCATATTTTTGTTGTTATTTTTCAAAATGTATTTATAAATTTCTGAATACAGCTCTGCTTTTTATTCATTTACTGTGTCGTATAATTTGGGATAATCCTCTGTTAATAGCATGCTGCGTTTAGTCAAGTTCTTATATCTATGGATACACTATACATTGTGGTACAATATCTATACAGCGTGTAGATATTAGCATGATGTGATGTGTCTAGCTCTCTCTGTGTTCTGCAAAGGAAGACGCTATTATTATCATATGACATACGTTGTGTTCGCTGCATAATGTCTATGCATCCGTATTCACCGCGTTACTCTCAAGTTGGTCGGTGTCACGTCAGTGATTCACTTTTCCGGAGACATCCGACATCCGGGAGCACAGTGAGTCCGGGTGCCGGAGCTTCGGATGCGTTAGTATGCGACACCAACGCTTGCCCGAACTACATTATTAGTCCGGAATTAATCTCACCGAGTTGTTTCACGTTTTCCCGTACTACTTTTGTAACACCGATCGGTGCCTTTGCAACTGTTTCATCAGTTATTGTACCATACTCGCCTTTGTAAATTATTGAGCGAAGTTAACGAACTAGTAATTTTGTTTTGCAACTTTTAATTAGGTGTCGATGCTTGTAGCTACTGTATACGAAAAGCTTAAGGTTTAGTGTAAATTATCTATTTCATAATGTAGTACATTAGCAATATAACTGTAACAATGTTTTAAAATATGAACTGAAAATTTAGATACAATTATACCATTTTTATTACATGCATATTGCTACTTTATATTTGTATTTTATATTTGCCCATGGGCGTTAATGATAATATAAAAACTGGACTTTGACATATTTTTAACAAATAAAATTGATATTAATAATGACTAAATGAAAGCGATCTATTTGTGAAATAAAAATTGCCTTGCTTTCTAGATCAATACCGTGTTGCCACATCATGTATAAAATGCAATGTTAAATTCGTAATTAGCAATACAGGAGTCATTCGTGTCAATACGGAATTCATTAATATATTCATCTTCATGTTTGTATTGCACATTATAATGAAATTTAATGATGTATCATTATTTATGTATCAATCGGTTGGTGCTGTGAATGAATATGTCATGCTATGTACGTAATTGTGATACGGTGATGTATTGCAGCATTATTGTATGTTATAAGAACATGTGATAACTAGTTGTATATACTGAAATAATACGCTAAATGATTTATCGTTTTAGACTAGCGCTTCCCAAAGATTTCTTTTTGTAATATTTTATATTCAGAATCACTTTGTGTAGTGTAATTTTGCGTAACGTTGTAGTGTTTGTTACACTACATGTTGTACTAAAATAGTACACACATACACATATGTATACATAGTTGTCCCGTGTGATAATCTTCTAAAACATTGAATACAGGTTATGTGTTGTGTAAGCAGAGCAGAACTGTTGTGTATTTATTTTGAACTGGGTTTATTAACCCCGTGTGAATCCAACGTAAAACGTAAATGTACCCTCAAGTAAACAGGCTTTGGTTGGTTATATTATCATCAAAATGTTATCCTCACGAGGATCCGGCATTGTCGGTACCGGCTCGCCTCGCCCGTCACGAGGGTGGCCTACTGAATAATGCATTCGTCCGGGGACGAAGTTTCAGTGTCTGTCAGAGCACAAGAGTGAGGCAACCCGCACACACAGGCGGGTGAAGCGGGTAACGCTGAAGAGACGGACGTCTTGCATTGCCGGCTGCCGCCGCGTCACATGTAAACATGTGTTCTGTTGACACACCGGGTCAACTTACGACAAAACTCATTCGTACACTACACCGCATCATACTATACAATGTACCGTTGTTGTTGCGAGACTGTTTCCCGTTGTGCGCGCATACGTTAAAAATAGGTTATGTATTAGAAACACAACGGACGGACAGACATGTGACGGCCCGGAAATGTACAACTGAAGTTTCCATGTTGTGCCAGACGGTTTTTGATCCTGCATAAATATTTTGTGTGGTGAAATTTTCTTGACTGAAAATTTGCTCAGATATCTACATTTTAAATTTGCATATGTTGACGAAAATGTTATTGTTTGTGAAAGGTGAATTTTGGTTTTTTTTTTTATGAATGTTCTTATGGGTGAAAATAATTCGATACCTTCTTAAACTTTTGCTTGACATTTTAATAATCACATAAAAAGGTAACTTATGTATAACAAGAAGTTGAAATATTGAAAAATAAAATAGGTACCTGTCTATTATGGAAGTCTATATTGGTTCTAATTGTCCGGTGATGTAGATCTTGCACGGGCCTCGCATTATTGCCCAATGGAGCTTTGGGCGCGATTTCCGGTCCCTGCATTAGTTTGCGCAGGGCATATAACTGAAAATAAAGATGGATTAGTTTATTTTGCTAGTGTGCTGTTGTCAGCGGTGTATTTAATGCGGTCCAGTCTAACATACAGCAATGAGAATTAGTTTAAGGGACAACTGCATGGTTGTTTATGTAAGTGCATTGTTAGAGTTTCTCGTACTCCAGCAATGCATAGCAATATCGTACAATGCACCCCGGGTTACCCGGTAAGTGGTTAGTCGTCTCGAGATCCGTGTATCGCGGTTAGTTAGTGGTTGAAGTTTGCGAACACTAACCCGCGTTCCAGTATATGCAGTGCGCAATGCACATGTGTTTGTTTGGTTGCTTTATTGAAAAGTCGACCAGTCACGAAAATTTACTACGACTGTTCGGTAATTCAGAATGTAATTAATGTACAACGATTAATTGTTATATTTTTATTACAATGTTAGTTCAGTTGTACAGAAAATGACTCTATGCACACGTGTATAGACAGGTGAACCTGAACTGAACCTGAACTGATAAAGCAAACAGTTATCACACAATATGTTCTCGCGTGCTTCTGGGCTGCACCTGTGTTATTATTATCAAATTCAATTCAGTTCTCTCGGGGAACGGAGCCGGGCTTGCCGCAGGTACAATCTCTAAAACAATAAACCAACATAAACATCTGAAAGCTTGCTGGTATACCGAGTGCGTGCGTTCCCATCTCACATCCGATTACATCGGCACCATCGCGATTGTGTATTTAGAATCCCGAGATAAACAAGCCGATAATTGCTATGTGATCACGTCATCGTACACCTAGTTGGTCCTACCTCACACCGTGATTTGCACGTGCAGCTGACAGATCGCGCATGTACAAGTCTGCAAATGTTTTAAATTGTATAAATGTATCGAGAGTAACAAAACAGAATCGACTGGTTCGAGCTGGGCGATAGTGTGAAAGTACATGAATAGTTTTAGTTACTTTGAACTTATTTATACAAGTGTATGACTGTGCACAGTATGGTCTCACCTCGTGCTTGGTTATATAAATGGGTTTGTTCAGAATTATCCAAACTGTGGTTTCCCAGCATCCCGGATGAGTGGTGGAACCTTCATATGTCATAAAATGATCGGTGTCAGGAAGCAGGGATCTCAGTGATAGATGTTTGATCTCCTTGGACGCACCTGAGGACAAATATAATCATTATATACATATTTTGTTAAACATAATATTTACATTTCAGTAATTTAGTTAAAACTGAATCTATATTTGAAACAACATTAATGGATGTTGTTAGTTAAATACGATTACAATAATAAGATACACAAGAACCGAATTATGCCTTTATATTGTTTTTAATTAAATTGAGATATACAGAAGTAATACTTTCGGAACGTTTTAGAATGTTAAAGATCACATTACAATAACAGTATTCGTAACGGTAAAACCGAGATATTGTTCCGTTCATGTAATGAGTATGATTGTGTTTTAGTGTTTTTCCGGTACCGGTACAGATCAAACAAAGTTCCGTTAAGGAAATCTTTTCACGGCTTTGAACATCTTCGCTAATTACGGTTTAATACATTATTCGAGAAGTTTGCTAAACTCGGCAATCAAAATAAAATTACGACTTCAACATTACTTTTAACGACTCTTAAGGGACGATTTGAATTTATGATTTTCCTTGATAAAATTGTCGTCACTTTGTAGGTTGGGTTATGTAATTTTATGTTCTGAATGTTATTCTGCAGTTCATTTATTTAATCTTGCCGATTCAATTTGACACTGCATTCCAGGCTGTTATTATACATTATCTACATAAGTTTGGGACATGTGAAGTTATTGAAAGAATAATACAAGTGAGTTAGTAACGAGAGTACAGAGTTCATATGGTTGTACTGAAAGTACTTTTACTGTTGTCCAGTACTGCCCGTCAGAATTTATTAGAGTGCGTGAGTTCCCGAAAATGAGCCATAAAACTTGGACCATGGCCTGGGATCGTGTTTCTGTGCTCGCGTCTTGTTACAGCAGTCTGCAATGGACGTCAAACTTTGTTTTATGCTGTAATAAAATTGTAGTGAGGACAAGCCAGACCCGGAGATGCATCGCTAGCAATGTTTACGTTCTTATTCGTTTTATTTTTAACTTGACCGGGTTTTATATAACAACTGATAGCATGCCAGATGAGACTGTTACCGGCAGAGATGAATTATTTTCCACCCGGTAATAATCTTGAGCTTTAAAATGTTTAGAGCTTGTTTGTAAACAACCGTATTTATGTTACCGACGAATTTATTTTCCTTTTATTTTGGCAACATAAAAAGGTGATTCATAATTGACTACCCATCTCTAGTGTTTCCTTTTTTTTTTTAAAGAC
Source organism: Carabus problematicus (assembly GCA_963422195.1). Lineage (NCBI taxonomy): Eukaryota > Metazoa > Arthropoda > Insecta > Coleoptera > Carabidae > Carabus > Carabus problematicus. The sequence continues at coordinate 1,596,371 of OY728579.1, forward strand.
GAAAGTGAATTACTTTTCGGCTAATGGCGAATGGACGCTTAAATTGATGAAGTATTGTGTGTACTGCATTTACTCTTTGTAATGAGATATATTGTTTTAATTTAATGAAATGAATGAAACAGTGACTTGTTTCGCTGACATTCTATCACAGATCGTAATACATTTGTAGTTTTCTGGTGCAATGCGTGTGTGTATATGTGATAGTGGTTCACTCCTGATGCTGCAACTCCTGCTGTTACTACTGCTAGCGGCCGGTGCTCTGTCGTGTGCTACGCCGGAGACAATAAACTGCTAATATGATATACGGCGGGTGTGGTCGGAATCGCAAAAACCCTTTGTTCAAGGGTTCGCGGCCCGGCGTGGACCGTATGCTGGCGTCTGTGTCGTACAGATGCTGTACCGCCAGGATCGGCACTTCACACCATATTTCTCGCTTTATCTCGCCGCAATGTGTTTTACCGGGCCACTGACTTCTAACAGATTTCTCCTACTCTACCATTCTACCATTATATGTACGTACTTTACATTAATATCACGACAATAATACCATAAATACGTACATAAGTACTGTGTGCTTCTTTAGCATTCATCTTTTTCCTGCATCCACCCGTCCGATATCAAGAACCATTTGTTATTGAACATTGGGAGTGTATTTTTCGCGATCTTATTTGGTGAGATGAAAATAAAGGAAATACAAACGTCTAACAGTTTATTCTTTTCTGCCTTCTTCCGTTTTAATGAACAAAAAAGAGTCGACGACGGTAACTGTGTTTAGCTTATTCTAAGGATTATGTCCATTAAAAAATTGATTTGATTTTTATTGTTTGAGTTTGTTTTTCTGCAGCTAATTTATTTCTCGTGCTCGTGCAGATTCCAGTTATGCATTTTATTTTGCCACATTGCTGTTTTGTTTGTTGGTCTGTTGGTTGACGGAAGTTTTCAGTTTTTAATATCCTAGATTGTAGTCTCTCGTTTCAATTCTTCCAAATGGAAACACCAGAAAACGGATAACTGCACAAGAATTAACACACCATTTACAGTAGAATAATTACTGGAATAAAAATACCTTCAAACCATTTACACAGACGCCATATTGTTAGAATATACATATATCTGATACAGCTGACTGCGTATGGTAATATTTGTACTATTAATTCGCAGATTTCTCTTGCATATTTAACTTGATGCACATTCGATGTAGTTTTCGTTAACATTGTTGATTATAATTTGTACTAACATTTGCAATGCTGCGTATTTTTGTTGAATTATGATCCTATTAATTATGATAAAAGTGGGGCAATATATTCCAAGTAAGGACGCATTGCAAGTGACGGATAATTTTTGAAACACTCCACTAAAAAAAAATAACAGCTGTGAAAAATTCAGATTTGTTTCAAATAAATTCTTGCAAAAAATAATTTACAGAAACGATTCTGTATTACGATTGCTAGTTCATTTATATTTTTCGATTTGAAATGGTAAACGGGCGAATTTTTTTCCCCGTTTGTGTCAATAGAAAATTCGTTACGTTGTGTATTTACACAACATATACACGTACTCATACATGCACTGGGAATATATGTTAGGTTATGTCTGTGTACTTGTATGCATATATGTAGTTTACAACGATGTACAGTGCAACTTGTGCAAATAGATGTTATGCATGTTTAGTGATCATCAATGTAAGGTTGGTACTCCTGAATATTTCATAGCGAGTGCACGTGTGCGGAAGTACTGTGTTATGGATTATTCTGTTGGTTTTCTCTTTTTATTGCGCCTAAATAACACTGTGCAAACAATTGTGTACGATTTACGATAAATTAGACGCAGCACAAGTCTGTTCTAACAAGACCGTATTGATTCGCAACAACAAAATAAAAAGAACAAGCATGAGTTTTCCGGTTGTCATAATATTTGATATTTACGTTTTGTAATGGGAATTTAATGAATATGGCCCGGTGTGTAACGTAAGTGTGTTTGACACGTTTGTTTGAAATTTACGAGTTCCGGTACATTTGAATGGACCGAACAAATATGGAGAGTGTAGTTGTTATATTTTCGCAATGCAGTTATTTATGTGTGCATTCTTTCACTTGATGAGACACTTAATTTCCTTTCCATTACAATATTTATTTACTGACGGGAGCGGGTGGACACTTATATGTCCGGTTCTACATTGGAAGGAGAATGTATCATCTACTGGAGAACAGGATGAAAATGGCGGCTGGGTGGGTTAACAAATTTTTATGAAGCAGAGTCGTGGAAGTATGTGAAATGAATAATGTGGCATATTTTACTTGGCGCGAGGTCGGGAGGTTCCAGTTGGCGATGATGTATTATCCTGAACCGAATATTCGCCCCAAAAATTTAGTGCGATATAAATCAATCAGAACTTTAATACCTATATTTTATTGTGAGAAATTTTACTATCAAACGCACCGAATGAAAGTATTGATTGAATCGGTGTTGTGTTACAGAATCCGGTGAATTTCAGATTGCCGTGTTTTATAAATTAAGGTTTATTTATTACGGATGTACGATGTCATGTAACTTTATGTATAATGTTTCCACTAAAAACTCTCTGTGTATTATAATAGAAAACTGTTGTGAATAATGACTACACTACACACAATTCCATTCTACAATGTATGGTGGCTTGATAAATAATTGAGGAAAATGTATTAAAGTGGCTTATGCTAAATACATATATACAGACATAAATTATCATCGTAGGGTACATTTTAGTTTTATTTTATAATGAAATATTCCCATATATAATAAACGTATTACTGCTGTCTAATAAGTAATTCCAGTTTTACATTTCAGTTGAAGTGACGGCTGTTTGAAAATCGTTAAAAATAAAAAGATTTGCCGTCGAAAGATTTTATTTTAATTGCCATTAGATGGATGCGATTTTCATTGCTTCCTCGGCTGATGAATCAAGTGTGTTCCCCTCGCCCCGGCAAGCTTGCGTTCCCCGCATTTCACACTGGTATCCAGGCGTTACATGGATCGGCAACGGTGTTCGCGCGTCCCGACGGGATCACCGGCGCCTACTTCGTTAATTGCGGGACGCTGATTGTCGCGCTGGCATTCTCTACCCCACCCACCCCCGCTTATCGTGCTCTCACTCATTCGTTCACCCCACAGTTACAGTGGCGTCTTCAGAAACTTGAGTAGGAATATATGCGGATTTAAAAACATACATAGATAAAGGTTTGCTAAAGAAAATATCTACAACCAAAAAAACTCTAGTTGGAGTTTGTAAGAACGAATAGAAAACTACACGGATTTTACTATTCTATTAAATCCCAAGGTAAATTATTTTACAAATTTAATCTCTTAAGTTCATTTCAGTGCAAATAATTAAAATATAATTTAAATGCCTTGGGGATATACATGAATCAAACAAAACACGATGTTCTAGCAAAGAGTAAAGTTTGTAGTTATGCTAATCTAGAACCGCAGTTCTCAAAGAGTCTCGTAATAATTTCCGCAACTCAACTCTTTTGTTCTTTGAGAGTTGTCACTACGTGTGTGCGTGTGTGTGTGTGTGGGTGTGTACGCGCACTGAGTCCAACCCTGTGCCGTGTACACTTTCGTTTCGTTTCGGTTTTTTTTTTGCTTTGTTTCTTTCTCATCGCGTTTGTTTAAATTCTCAGCTCGTTAGTTTCACCCTTAAATGTTTGAAGCTCCGCCGTCACCGCCGCCTGTGATGAGGGTGACAGAATTAAGATGATTCCATTTTGTTTGTTTAGCCGTCGGTTCATAAAAACGCATTTAATTAACGTTTGAAATGTTTCTTTCATTTTGTACGTTTCATGTTCTTTGAGCGTGTCCCCCAACGCAAACTTTCCAACTCGCTGGACAGTATTTAATTCATATATATTTTATACACGCAGCTTAAGTAGTTTTATCATTTCACGTAATATGACATAAGTATATAGTGATCGTTATCCTACGATTTGAAATGAATGAAAGAACTACTACTATTAATAATACTGCTGGAAAAGTTTGGAAATCATTTGCTGTTTTCATGTAATTTCATGCGTTGTAAAATGAAATAAATGTAATATAATATCGATGCGATATTGGTCGAATTAAATTGAAATAATTCAAAATATATTACTAGTAATAACTGGTAATATTAATGACACCATATATGTCGTGCACAACTACAAATGCAATAAACAAATTTATAGTGGGAATGATGCACAGTTATAAATTAGTCTAGTTTAATTCCCTGTGGAATTTATACCGGTTATTGTTATCCATTAGTGTTGATTTCACTATTAATGGAACTAATTAATTTATCTATAGTACTCATTCCAGTTGCTCCTTGCTCAATAATTAATAAAGTGAACATATTTTAGATTTATTTTTCAACAGTATGCCGAAGTATTAAATTTTTCTACACGTGCATTGAAACGAAACCATATAATTTCATTACATACACGATATTTCCTTGTTTGGGTGTAAATATATCTATTCGTTTCTTTTTAATTTCGAGTGCAAATATGTTTCCCTGCGGTTTAGTTTCATTATGTTAGTTTATTTACTAAATAAATTATCAGTTAACGTTGCAAGAGTTTAATTAAACTCTGTAACCAACTACAAAAAAAATAGTCACAAAAAAGTCTTATTAAATGCGAAATCGATATAATATATCCGGCAAATTAATTTTCCACTGCGAGTACTCGCAGAGGTAAATGTGTTACGAGATAAAGATCCGCTTGTGTACGAATGTACTTTTTGCTTTCTGAATTGTATATATCCTATGTCCTATATGTCCTATATGTAAATATTATTGTCATATCTTAGTTCAGACAAGTTAATAATAATACTAAATCCTTCTGTGATTATTTTAGATTAGTAAATTGTGAACAAATGTAATGCAAGTCTCTCTATGTATGTACCGGTACATACTGTTTGTCTATTCCATTGGCATATATCTACTATATATCCATTCTTATGACGAATGAGGTGAAGGTTCGGTTCATAGATGGCAGCACACTATGTCTATGTATGTTTTCAATGGTCGCCCTTGCATTAGTCAGATTGCCTGCGCCCCTGTCTGGTTGATAATGGTTGCCATTTTTAAGAGAACATGGATTTGAATAACCGATGTTATTTATCAAAAGTGTGACGACACCATTGTTGTTTATTTTTTCTCTCTTTTTATTTTGTCGAGCGTGGCAACGTCGCATTTATGTGTCTGTAAAAGATATGCTTTTCCAGCCGTCGAGAAAAATCGTCGCGTTTTCCAATCTGACACGTGAATTTTTCAGTTGAGTCTGTGGGATTTCAAAAATCCCCGGTGGTATTTCAGAAATGGTTCATTGGACATGAATGTGCTGGCAAATGGAATATAAATTAATTTTCATGCTTGATCTCACTGGGGATAACTGTGAATATTGCTAGCTAAATCGTTATTTACAGAAATTACTAGCATATTAATTACGTGGTTCATAGATGACTTCTAGCTGAAGAAATAGTGTAAAATGCGTATGATTTTCCTACAATTGCTGCGGAGGTAGACTCTATGTGGAATTTTGTCTAATGAGACTACAGCACTCATTGCCTTACAACACAATACGATCACACATTGTGCATAACTGAATAAATATCACTAATTAAGATTTCACGTTGAAGATATCAGGACAACTATATAGTGCACGGTGTACCGGGGTTGTAATCAAAATCCGGCGAACTTGCCGCATGCAAATGTACATTTAATGCGTCTTTAAAGGCGCAATTGGTGTTACTGTTACTGCTGCTGTTACTGTTAGTGTTGCAACTCCTCTACCCATCCTATTCTCTCTCTCTCTCTCTCTCATTCTCTAGAGTAGAATGTGATTAATTACAACTGCGTATGATAAAATATTCTCATGTCGATTCGGCAACTGTTCAAAATGCAACACATTCTACCAATTTTATGCAAATTTAGCGAACAGAATGTGTGATCGATATGCATAAAGCGGCAATTTTTCTGGCGGTTGTAGCCAAGCGCCCCCATCATCGTTTATCTTTGTTAACCCGGTCAGATTGCCGTTCATTTTTTAAACAAATGATTCGTTTTTACTCACGGCCGCCCGTGATGTGGTGATAATAACTGATATTAATGTGTCCGTTACGTGATCCATGTTTCAAACTAGCAATTATGTACCTCTTTAACAATGCGAAACGTGCATGAAACCTCCATCAGGCGAGTCTTACCTGGTATTAATCAATATAGTGTGTGTCTTACACAACTCTACCAACTACTCAAGACTTTAAGGTGAGATATTATGATATTTCTTCCAGAACTACTGATACCAACTTTCAAAAATAGAATGCATAGTAACTAGATGAGGTTTACGTGGTTCCGTTACGTAAACTAACAAGGTAAGGTAGTAAATAATTCGTGTTAAATTCAGGACAACTATCCGTGTTGTTGTTCCAGTGCAAGTTACTCCGCGCGGGTTAACACATTTAGAGCAATACTGATGTGGTCCGTGATTTACCACTTGCTTGCTAAATTGCCTCGAGTAAGGTAATAAATTTTCTTGGATCTTCGGCCAATTAAAGAAGTAATTGTTTTAAGCCATCCCTTGGCCTTTTGTTTATGTTTTTCGTTGTATCTCAGACGTGCTTCTGCATTGATGTATTCGCTGATGAATAATAAATACTACTAGATTCATCGATACACTAGAAAACCAGCGAAAATAGATCGTAGAAAAATATATAGACACGTGTTATTTTTTTGGAAAAATATAACCTATTTTATTAGATAATTTCGTATTAAAAAAAAAGCGAAAAAAAATACAGTAGACGATGGAATTTATATCTTTCAGTATAAAAAAACGCCAGAAGTTCGTGCGAAGCGGTACTCTGAGAACTTAATTAATGAATCCTGGTGTTCCATTATAAATTAATTTATATCCATAACGCTGTCAACGGGTTCGCAAATTCCCGATTAAAAATTCACGCGTTTCAGCACGCTGTCGTGATTTCGGTGTTGAGTTCGAACTTGGGGTGTTGCAAAAGGGGCCATCGTGCTTCTATACAGACTCACATACTCCATATCTCCACCCCGCGCCACCAACTTGGACGGCACGTTACATAACAAGTGTGTATAGAAGTTCTTTCTGTCGCAAGCAGCGTATACGTCAACTGATAACCTTGCTTATTTTTCATACAGCATGTTTCTCCTTTTAATGTGCTTTCAGTACTTTGTGCGTCTCAGAATTGTAACCTTATGGGGCCTTATTCATATGTAAATTTAGAGGCACTTCTATTGATATTAAAAAGCTTTCCACTTTCGGTACCACACCGTGATGTTAAAATATTACAGGCGAAAAATAAAAGCAAAACATATTTTCCTAGCATTTTTTTTATTGGTGTATCGTTGTAATGAGATATTGCAAAAAAATTACATTAATGTTCATATGTATATGTTGGATTTTGAAGAGAAAAGAACAAACTGCATATGTGAAAATTATACAAATTTGCACATTTGAATTTTTCAATTATACATTGACGTTATTACATGGATTTTTGCTATTAACTTATATTTCCCTGAATTCTTTTCTTGCATACAAGTGTGTGCTCATAATTACTAGTTTTGAATTAATTTTTATTACAGTATATAGAGCTCTCAGTGGATGTCGTTTATTTGTAACTAATATCGTAGCGGATTCCCGTTTCCTGAATTGCGGTGGCTGGATTCCTTGCTCGAGTGTGACACTGACAAGTTGCGAGATGTGCGTTCTGTCTTTCACGACGCTGATATATGCAGAGTGAGATCCAGGTACTCCTGCGTACATTCGGGCTGCTACATCTGATGGACTTGGGTATAAATGCTCTATCCATCACACACAGCGACGAGAACATACTCGTACAGTGATCGCTAAGTAAATTAAAACACAGCTTACAAAATTTACTCGAAGAATTATTTACACTACTAAACTAGTTTGTCTTTCATAACCTTAAAAACATTATATTCAAACAGAATATACCAAGTTTGCTGTATTTTCGTAAATTGTTAGGTTATAATTTAAAATTTATACTTTTGAACGAGTATTAAATGAGTATTAATTTTCTGCTTTGTTACTTTCTCGATTTTCGTTTGTGTTGATGCGAGGCTGGTGCGAGGATCTAGTAGGTTGCTGCGATATATCGATGTCGCAGTATCGTTTAGCGGAGTTAGAAATCTGAGGTGGAATTTCGAAAGGCAACACTAGTAGCGGTGGCGGGTAGAAACGACATCTTACCCCGTAATCGGATTGGGGGACTGTAAAGAGGCTTTCTGTGACATTGCGATCCGTAGCCTGGCTTTTCGTATACGACCCGGTAAACTCCGAGTCCCGTCTGGTGTACCGATAGTTCCACCGCGGTATTTCTGATAATTTATTGAACTTTAAACACAAATCCGTGCTTTAAAAATATTCGTTCAACGGCAAGTATTCGCACTTGTGTAACTTGCTATGGTTACAGCTCATATACAGGGGGATATAATACTAGAATTGTGCCAACCATGTACGTGTACACTTCTAAAATCACTGCACAATTTATCCGAATCTCTTTTCATTGGTTTGGTTCCGGGTGTGTGCATTTTTTAATGGTATTTTTTGATTATTCTTTATAGAACGATTTGCTTTTTATTTATTTTTGTATTTTTTTGTTTTTGAGGTTGATTGATTTGTGTATTACCAGATGCTATTTGTGTTATCAATATTCAACAATATTATGGAGAATGGCACATCGACATTTAGACTAAATTTCACATGTGTAATTTAACCGTAAGTGATATTTATTTAAGTAAACTATGTTTGTATTATACCGGATATTAATAGTTTGTAATTATTTCATGTTGACTCTGAACACACACGCAGAAATACTGCCATAATGTTAATAGGGATTCATGTGCTCTTAAAATAGTGTATAAGATTAAAAATTAATATTTAGATACTACAGTTAACAATTGTAAACCACACATTGGATATTTTTCTACATTAATATATTTTCATTCAACTTTTATAGCGACATGTGCAAGTAATACGATATTTATACACTGCTGTAGCACTGTTGCAGAATTTAAAATATGTGCAAAATTTGTGGCATATTGTCGTACATTTTATGGTCATCTAATGGAAAAAATAACCTGTGAGTTTATTATATTTTTATGACAAATTTTATGAGTTTTTTTTTTCAAATTGATCGCTATTCCTGGCGCCCCATAAAACACACATTATTTATTTCTATAGCATTCACAGTGATACGGATATTTTATAAATAATTAATTACAGAATGCCGCAATATTGGTAAGTCAAGGATTCGTTAAAAATTCCGACATAGGTAATTATCATTTGGTAACCGAGGAATCACGGTATTAAATTCATTATATGTTTGAATATCGACTCTAATAATATTTAATGTGTACCATCAGTGTTTCGGGATATTTCCGATAATTTAATTAATTTACTGGGGCGACTGTAGAAAATAATTGATAAACTATTAGCCAAATTTAGCACGGTAATCCCTGTTATGCATACGCAAATTATTATTTTCTTTTAATAAAGTAAACATCATTATTCCGATATACGCACGTTCCTCCCCCCGCATTGCCTACTGCCCTTCGCTGTTCCCCATCATTCTCTCATCATACTGCCACGTTCAAATACTACAAGGGGTGCGTTTTTAATTAATTTCTGGATTTATTCGGATAAATAAAAATGCGATTCTACGTTTACTGGGCACGTTACGATAAAAAAGTAATAAGCGAGATTCGACCATATACATTCAAAGTGTACACTGGAAATTGATATATAGGATATATACTCGTAATAAAGTTCGTGGACAAATGTAAAATTGGAATTTTTGTGTGAATGTTTGGTCTCCGTTAATCAACAGAGAATACATAATTTTTTGCAAAAAACCAGAGGACAATTGGCACGTTTCAAAAGGACAATCCAATACAACAAAAAAAAAAAAAGATTTTGTAATTGTTATGTTATCTTATGGCTGTTTGTTGAGTACAGAATAATACTGGTGTTGGGCTGGTGTAGATAGAACTTTGTGTGTGAGATTACGCGTGTATGAGAAGTGGGTTTGTGTTTGAGGATAAATGTTTTTGTATGTCGTCGATGGGTCGGTTGGAGAATCGTGGGATTCTATCAGCGGTACTAAATCATCTTATTGCGGGCGAAATAGATAGCAATATCGCGTTGGTCTTCCTCCTTAGTCTAGCCTCCGCTCGCCACTATACACGCGCGATAAACCGCGTGTATTCCGGAATTTGCGGCCATTTTTCACCCTGCTCCTAACGACACCAACACAAAAAGTCGTTGTCAAGATGTTTACAGAAAGTTTTGCTTGGCGATATCGTCGAGTGATATCACAGTGCTTAGCGAACATTTTTACCTTCTAGTTGTGTTATTATTGCTTTTTCATGTCAGCTCAGATATGAAAAAGCCGTGCTTTGAATATCAAAATATTTCCCGACTGTTTGTTTGTTTGTTTTTTTCTGACAACTTTTTACAGAATCTTTTTATTTATATCCAGCATTTACATTATTATCCGTATATTCAGGCAATGTTAAACTGAAAACACGATTCTGATTGACATCAGTGATACTGTTTTAATGTTTCTGTTTTCACCTAGGTAGAAATCGCTTTTAGACTGGTTACTGTTCCTGTAAATCTGTGCTGTATATTGTCATCAATGATTGGACCGACACAATTGACAATATTCCCTGTGAGAACGAGAGCACATGTGCGCGCCGTATATATTTGTACGTGGTGTATGTGTGTGAGTGAGTGTGTGTCCCGTCTGGGGGGTCGTTATCCCACCAAACAGTGACGCTAACGTACGGGCCACTCTCCGCAAGCTCATCACATCCGGTTGCCTGGTGTTAATGTAACAAAGTGAGACTGTGCAAAGTCAGCTGTGTTTGAGTTGTGCGAGGAGCTGCACATCCCAACAATTCACACACACACACACACACACAGTAGGAATGATGGAGTCACCCTCGTATTCACAGACACAGACACAAAAGACTACGTGTAACACTAACTCGTTCACTTGTGCTATTACAGAACATAGTCGTATACGTTGTACAGATCTTATTTATTTTTATTCATTTCAAGAAGACAACGAAATATCACCCGTACTGTAAACGGTTTGGAAACGTAAAATTTTATGATTTCCCGTTCCTGTACAATTCCCAAATCGATAATGGTTATTGTTATAAAATTTTATGTCCAATTGGGCCTGAGACATGTTTCTTTAGTATCACGAATTGTCAGTTATTTTTTTTCATTTAAACTGAATTGATCAATGTTAGTGAAATGTACAGTTGATTTAGATAGAACATTTATAAGGTTGAAACTTATATGTTTTTAGAATTAGTTAAATGTTTCAATGAGCTAAAATAATAACGCATGATTATTGCAATAATGTTGTAATATATTTTGTATAGTTATTCTTTCTGATATATCTGGATAAATGTATCGGGTACGCCACTGGTTGTGCTTGGGGCGCCAATCAAAAGCTGTCTAGGAAACAGCAAGGTTGCTCTCCGAGTGTTTACGTAGTATCTCTGGTATGAATTTCGCTGTTATGTTCCACTTTTATAGTTTGAACGTAACGCAGTCTGGGTCAAACACATCTGGATATCGATTTGGACTCCCATATTCAACTTGCAAGTCACTACTCACACTCTTCTTCTTCTTCCAAGACAGACAGAGCACGAAATAAATACGCCAAGCTTTTATCAAACATTGCCTTTCGATCTTTTGCAATTTGTATAATTTTATTTTCAGATTGTTCCAGTGTCATTCTAAACGTAGAATTGTTCAAAGAGAGAAGAAGCCTGAAGATGTTCAACATGATAAATAGAATGCGTATCGTTTCTGACTGCAATCATATTGCTAGCTTTTGTCATAGAGGCTCTTTCACAAGTGAAAAATTGTTTGCGACAGTTGCATTGTCGTTAATTGGACGTTGTTTTAACGTTTGTGTACGAGCGCCGTGTACAGAAACTACTGTGAACTGTTAATGTTTCGTAGTTTGTGTAGCAGTTACTCACTTTAAAATGATGATGGCTGAAACTCAAGGGAAATATGGCTTAAAGCGAAATAAACTTTCTTGAAAGTGAAGTATTAAAGTTTAAGATAACTTCTTTATATGTTCGCGTGGAAATGTCCAGAGGCAGTTCTACCATAGGATTTAATGAGTGGAAACTATTTAACTTATATATATATATATATTCCTCTATGAAATTATAATTACAACTAAGTGCTTCTGCAATTTAACAAATGCAAATGCTCACACACTGATAATACGAATATTAATATAAATATAAGTTGTGTTAGTAACGTCGAGGAATATATTTATTTATTTTTTCGCCAGAAACAATCTGAATGATTCACATTCAGATTTTACACAATTATTCGTAAGAAGCAAATAAATACACTGTCATTGTAAGGGGCTCGGTCGGATTTGACTCATTAATTTAGAATTCAGTGCTGCGTGAATCGGAATATCTAAAACCGGAACCGTCGTACGTATCAGTATATCTTGATTTCCTGTTGAAATAACAAGGAGATGCCACAAAGGAGAAATAACGTCGAGACAAGCGAGAGGAATGAAGTGTAGATGGATACACTGGAGATCCGACAAAACGTTACAGGACACTTGGGTTAGTTACCAGTGGTAGCGAATCCAGAAAGGTGATAGTCGATGTTAACTGGATAAACAGACCTATTTATACACTAGAAATCCACGTATAAATCTCTTCCCTGTGATAATTGTTGATTATAAATTAGCAAATTAATTTCACACTAATCGCTTCGGTTCAGATCGATGGTTTAAAAGGATAATTGACAGATTATGTGGTTTAAATGGGGGGGGGGGGGGTGCATGTTTAAACCATTGTCAAATTGCCATTTAGTCGGTACAATCGGTTTTAGTCGGATAAACTCGTGCGGATTATTGACATTACAACTCGTAAACAAGGAATTTCATGTTTTTACAATCATTCGTACGGCTATTTATAAAAAATATCTTCAAATCAGTGTTATTAATTGGTAGTGGAAAGCGGTAATATGACAACATATCTGTTTTATCGTAGACGTAAAAACTGTGGGGGCGACGAACGTCACTGGACGACTGTATCTTATTTCAGCAAAACAGGACGAGAAAATCTCTGTAGATTATTTATGGTACCCTTCTCGACGACATTAAATAATAGTTGCGTAGTCGTGTGGCGCCTCTGGGCAAACCGTCGTCTCACTCAACTAAGCCTTCTTTACCACAATCCCCAGTTCCTAGTCCAACATATGTGTGTGTGTACGTTTGTGTGTGTTCATGCACTGAATTGTACTTGTGTGCCACGTGTTCGTATAATATGTATGTGTATAAGAATAGCAGAACAGTACAGTGCGTGTTTAAGTGGGACTCTATTAAAATGCCATTAGTTATGCCTCCAGAGTTCCGGAAACGATGGATGTCAAGCGCTGCTTGGAGTCCTCACGGGTTGAACCATTTCAACGCGGTTGACATACGACACTCTTTTTCTTCACCTCCTCCGAGTGTACATGCCAACTGAGTGACAACCGTTGAAATCGTAGCTATATCATGCCAGCGATTCATATAGTCATTAGATGATTTATTTCACGTACTTTATACGTTTCATCTGTACTGGTGGTTTAAATAATCCATTTCTCAAACACGAATGGGATTGTGAAAAGATTTTTTTACTTCGCTACGCTGTCATATATGGTTTGAGATATATTTTTCGCTTCTAACAGACTTTCTTGTGTGGATGCATTACTTCTGTTATGAATGATAAACAGGCATCAGAGTGAAATATTCGATATGTGTAGGGTGTCTGTTGGGTACACGCGTGCGCACTGAACACGTTCAGATGGCTTTTAAGGCTCACGCCGTTCTTGTGCGTGATCTAAGGGCTCTACTGGATCAAGGGCAGGAAATTGAAACTTTCTATATTTCAGTCTCATCCATCCTTGAATAGAAGTGCCTTGTGCTGTAATAGACGTATTTACCATTCACATGGAGCCACAATTTTCCGTGTATTTTATTAACGGGTATTGTATTTTTTGCAAGATACGCCAGCTTTGGTAGAATATATGAAATGTTTCAGTGTGAGGTATTGATTTAAAACCACATATATTTCGGTTACCAGTTTGGCCAGTATATTTTCATATTGTTTTATTGTATTTTGAGAAGGTAAAGTATCAATGGATATTTTTATAATACAAGTACACACTAGAATATATTCTGTATTCTTCTTTTGACCTCATATTTATTTTCTATACATAAATTCTCACAAATAAGATCTTTTTGAACGGTGTTCATTAAACTTTTGCACATGTATCACACTATTTATGTTATTATGCATACAAAATATGTATTGTTTAACATCCATGTCTGAATGTGTGTGTGTTTGAAACAAAAACAATAATTATCAGTAGACATAACTTGCACAATGTACTGGTATTTCGCGCATACAATACAACAATATCCAAGGAAGCGCATAGCTGGAAGCTGTTCGGCGGGACGTAAATGAGAGAGCAATCAATTATTATTAGGTGTAGGAAACATCCTTTAACACAGCAGTCGACTATCTCTCTCTCTCTCTCTCTGTGTGCCCTTTGACCCGCCAACCCGCCGCTAACTTCAGAGGCGCACATGCCAATTCGATCGTAAATAACCATCGCCAACTCCGATATGAATGGATTCATTAGGAAATTGTGTTCGCCACAATCTATATCAGTATTTTATCTCCCGAGCACTTAACAAATTACTTATGGCCCGTTCATAAATTACTCCGATATTTGGTGGTACTGTCGAATGTGAACTAACGGTTGCAAATCCTCACATGCGCTGTGATACCGTGTAGTGTCTATAGAATCGGATGTGCGTGTGAACGCGAATACCTACAATGAACTGAATTGTAATAGTTTCTGATCGAAATAGAATCACTTGTTATTAATGGGCTTAATGGGCGGGAGTTACAGGTTTAAAACAATTGCGTTACAGGTCGTGAATTCTCTCCAATATTCCAAGAGATCCAGTTGGTTCAATAGCAGATAATAACAGGTGGCAAATTGCATTGTGAAATTAATTCATTGACGAATTAAATTTCACAAATGTCTGAGGATTAAATAATATTTGAAATAAGCTGATGTTGTATAGAACATTATTTGATTTAGTTGCTTATAATAGCATTGATTCATATCCAATGATTTTTTTTTAATATTATTGTATTACAAAACATAATTGTGTAAAATATTTCATGCATACATACACCAAGAAATCATTATTAAGAATTGTATGCTGCTATGCTAGGAGATTTTTTTGTTGCGAAAATTGGCAATATCGTTTTAGGAGATGTAGAAGTGTTTCCTATATCTGTGCTTATATTGCGGTAATATTTTGTTTCTTCGTGCTGCTGTCGTGCGAATGGAAGTGAAATGGGACAGCGTCGTTGCCAACTGTGACCATCCATACTCACACACTTCTAATTTACCATGTTATCTTGTCAAGTTGTCAAGTGAGTGCTTTCATGAAGTTACTTTGTCAGCCTCTGGTCTGATGCATTATTAAATATACATCAGGAAGAATATCGTAGTACATAGATAGGAGCTTCTTTAATACAATATACTATCATGATCTACATCAAAGTGTTTCTGATGTACTCGCACGTTCTATGTACACACTGTGCACATACACAATCCGTGCGTCTATATGATTCATCGTCGCACAAAGAACATATTATATTGAAACAGAAATGATGAAACATGCCCGACTATTTGGAAATACTAGCGCTTTTGGATATATTATTAGAATCATCCAGAAGATTTCGCGTAAGTTTAAATATTCTATTGATGAAAGAACGTCAAGTGATGAAAGGGAAATTAGATTAAAATCGTGTTCATATTATCGCAGCAATATGTATTGTGTTGTTATTTTATAAATGCGAAATTCACGAATCATTCTACTGGAAGACAAATATACGTTACAAATCTGTAATAAAATCGTTAGAGTATGAAATAATGCTCACCTTTGTACAGTACA
This sequence comes from Carabus problematicus, assembly GCA_963422195.1. Lineage (NCBI taxonomy): Eukaryota > Metazoa > Arthropoda > Insecta > Coleoptera > Carabidae > Carabus > Carabus problematicus. The sequence continues at coordinate 1,612,451 of OY728579.1, forward strand.
TCTTTGAACATGCTGGTTATTATTCGTAATTCTGGATTGGGCGTGTCTCCTATCTGGAATAGACAATAGAAACTATTAGAACAAAATCTATTCAATGATTTGCATGTTAGTTGCACATATATTACACATTCAATGGCGACAGTATTCAAGTAAAATCTCGTAATTATATATTGCCAAATGAATGTATACCATACATACGTAGATGATTAACGATTATGAGCTGCATACGGATAAGTAATGAAAAGAACTTTGAGAGCAATGGTAAATGGCATGTGAAGTGTCGGTTGGATTCTAGTGAAAATTAGAAGTAATCTCTATATGGTATGATATCTTACATTTTATTCTTGCTACTAGACGTTCGCGCTGCTACTAAAAATAACATAAAACAAAAAAGACATTCACATATATCTCCGGTTAAATTTAGTTCTCGCTTCATACACTCGTGTCTTATCCCGTGCTCCGTGCAAATGTAGACACGGCCCGATCGAAAGGGTGGTGGCAGCGTGACAAGGACCGACCGAGTGGCGGGCGGATGTGTAAGACAGAGACGAACGAATGATAAAGGGTTGATATCGCGTGACTGAAATCACTTTCCACCGCAAGGCCCCTGAGCCCGTGTGTTACCACATGTACGCGATTTCCTGACTGCGGACAAGTGGCCGCTCCCATGCAAACGTTCGCCGCACGTTTTGTTCGCCGCAGACGATAACAGAACCCTTAAAAATTATGTTACTTTCATACTAAATAGCAACTTGTCACCGCGCGCAAAGATAAAAGTGAACATTTCGGTAGAATATCAGTCTTGCGGAGTGTTTAAGAGACGATCCCAGAAATGTTCGCTCGACTCCATTTTATTATCGAGTGTAAATGTAGCAGGTGAAGTGAGTAATGTAAGCGCTGACGTAACTAAATACATCTATTTTATTACAGAACTGTATGCAAATTTCTAACACATTCCGCAATTTTAATTAGTTTGGTTAATCTGGTTTCATTTTGTTTTACTAATTTAATGACTACGGTCACGAGAGTTTCGTTTCAGATTTATCAAAGAGGCCGAGCAGATAACGGTGAGGGCTGTAGAACGGTTTAACTATTTATATACCCGCATGGCAAAGTCAAAGACCAAAATGTATTTGAAAATGTCCGAATTATTAATACACTATCAAATAATACGACATTCAGACACAAATGAAACTAAATAGAATCACGTATTCAGTAAGCCACTCAAATTAATTAAATCAAATCAATGTAAACTTTTTGGCCACTGATTTGAATTTTATTAACCAGTGGTATACTTTAGGATTTATAACGCTGGCTGGAATTGCATTAATATTATACGAAACAAAACAAGAGTTGATTTTAGTCAAACAATGCCGGTACGAATGGCGACATCAGCATAACGATACTCAAGTTCTGGTAGTGAACAGCAGAGTCACGTTGTACTGCACGGGAACCGCTACATATGGGGTTGTATATTGTACATACCATATCCCAGTTCACATGGCTAACAGGCAAATAAGGACTGAGGAAGAGCAAACGGGACGGAAAATGCATATTCACCCTACCCTAGCCGAACTATACCAGGCCTGCTTTATTCTAGAGGAACAATTCTCAATGTGCACGGCTGAAACCGCCACACGACGGCTTACAAGTGCTTTCACTCAGCTCCAGCGTCAGACAAACTTCTTCCGGCAAATAGTTACGTGATTAATTACATCTCAATACGTCAGCCGATTCAACGGCTGATACGTATTTATGTGTTGTCAACCCCTATTACATATATACGTACGTGTCAGTGCATGTGTGTATGTGACAATATACTTGTTTACACACACATACCAGTATGATTAACTTAGCCTTTGTCCATGTGTATTGTGTATTTTTATTATGCAAGTACATGTATGCGAATGAAGTATATATATATATGTGTGTGTTTGTTGTGAAAAGTCACTTTATTCCTAGCTGGTATTGGTTTAATGTGTTCCTTTGTTTAGTACATCTATATAGGTTCATTGCGCGGCAAGGTTTGTTTAATGGATTCAGGTAATCAATTTCAACTGTTCCACCCCCACCTCTGTCTTTAGCTTTTGTAGAATAAACAGGGGGTGCTGTGGTTCGGTTACTATAGTAGCTGTGTACATGTAAACCCTCAAAGCACGTTTTAGTTTAATTACGAGAGCATTGCATGATCATTACAGGTATAAATAGTGTGCCGGTTCAAAGTGCCAACGCCAACGCCGCGTCGTGTGCGTGCTTACTGAAAGAAATATGACAAATGTTTATATATTGACAAATGTCGCACAGTACCAATGCGCTAAATATATTCATGTATGCAATACTGCATTATTCATTAAACGCAACACATCATCCCTTTCATAAAATGGTAAACTCTCTTTACACAACTCTTTTTACTCGTTCGATAACAGTTAAATAAACAGCTGGTTATTTTGCGTTCTTAAGTAAATTCAAAGCATTTTCTCGCGTGTCCCGGTGGAATAAATATAATGCGGATACGCAAAGTATTCCATACTCGGTATATACTTACATAGTTCGTATTTCATATGTACCAATGAAGTGTTTTGATCTAAATCTTAATAGGAAACCTGTTAAAAAAAACCTTTTTAGACTCCAGATGTGTGACATGTGAAAATATGTTCTGATATAGAACTATTTTTTTTTTGTGATATTTTGTGAACACGTTTTTATTTTAATGTACGCATATGTTTTGCAAAACATGAAATTGGAACTTGCACGGAAATGTCACAACAATATTTATACTCTTTTATTTAAATTTTGTATATGCGACTTATATGTAAATGTTTTCTAGCACGAGAATGCTGTGTGCAAAATGGATGGAGTCTGGTATGATAATTTTCGTACCTAGTCAATTTATGGTGCTGCATCAGCATTATTTAACGTCGAAAGATATATTATGATCGACACTGGTGCAATTTATATCATCATATCCAGGCATCACAACTTCATTACTATGCATTAATACAGCAACAGCATCTGAAGTATATTTTGATCAAAGGAAATTGATTTTACAGCAATTAGTTCCTCGAGTACCATCCCATGCTCTTTCAATAAAATGCATATCAATTATTTCTAATACAAGAGACATATGAAGGCACATCGGCTATTCTGCATACATATATTTTCTTTTAATTGTAAACAATAACGCTAACTTTGTGTAAAACTATTTAACATTACACAGAACAACAAATAAAACTACAAACCACAACAATTGTTCGGACATTTACTAAACATTCGGACGTACGTACGCAATTTAATTAATTCGCGCGCGTCATGAGATGTATCAAATTCCAGAGATACAGCGATATTCAAGTGAATTGTTCACACGCCATTGTTGAAAACGGGCCAAGAGTCCAGCAGCGTGAATGGCGGTGATGACGGCCTGTAGAAGTTGGAGAAATACAATAACAATCATCATTTTGGTCGACGTTGATGTTGGGGACTTGGTCTTGTTCTACTATGATATGGTAATTATTGGAGCGGTTTAGCCGCGGGGGGCTATGGACTGGTGGTACGACGTCCGTTGTCGCAGCGCGACGTTCATTATGCGACAGGAATGCGAACCCGGGACTGAATGGTCAAATAGTCGCATATTAAATTGGATGTCGCGCCCGTTGTTCCGGACGCATAAACTTTCCGAATAGCTGAAGCATGTTTTGGATTTTAGTTGCGATTAATTTTGGCAAATTTGTATAATGATACATTGCACACAGTGTTATAATGTTTGTTTTAAGATCATTTCAAATACACCATATGCTGATATTCTGAACAGATTGACGAATGTGAAAAGGCTGTTTTTTTTCAAATTACTCTTTTAAAATCACGTAGCATCGTTAACTGCATTTCGTCAATCACAAAGGGATAAACATCTAGAGAAAATACTATAGTATATACTTATCAATTATGTATTATATCTGCATAAATGCATGTCGTATGTAATCCATGGTTGAGAACGCATTCCAGAAGATTACGTATCGTGCTTTCAGGCTGCTGGTATCAAAGATCGCGTCGGACATACTCGTACAATAACGGTCGTCATATTAAAACCAGTGATCCGCGTACCAGCACTTCATGTTGTGCGATCCACAAAGCGCGAACGTTAACATGTCAGCTAAGTTCAGCAGTAGTGGTATGTGAGTGTTGTGTTGTTGTATGTGTAGTGTTGATTCACAGCCAGCATGTGAACCTCCCTTCATTAATTGCTTGGTCGGCGTGTCATTGTGGACCCATTGCTATGCGGGAACGCAACACTGCTACTGCCCTCTGCTATTTGCGTACTGTGCGTTTAACTTTTATAGCGCCAAAGAATTATAGTGCACGCGAACAGTTTTCGGTTGGCAATGGTGGTTAAAATTCCTTCCCCCCAAAAAATACGGTTATTTCATTTTTCCTGTGAATTGAAATAGTCACGTCCGGTTTATTACCGGCCAAAGAGTAATGACTTTTTACATTGTGTTTTTTTTTTACTTTTAATTATACTAAACATATATGTATTTATATCTCGCTTTGTTTCATTTGTATTAGTGCTCTAAATCTTGGCAAAAGATTACCAGACTCCATTAAAATTAATGTATTTTCATATATATTTGAGCCATAAATCTGGTTTTAGGAACGAATCTCAATGATATTGAATGAGATGCCTGTGGGAGAACATGATTTGATTTAACAAATTTTACTTTTCAATAACCATTCAGAGAGGAATCTTCTGTGGACATTCCTGACTGTATATTTAGGGATATTCACGGTAACATATTTTCCTTTGATGCAATGTTGTACTAAATAGAAAATCATATGTTCAACAACAATGTATATTGCATTATTTATACTGTAAAATGTACCATATACGATTATATATATATATATATATATATATATATATATATATATATATGTATATATATATATATATATATATATATATATACATATAAATAAATATATATATATATATATATATATATATATATATATATATATATATATATATATATTGTTGGCAGACTGTGGTTATAAATATAAATAATAAATGTGTAAGTAAACTTGCGCATACATCAATTACAGAATAAAACAATTTACTAAATTGTATACCTTTGCTTTTGTACCTTGAAACCTTAGATTTTCCAGCGTAATTTGTATTGTATGAATGTTACACAGCAATTAAATTAAAAGAATTTCGTTTGGCGAATGTTTAAAATTCTTTTGTTTCTGTTTTTCCCCTGCAAGTGCAAACTAAAATTAAAATTTTTTTTTCTGGTTTTCTGTTTATTCTAATTAAAATGTGAGAATGATATGTGGAATTTGTTCAATGGCATTTTATTTTTTTTGAAATTTAGAACATACATAACTAATTATTTCATTACACATATTTTTGTGTAATAAAATTTTACATAAATTAATACGTGTGTATAATTAAATATTAGGCAATTCTGATAGATTTACATTTCAGCGTGCGTTCGTGTCAATAAAAGTGCAAATTAGGTTTATTGATTATATAGTCAATGAAATTTACAATATTTTCCATTCCGGTCACGTGTTCCCGTTCACAGTACGTACACAGTACTAGTTGTTGAACTATTAAAATTGTAACGCAATGTGCATGTTGTCAGAGTCCAATTTAAAATAATCAGCATGTCAATAGCATATCGAATCAAATTTATATACGCCACTAAAATGGTGGATTGTTGGAATAATCATAAATTTTGATGAGTCCACAAAACTTTTTAAATTATCATTCGACATTTTATGTTTGTAAAAACCGGAGTCAAATCGTAAAATGTTGGAATTATTCGAACCGTTCTTATTGGATGGATTTCAATTCGGTCGATACTAAATGTGGTTAATAACAATTGTTATTGTAATGCGTTATTACTTTGTAAAATTCCACTGATATATTTAATACGAGCACAGGTTAATAATCCATCAGCGTTAGTACAATTAATTGAAGTTAGCAAAGTTTAATAGGTAAATAAAAAATCTATTCTAAATCACATTTGCTATTCGCATGCAAACATTTTATTTATTCATTTCAAAGGATGCCTTTAATGTTCACATTATTCTAGAATCGGTACACATTTCAAAAAAAAAAAAACGTTTCAGTCATTGTGTATGTAGATGAATGTACAGTTTTGGACATGCGATTGACGGACTGCCCAATGAGCATATGCCTGTCTGGAAAGAATTGTGCACATGTTGTGTTATTAACTTTGAAAATCAAAGTACCAACAACAGTGTGGAACAGATATGTTTGGATTCAGTGCCGATCACAGCAGCGCTGCATCCATTCACAACACAGGATATTTAATATCCGAGCAGGATATTTAATTTTCACAGAATTTTCTGTGACGTACTAACATTCATTTTATGATGAAATGTGATTAAAAGCAAATGCATCGAGTGCATAAATATAGAAAGTTTGTGATGTGAACATAACAGCTCAGTGTATATTTTACACATTGTCCCTTGTGACTGGAGTAAAGAAGAATTACATTCATTTACTTTACATCATATAATGTAGTCATTGTTTAAAGCAATTCATTGTCATTTGAAATCCTGCACGATGCATATGCTTTGAGCATAATTATGCGTGTGTTTTGTTCATGATTAGATGCGTTGTATGTTGTGCGATATGACTTTGTTTATAGTGACAAGCAATTGATCAGAGAATTTACGCATCTGCTAGAACGACAGATGACAGTTGTAATACATCGGCAGGATTAAACCAGTTAATCACATTACATGTAATAGAGTGTGCATATTGCAGGGGGACAGGGGGGCAGGGGGGCAGGAAGGCTTACCTGTACCATGAGGGAAATACCAACAATGCCTTGGGATTTGTGTTGTGCCTCCGACATATTGTGGTAAAGTTCCTTGTTGAAACCGTACAACTGAATCTGTAACAAGAATCATCATGAAAATATAACAACAATTTAATTTCACTGAAATATACAAAGCACATTTGGTGACGTATTAGTTAAAATATTAATTTTATTCTACACATATTTCATTTGGACTGGAGTTTATCCGAATATCCGTACGAGTAATGATTATTGATGTCAGTGGACGAACTAGATGTAAAGAAACAAGTAAATATATTTCGAATTACGTGTAAATCAATACAACATTGACCGTAACAGCATGTTATTTAATGGATGCGGCTAATGTGTACCCAGTGTAAAACAATTTGCGGGACTCATCGCTGTTCGGTTTGGATATTTACATTAAACTAGAGTTTACTGACGGTAATGCCCAACGTATACAGAGTGCTCAATGTGAAATCAATCACTGGGACTATACACCAATGATACGTGAACAGATTAATTGATTCTATTATATTTTTGATGCCATGTGAGTTCGCCACATTTGCTAAATTCGTTCCGTTCTAGTTTGTTCGCAACGCATGTTAGGAAAATGAAGCAATCAGTTAAAGCGAGTGTGTCTTCCCAAACATCGATTCGGTTGCAACAAAAACGTACGCATATAGTCGGCAAGAAAAAAACATCAAGATCACTATTCCGACATAATTCTTTCCAATGGGGTTTTAAAACGTGTGATATATCACAGTTGGCCACCGTTTTTGCCTATGGCGTACGTATTTAAGCTTCTTGCATCATAGATCTTCGCAAGGGAATATTCAATTCTAAATTCAGCGGAGTCTTACGGCTTCGTAGAGGATTTAATACACTGACGAGTGTCCACCACGTTACATACTCGGATGATTTTACTCTTATATTATGACGACTGACACCATCAGTCATATAGCAGTGATGTTTGATATTGCGCCTGAAACCTTGGTAAATACATTTTCGTCGTTATTAAAAATATAAGGTTGTGTGTGAAGATCCGTAAGGAATTTTATATTTGCCTTATGGCTTATAAGTTTCATCGAACGTCTTTCTAAGTATGAGCTGAGAATGTAAATATTATTTTCGGAGTGATATGTTCTTATGAATGTTTGCGGTTTCTTGCTCCGTTTCGATAAATATTGACAGAGTTTCTCCAACATTTGGTACGAATACTACTTTCATTTATATTTGTACAGAATATGTTGAAATTATTTGTCATATTTCCTACCGAAGAGATACATTTCTAGCAACAGTATTGGAGGTATGCTGTTTAAAAGAATATATTATTAATCAGGAATATATATACTTTTACAGGAGAATAATATATTACATTTGTAAAATATGTAGAGATTATATTGTAGGCATATGTACCTTAGACTATTCTATAATAGATGAATATTCATTTCTACAAAACTAATCCCTCTATTAGTTATTAATAGTTTCATCTCGGGCAAACCAACCAAATATACACATGTTCACATATGTATTTGGTTAGGAACATTCTATATATACATGCACACAGCATGTATATATATATAGAATGTTCCGGTACATTATTACTTGCGTATAATTAATATCAATCTTCTTAACTGGGTATTACTCATTAGCAGCGGAGATGGCCGAACGTTATATAAGCGCCTAACCTAGAGTTGTAATCATCCACCATTTCGTAATAGCTTTAACCGAAAAATCTAACAGCACTTCTATTATTACACAGTGTAACAAAACACGCGTGCACAAACTAAAGACAGAAAGAGAAAAGTTCGTTAATGGGAAATTCTAGTCACCGAGTTTCTTTCTCTGCTTTTCAATGTATCGAACGGGGAAAAATATATATGTATATACAGACTCCTCACTCTACTTTTTCTACTCACTACTTACGAAACAGAAACTTTGGCAGAATACTTTTTAAGTTGTGGCGATGTTCATCACACTCTGACAGCCACAAAGTCAGAACTGTATTGTTGCAGTGAACTTTGTTGATGGACGGTTTTATGTTTTAATATGATGAAGTATCGTCTTCAGATTCTGCCCAAAAGATTATGTAAACCTTTTCAGTCTTCATATAGAATTATAATACGAATATCTATACACATTTTACAAATCTTCGCCTGATAGTTATTGTACAATTAGCAGTCACTTTTCATTCAAATAATTTAGTACCTACTGTTAAGGATAGCATGTAAGAGTGTAAGCATTGCTAAATCAGCAAGCTTGTATAAAAAAAATCTATAAATATCCGATATTAGCAACGGTCTGACATATCCGATCTACAGATGAAAAACTCGTTCCGTTTGGTGTGTATCATCAGGGTGTTAAGAAACGAGCGGAAATATTGGCTGTTACAATTTTTCGTGTGAGATAGCGACCGGCCCTTCCGGTATTTCAGAGGACGGTTAGTGAGCAGGAGTAGGTGGGGGGGGGGGGGGTGTAATGTTGTTCTATGCAGGATTGCTGTGTTGCAAGATTGTGCAGCACTACAGGACGCACTGGGGCACTGATGGATTGGAGCGACGAATCCGGCATCCACTACCCGAGAACATCTCGTTGTCGTAAATATAAATTTCAGTTCGCCTCTGTCATATGTGGAACACTACATTCATCACCATGTCTCATACTTCCGGTTATATATATATTTCTACGCTGTACCACTAAATCTCACCCGGAAACTAGCCTCTCCAGATGGACAAGCGTGAACAAGTCCATGGAACTACTACTACTGTACCACTACTAGTTACTGCGCACAAAAATTGTTTACGTCGGCCGTCTCTTTGTTTTCTACAATTACACGTAAATCATACATGAAGTTTGCAGATATTTATTTTAATATTTCAACAAGTTTTGAATTAAATTCAAATATGTAACAATTTTCTTCAATAGTTCAAAGTAATATTTAGTGTATTTGTTTATTAATATGATTTAATAAAACATATCGGTTAACATATTTTAATATATACATGTTTCATAAAATTTCATTATAATTCTGATCGTAGTGTGTGAATACAATCAATATACTGCATATTATTTCAACTGGCTCATACAACAGTGGATGAATGGAATAATATTTATATTGAAGGTATTAAATTTCAATAAAACGAAATATCAAATTATATCAACCATCAAATAACCAGATTTTATTTTAGTCATGTATGAAAATAATTTAATTACTGATTCATTTACCAAAATAGACTATAATTTGAGTTTTTTAAGTATTATTAATCATGAAGGATAGTTGGAGTTACTTGCTTAAATAGGTTATAGTGTATTGTTATTTATTTTCTTTTATATATTAAGTTTAAAAGCTGCGAAATTTTTGACAGCTTTTATGTGCACATTACTTGCTGTAAAAAGAATAAAATTCGGGGTTAGATAAAAAGGTATACATGTGAATACTATTAGCCGGCAAAGAATACTGTACGTTTTTAAAGGGTCAGTGAGTGGTGCTTTAGTTCGCTGGGTTGACGTCAGATCACACTGCCAAGCAACAAGCACCAGCACGGATATTTACTTGATAATTAGCTGACGGGATTGCGGTTTCCTGTACCTTGTCACTCCCGGCAACGTGCCACCCATCCGATATTGATTTGCTATAAATCAAGGCACTGTCGGGCAATATTCATATTATGTTAATGCAACCGACGTGAAATATACTTAATTCACGTCATTCGTAAACATTTGAACGTCAAACAAGTCACCACTGCTTATAATCATCTGCTGAATGTATTGTCTCGGCAATCGACTGTCAAATTGTACAAACTAATACTTTTAGAACATTTGTGATGTTACTAAAAGGTTTTTAATATACATCTATATAGATTTGACTGAGTAAATGTCAACAATAATAATAACAATAAATTAATATACGAGAGTTTTTCCCGATGAGAAGAATGTTATCGAACATTATTTATGGAAAACACAGAGACAAAGGAAACTTAATTAATGAACGCTTTTTGAAGTGGGCGTTGTTCTTTGAGAGATAATTTTTTAGTGTTTCTACTTTATTTTGGACGGGTAATATTAATTTTAATTTACTCGGCAGTCTTGATTGATAACACCCTAAATGTGTCAAGTAATCGATAGATTAATTCACTTTCCATTACCTATATTAAATTACGTGTATCAATCATTCTCCATTATTCACTGACCTTCGCGTCTTCTAGATAACGTTTCACCAGAGTAAACATCGTTTATAAAGATGATGATGGGGGAATAATGAAAACTTTAAGATTCATCTTTATTATCATGACATTGGATGAATATTTACAAATTGTACCATTATTGTCAAATGTTGCAAAATATATAGTAATATTATTATGTGTTCATTATATGAACAAGCAGTATTCGATGCAAGTTGCATGAGGAATGCACTTTGTATGTGACAAAGAGCTAGAGCTACTTCGAATTGCCAGCTGAATTCTAGTTTTGTCGTCTTTGTGTCAATTCTACATTGATGCAGTGAAGTGCATTGCAATTTCTACTTTATCTTGGATGACATTAAGCTATTTAACGTTAGACTGTTTCAATATATGCACTTGTATGTTTAAAAGCACAGCGTTAGTTATACAATCTCATTATTACATTTTCCTATGTGATTCTTACGAACAAATATTAACTTATTCTGTACAAAGCGAAGCATCAAAAAAATGCAAACAGACAAATTTGTACTAAAAAACATTTCAAAATGCATTTCTAGTTAAGTTTCCATTATCGCTTTAGATAAATAACCAACACGAAATGCGTTTCTTGTGAATAAATCAAAGTAACAAACACATAATAAATTCAAATATGAAATAGATTCTTCTTTTACTTTGTAGTAATTCATTGTATTATAATAAATTAATAAAAATTACATTGTTTTACTACTTTTATATTTTTTAAATGTTCTACATGTTTCGACATAATATGTCATCATAACTTTATTAAAAAATTTAAAAAAGAAAGAATTCATAAAATTATTTATCCACATTCTTTCTCTAAAACTAATTCTAAATCTAAATTTTACTCATTAAGTTATTTTGGGTCGATTTCTGATAAAATAGCAGTTATATTACGTAAACAAAATTTAAATATTTCTTTTAAATCATTAACTAAATTACAATATATTATTTTTAATAATAAAGACAATATAGAACTTTTAAATAAATCTGGAGTGTATTTATTAACCTGTAATTGTAATGCTATTTATATAGGTCAAACAGGGAGAAATTTCAAAATTAGATTAAATGAACATTTAAAGGCAATTAAAAATAAAAATAATTCAGAAAATTCTACGTTTGGTAATCATGTTTTGGTAAATAATCATACAGTAAATTTTTTAGATTGTATAAAAATTTTACATATTGAAGAAAAAGGGCAAAAATTAAATTATTTAGAAGCAATTGAAATATATAAACATAAATCTCAAAATTCCAATTTGATAAATGAACAAACTGATTTAAATTATTCAATTCTTTTTAAATGTTTAAATTAAATTTAGTTGCCTTTGGTTTTCGTTTAAATAATAATAAGAAAAATTTTTACTTGTTTTTGTTTTTGTTTCTGGTTGTTATGTATTTTGAATTTGTAATTTTTGTTCCCGATGATGACATATTATGTCGAAACATGTAGAACATTTAAAAAATATAAAAGTAGTAAAACAATGTAATTTTTATTAATTTATTATAACATAATAAATTATTCAAAATGTTTGTTTAAATATTCTCCTATAATCATAAGTTTGTCTTTTAGAAAATTACAGGTATTATAACAGCATTCTAAGTGACAAAGTGCAAAAAAGGTCATTATAATGATGTACATTATTTCGATTTTTATTTCTTTAAATTTTAGCTTCGGATGTTCTAATTTAGCCTTCATAATAACGTGTTTATTTCATGGGGATATATCGGAATAGTAAATAGAGGTAATTCTGTAGAAAATATCTTTATCTACTTACTTCGCCGGGAAATGCGTATCCGTGAATTTGATGTTCACTGCCTTGGTGATTATCGGTACCGTAATGAATGTAGATTTCTTCGAACTGATATCTGTAAGCGAGTGGTCCTCCAGATATGTTCACGTGGTGCTTCGTGTCTTTGTCCACACGGAAGACGAGGGATTGTCCCGTATTATGCAATGTGCCGCTAACCTGTAATTAAAGTACGTTATTAATAACACAATTTTCTCGTTAAATTTCTAATTTCCTACTGAATCCTTAACAGAAAAATATTTTTCTTTTGCTGTTATCACTTCAAACATAAAGATAATTAAATTTAAACAAAAAAATTAAATTAATACATGTGATTCATTAGTTAATTACTCGTGTTTTTTTTTTTTTATCGGAATACGTATTTGGTGTGGTATGCAAGAGTATATGATGTAAGTTCATGTTAGATGAAACTAACACGGCACGACAGACTTCATTTTGAACTTTACGTAATTTGAGAATATTCATTAAAGTGTATGATTTAAATGTAATTAATTGTAGAAGATGAAAATTATATTTGAATCATAAAGATGTCTAGCTGTGCAAATTGAGCCAACGTATGTTTGCAACTTGAAACTTTCACGTTGATTGCTATGTCATATACTAATTAATTTTCCACTTTCATCATACACAAAAATGTAAATTTTTGTAGATATACAAACGCATGTTTTTGAAATGCATGACTGAGTATATGATGGTTGAGTTTGCGTGTTTCCTAGTTTGATCACTTAACGTGGTTCTGACTTGCGAGCTGCAAGTACAGATTTAATCTCGGGATTAATCCGATACTGTAAATAAAATTCCAACCCCTCGGAGATTTCATTTTTGTAAGAAATTCGTCGGAAAAACGTACAATTTTAAATGTCTGACCTCGGCTGCACTGAGTTCGGGAATCCGTAATGGGTTTGTTCATTAGCGGTGTCCCGCGAGCCCCCTGACCGTGATTGAGTGATGGATCACCGCTACAGGAACTCCCCTAACACCTCACCAAACCACTACCAACACCGGTATATACCGTATGAACCATTGTTCTCTCATCCTGGGCCCTTGCAGAGGCATGGCACTTCACCTGAATTACACCAGCACCAAAAAACGGTGACGAGCGTCTCGTTACAATAGTACCTACGTTGTATTTTCATGGCACCACCCTTGAAATTGTCGAATACGAAAAAAAAACCAGAACTTCCCAATTCAGCTAACTTTTTTCATTTACATTAATGGAGTTCGAACTTTTCTTAAATCCTCGATGAATCTTTTCAAATATGTACCGCTGGGATTTACGTGATTTTATTAACAATTTTACATTCTCGCCGTTAGGATGCTGGCGAATGTATGATAGAAGTAAGGAACGTGCTAGTAGTAGTTGCCATGGATCAATAGAGAATTAGTTTGGCGGAGATAATTGAAACTAATATGAATCCAACACGAAGCATACACGATGCTAGCTGCTGAGCCAGGATGGTATTGCTAATAATTAATTCTAAATGTAATTACCAATCTCACGCGAATACACCGAAATAACAAAGACAAATCAAGATAAATTACCGACGTGGCCAAAGTCAGACGGGCGTTTTTCCCTCGGCCAAAAGCAGAAAAATAAAGCTCGGATGTGAGTGGGTATCGCCTTAAAAGACGTTCATGTTTACGTTTTCTCTGTGCCGTCGGCTGAAGGGTTATTAATATCCATTAGTGTGCATATTAATCGAGAGTGCTATAATTGTCTAAGCTATTAATTCGAAAGGCTTTGATACATCGAGGTGTGTTCACCGAACAAATATCCTCTTTGCGTAACCTATAACTTTCTGATAGAGTATCTAACACGATCCTGGCACCGTCATGATTAATAAATCTTATACATAAATCGCACAGAAATACATTGATATTCGAATGCGGTGTTTTTAAATTATATTATTTACATGAAATGACCGAATCACAAGAAGAGAGGTATATGCCTGAAATAAAAACACCTTTTATTGGTCTGAATTCTATGTATTCGGTTTGGAGTTAAATGGCATTCGGATTTATGAATGTAACTAGATTTGAATCTATTAACAAATCAATGAACTGTATCAGTGTATGACAAGTGTAAATCTGGAGATTAGCATATTCCTAGTGGGAATCATAAGCCGTGTTGTTTCGGCGTTGCTCCCATGTTCCGTATGGAATAAATTTTCTGTGCGTAACGTGGGTATCGGAGTCGTGCTATATAATTAACTAAAACAACAATGTCACTCGCGTGACAATCGCATTTTGGACATCATGAGAAATAATGCTTCACTTTAATTAACTCAGTCTGACTATATCTTACAGATTTATGAGTGGGTGTCATAAATGGAGATAAAAGTAGTTTTATTAGCGTTAGTTATTTGTTCCGATGACCTTCCACGCCTTTTCCACGTTTTTAAATTAATATTCAGACAATTGCTAGTGCAATATTTACATGCATACATATTACAGGAAGATAAGCAACAATATTAGTGTAAATTCTCACTGTAAACATAAAAATAAAATAAATATTCCGGAGGAGATAAGTAAAAGTGTTATGTGTCGTGCAGTAAAAGAGGATGAGCATCAGACTGGGCGAGGCTTTCTGGCGGCTGGTTGCTGTTGCTGTTAACTCTCGTTTTGTTTCATGCTTGCTTCCCGTCACTCTCGACGCCAGCAGCAGCGTGAAATATGGAAATGGTGTAAATATTTAATCAAAACTATATTTTCAGACGGCCACGTGCCCGTCAACCAACCAACAAGGCAGTCAGTCGAAAGTATACTTTCGGCTACATTATAATTGTAAATGTAATTTTTGTAACTCATTTATTATTCTCTTGAATCGGGATTTTTCCTTATCTTTTTTTTTTGTTTTGTATTCTATTATTTATTTTTGTCGCTTTTGATCTGATTTATAAGGACGGTATTCAAAATGAGATTTGAAATGAAAGAATGCGATTATATTGTAACGAGCTCTACAATATGGTAAAAATAACTCTGAAGTGGTTCTTCCTGTAATTCAAACTACGGATTATTCAAAACAAAGAAATGAGAAATTGTATTATTATACGCGGCTTGAGGAACAGCTTCTTGTTTTTAAATGCCGTTCCTCTCCCTCTTCTTCTTCTTTATGCATACTTTTGTTTCTTGTTTATGTTTCATCTAAGAGCAAAGCGTACTTTTGGTAAAGATTCGTGAAAAAATTTACGGAAATTTCAGCACAAAAATACAGAATGGAGCATTGCACTGTGCAAGGTTCAATTGTTTATTTATTTTATACATGTATAAACTTGTACCGTAATACAAAATTGAATTACTAGTTACATATCGTATTTATGGATACAATGTGAAATAGGTGTATACATGTCTATATAAATCTGTAGTTGACAGTTACCTGCAAGTAACACATGTATATTTTATTTTGTAAATATTGTATGTGAACTAAAATTTAGTCTATGTGACACATATACCTTGTTGTGATTTATTGAATATTTATGTAGGTAAGAAAATATTGTTACTATGAAGATATTTCTTGAAACATCTGAGTGATATTCCATGCTACTATACGATTGGTAATAGTTGGATATATAATTTATTAATAACATTCGTATATGTATAGCCACATACTTGTGTTGTTTTACAATGTTAGAGAAATGAATGTAAATAATTTATGAGTACTATTGTACTCGCTTACTATATACTTGTGGTAGTACCTACATATAGTACTCACTTACCTTGTGCTTGTCGAGTTGCAGGGCCATAAGATTAGGATCGTAGAGGAGCCGGTGTGGCTCGACGTTGATCGGGGACTGGCGACGGCCCTTTGTGCACATGTTCCATTGGGGATTCATGAGGCCCCAGAAGTTTGGTCCTGGAACAAACAACTCATTCATATTTCATGTTTAATACACTACGCCACTCTTGTCGCGTTCTCGTCTACTCGTTTGTTATTTCTTACACTTTGTGTACTCTTTATGCATAATTCCCTCTGAGATTATCACTCTCTCATCTTCTAATTAGATACCGCTTCCGTCTAAAGTAATTTGAAAGAATCACAACCAGAGCACTACTACCTGTACTCTACTCACGGCTAAAGAAGCTACATTCTTATTCCATTTATATTTCATTGTACAAAATTACCAGTAACAAAGTATTTATTTATTTGCCAAATATATAAATATATTTAGTCTCATTAAAGATTTAATTAATCAAGTTTGTAATGTAGGTTGAGATTTGTATCTTCCAATATTTTTGCTTGATTCGTTTTAGAGTATGAATTCGGAATTTTATTTGACAAATACGTTTTGAAATTGATAATATTTTCATATTGTCACGGGATTTAGTTAAGCGAAATGTTAAATTTTAATATTTACGCTCAAATAAATTTGCTGTCACTTTTGCGATGACTTTCGTATGCGGATCAAACGACTGATACAGAATAATGAACGCTCTAAATAATTATTCGTCGGAAATTACTTCTTTATAGAAGCTTTGATGTGCAAGATTAGGCGCGGAATGTTAAATTTTCTCTGCAGATATAAATTAAAGAATTTTGTAATTACAGGCCAGCGGATGAAACACGTTGATTGAAACTTATGAATTGACCAAACTAATACACTTTCTTGTCGAAAATCAATTTTATATAAATAATACGTTGTACAATACTTATATGTAAATGTCGGATATAATTTATCTGAGCAGAATTATATTTCACTGCATTATCATACAATATAATAAAGAACAGAGAAAAAATTCAAATGAAATTGAATTAAATATTTAACACTTGTTTACATTAAGGTAATAAACAAGTACAAACAACAAATCTTTAACGCTGTTACAGAAATTTCAAAATAAAAAATTCCTCTTCACTGTAATTAGTAAAATATTTGTTTGTTACAATAAATGATTTCGTAAATATTTTTTTTAAATATGTACTTGTTTTAAAATATAAATAAAGTGATTAAATATTGTTGTAGACATAAATATGGGCATAAACAATATTGAGAACAAAGAAGCAAGAGTAACTCATGAATAACTAGATGTTCAGAAATATATTTTCCAATAATATATTATAACCAACAAATATATTACAAATGCCCATAACTGAAATGAAATTGTATACATAATTTATAAATTAATCATATCATTACGAAACGGTGTCAAGGAAACAAAATAATTAAACTGAATCAATAACACATCTAATTACAACTGTAATCAAAATAACAATTTAATCTTTATTCGTGTAGCTGAAAATTAATGATATATATTTTCACTAACAGTAGAGGTTTTTTTTTAGTGGGTTGGTATAGTCATTTTGGTGTAAACTTTCGTTTCAAACTAATGAGACCAGTAAATTCACAATTATTCATTGAGCTTAACAACAGTACTTGACAAACAAAAAGTTGTGTTAAAATATTGTTGCTTTCGGGTGTCAGAAGGGGGCCAAACATAAAGTTTGTGGAAACAGTGTATAAGTTCTGATTTTGTGGCATCGCTTTATGCGAATATGTTCGTTCATAAGTTCTTTTTAATAAATTCCCTTAATATGAGTTTTAAGAGGAAAGTTAGGTACGATGCATTTTCCGTTTTTTATTTACAACCGCATTTAGCCGTACAGTTAACGCCGTTCTGTTATATCTACCCGGAGGTATTAAAACTTTGCCTCCAGCACAATGTAACTTAATTATGTTGAGTGAGAAAAAATCTTTTTCTTTCCGATATGTCTGTCATGTGTCAGTTAATGTCGTGAATGAAGCGAGGAGTTTGTTTCCGTTCCCTGTTTATTTCTTTCTCCCGAGATGGAAATTTCTTTAATTATTTATGCTGTTTGTGTTTTGAATTTTAATTACGGGCAACGGAAGAAAACTTCCTGACAGCTGTAGGAATTTTGAATCCTGTAGTAAATAACACTGACAATATACCACCGAGGGAATATTCTTGTTTGTAATTTTATTTAAATAGATATAATATTGTATCAAATAACAATATTTCATATGTTTGATTTTAATATATGTTCTCACGTGATTAATGCATTTGTTAAAAGAAATTGTTTTATTTTATTTCTCCTACCGAACTATAATTTTACTTTTGACATATTTTGATCAATTTTCATTATGTATGCAAAAACTTGCAGCAAGAATCAGAAACTGTTGGTTCGGAGGGACGTGATACAGACTTGTAAAATTATACAGACTCTCTCTTTGATCGAAAAAGTTTTCAGAAACTATTTGTTGCTCAATATTTCATAAAGAACGGACTTTTGTATTATAATTCCTCGTTCCATCGCATTGCATGTGATTTCTTCTCTGTACGGAACGTGCAGATTTTTCCTAATTGAACGGTACAAAGGCATGACGGAATCTCTTTGAACTACTAGCTCGTTGCTAGACAGACATGTTCGCTTCTAATATTTAATACTTTTCTCTGTTGTCGCATGAAAGCGGCAAAGATCTGTTGGTTTTATGCGCTTTTCATTTGGTGCACTCTCTACATGAATAGTTCATAATGCTACATTATTTCAAGTTATAACAGTTGGATTATTCCAGTAGTTATTTCTAGCTCGCTAATACACTCATAAGTCATGTTGTACTTACAATGACTAAGCTGTTTCTTTCAGTTGTTATCGTGTCCTATTTTTCGAATAAATAATGAACTAATTTTTTCCGTTGAATAGATAATTAATGAACGACGGTATAAATATACATACAATGTACATGAATCTTGAGCAGGGAGAACGGAAACAGTTACGTGATTGTGCCTGCTTTGTACCAGCAGGTTTACATATATAATTTTGGAAACAACACTTGGACGTAACCCTGATACGTCGTGATGGCGGTGGTGAAGCGTCTCCGTGAAGAGTTAGGGATGTGCGAGATATTTAGTCGCGGTTCGCGCCACATTAGCCAGACACAAAAGCCATGTGAAAGGCACGAACCTAAATCGTGGTGCAGACTTCGGCGGTACACATCACCTATCACGTTAATGTAAACATATACAACACAAGTCAACCATTCAAACACGCCCCGCGTACATATGAATATTAATGACGTAGTTCTTGTCTATGTGCATCTGTCTACAACTATATCATATTCTGTAACGCCCGTCACACATGCATATGTATATATAACGCTTATTTGGATTACAGCATATATATATATATATATATATATATATATATATATATATATATATATATATATGCGAGTAGATATATATTTGTATTTGTATCTGCAGGAATTCGTAGTTGTCATTTGCTATTTGCCAAGCGCCATTTCGTTTTAACAATAGGTAATGTAAGTAAATCACAGTGTTCAGGCCATTTTCGACAAATTTGTATGAATGTATTACATGTGTATACTATACGTAGATTTGAATACAATGAAAACCATGAATTGAACGGTATGTTTGAATGAAACGGTTAATAGTCCTTTATGTAAATGACTGCACGTATTACATAACATTATTTATATATTCTGCGATGTTATTATAGAAGTTTGTTGGAGGCACGTGACTTGTATTCCAAGCTCTGCCAAGCCACCACATACACTACCGGGTGAAATAAATACATTCACCTCTCTCTCTCACACACCCACACACCCCGCATGACCCTTCTGTCCAACCCTTGCTACACTCTAGAAGTTAGTTTTTATTTCTGTGATTTATCTTAGACGACCGTGTATCATAAAATTCAATTGAAAAACCTTTCATGACAATTTCTAGATCGTGATCTCATAATTCAGTGGAAGAGAGAGAGACAGAGAGAGACATATAAATTGTGTGGTGATGGTGTAAGTCTTGTTTTACGGTGAAGAAGAGGTAACTTGTGCCTTTATGAAATATAAATATCGCGTTTCTTTATAGCTCCCGGGAACACTAATATTGATTCCAATTTGTGGCACTCTTCTCTTAAATAAATAATACTCGTATTGCTTGCTTCTAGCTTTCTACTCTTATTTAATTAGGGTTTGTTTTGACGGTTTCACTGTTAGAATCGCCGCTAGGGAACGTTATATAATTCTCTTGGATAAAATAATACACAGCATAAGCATTCATATCTTATCTACTGTTCATCCACGAATACCATTTCACTTCTAGCCGATCTTATACAGACAGAAATAATATTACAAATTGTAAGAATTTATTTTATCCGATTAGATACCTGTATCTAGTCATTCAACTATATCATCCATTCAATGAAGAATTGCAATTCTATAACCGGATACCGAATTTAGTGGGATTAGACATGAAAAATGAAAACCAATAATATTACATTAATACGTAATACACGTACGGATGTACCAAACTTGTTGACAAAATTGAATTGAAATGTTTCTGTTTATTTTTTTTTCTGATTTCATTTCGTCAGTTCTCAAGAGTACCACCGTTGTAAATAAAATATGGAGAAAATTTTGTTTATTGTACGTTTTATTGAATTTTTGCTGGGAAAGAAAATATTTAATAGTTCCCGAAGATCGTGATGTCGGTTGGTTTATTGAAATACAACGTTCGCATTTTTCCTTCGAGACGAGAAATATTTTGCGGCCGTCCCCGAATGCGCTTTAATATTTTCGGAATCTCGGTATAAAGACATTTTTATGAAAGTAAATTCCTGTCTGGAATTTTTGCAGAGCTATGTTATTTGTTTTAGAAAAAAAAAATAAATAAAAACTTCTAACAAGAGTTTCCATAAACGACTTGCATCTTAAAATCCTTGCGAACAGAACGTAAATGAAATCAAAAAAGTTTTTTAGATATTTGTCAATATGTGACACGTGAAATTGCCCAATGCAAAATATTTGTTAATAATCTTGAAAAGACTAGAAACTTTCTGCCCATTGAATTGCTTTTAATGGATAATCCAATATTATCCATTAAACCCTTACAGTCAGTCTTGAACAACACGTTTAAAAGTTACAAGTAATTTGGGAGTAAGAAGAGAACGGTATTATTTAGAACGACTAATCGGATGAATTCAATGTGAAATATTTGGAAAAGGCAACGGTAAGTATACGGTGTCACATAAGCATTTATTATTGTAGATAATGATAAGTAATTAGCATTATTTCCCTCGCTGGAAACACCGGTAGTATTATCTTATTACATTTCGTTTGGCTTTCCTTTCATTAATATATAATTATTTCGCTTCCTTGCCCGTACTGGTTGTTATCCGATTTTCTTTAATTATTTATCCGGAAATAATGTTTACTTAATTATAGAGAACCTTACACAGAACATTCCAAACACATTCGTACGTACGTACGTATGATGCCTGAAATATTATGTAACAGGCAATTTATTACATTTAGAAGTACCGCCTAGTCAGGTGAATAAATATTTAAATAAATTTATATTATCGTTCGCTATGAGCTAACGAAGTATTAAATACATTTATAATGAAGCGTTAACTTGCAGTATCTACCTAAAATATTCGTCTATAATAGTTTTACATCAGTCCAGTGTAATATTGTTTTAATTACTTTTAAAATCCTTGGCAGTTTCTTATAAGCCGTTAATGGAATAAGTATTTTTCGTTAATAATTTATAATTTCAATTTCCTTGTGTATGCATGTCTGATATTAAATATATATTTTTATAATTATTTAACTAACTTAACATATAGAAAACATTTCTCTAGTGTCAGGATAAACTTGAAGTAAGTTAATAGTACCGTCAGGTTTTGCTAAAATAGAATGTAATTCTTCGAAAGAGCAGTTCAGGGTGACAACGTCGCGCGACCTGAGTAAGTATTTCATATAACAATATGTGTATATAGCTCGACAGTACATTTATTTCAGCGTTTAAAGTATATAAATCCAAGATATACTGGGACTTGTCCCAGTCATTCCATGCTATATTGACTCGCAACTCCAGACGCTACACTAGCACAGGTCCGGACTACGAAAAAAGCAAACATTAGACAACATCCTATAGCCTGTAATTTTCATACGCTCACGTAAAAAGAAATAAATATTATTTTAATAAAATACCACGTAAAGCCACATTAGATTTTAACCCGGATTCAATATTTTTACCAAACGCTACAATATTTTCAATACGGACCTGTAGAATCGCGCGAGACTATATTAAGGATAGTGACTTTATTTTACTTTAGTGCCAATATATCTGAACGTCTCGGGCACTTGTTTATGTACCTACGTCTTGTGTGTCGGGCGCCATTTTGTTTTATACGAGGTTAACGCGTCAAGAACCGAATGTGAATTAAATCTATTCTGCTCTACTGTACTGCATAACCGGCACTTTATACGCTGTAACCAGCTAGAACGCTTGCTTTTATGGACCCGTCAACGAGCTTTGCAGATTTATATAGTTCAGATTTCACATTTCGATTTCTCTTCTTTCTTCGCACCGAATGAAACAATGAATTATTTGTGCTCATACTCAATCGGCAGCAATGGTAGAAACAATAACAGTTGCGAAAACATGTTTTATAATTCAGTAATCATCGCAAGAAATCTAAACGAAAATATGATTTCGTTATACTTTTGATTCATGTCGGTGTGTATAAATGCAGAAATGTGTGTTATCATAATAACTCAGCAAAACACATATTAATTACAACGAATTTTGTGGCTTCAAAAATTCATTTGTGAATAAACAGTGGAAGTTTTCGTTAGTTAACTTTTATAACTCCGAGTGGCTGAATATTCATATGAACACCGTTTCACATTGATGTATTACCAATTGCTTGCTCTGATATGAATATTATTATTGCTTCTCGCGATTTGCGTGCACTTGTATTTAAGTTTACTCGATGGTGTCTTACATATTTATAAAATATTGTGACGGAGAGGTGCTGTGTGTGTCTATGTTGGTTGTTAAGGAGGGCGGTTGGAGTCCGTCGTCGTAAACTACGTTCATTAACAGCAGAACTTGTAATGATGAACACGTACGCGGCAAAGGTATATCATACACTCGCTGGTAATAAACATTCAAATTACGATGAACCGTACGCGTGTTGGGGTGATTCAAGTACCACCACTGCTCGCTCACCATCCGACATCCAAAGTGAGTGCACAGGTCAGGACTGGCAAGAATATAAAGGTAGCGTTATATAAACGTTGGTGGAAAATCTATATAATATCTATATTTACACTAAGGAAACATACTCCGTCACGTGTGATCTCGGAGTAACCTGAGCAGACAAGTTTACTGATAAAGAAAATTTTTGTAGAAAGTAGAATAGGAATCTAGTGCATGACAGATCTAGAGAAAAGGAATATATGTATACTTATAATCACGTAGAATTCAAAACATGGAAACTAAGAGTACAGATAATTGAATTCTAATAGATAATGATTATCACAGTAAAACTAGAGTGCTTTATAATTTTTTTTTTTTAGTCAGTTCATCATGGGTGACTATTTGAACTAACTAGGTAAAACAAGCTAGTACTGAATGAAATACGCGAGAACTATTCCACGGTTGGAAATAAAACAATGTGAAGCAATTTCCGGGGCACTGGTGTTAAACAAAACAATAAAAGTTTTATACGTTTTCGTAGTTAATCCGTGCCTGTATCTCGTAAACGTAGAAGTTGTTGGTGGTCGGGTGTCGTGTTATCTATACGTGATATATTGAGCTCGTCAGCGGTACCGGGGACACAAGTAACTGAAATTAACACTTTACTTGGCTTAATAACGCGAGACACGCCACTGACTTTAATCGAATCCGCACACAGGATGTAATTTCTAATTAAGAAACCAGTGGCAGCTTGTGAAATTTGCGGCGTCTAGTTGTCATGGTTGCTCTAGTACCAACTGTCAACGAGCTATCAGATATCAATGGACATGCGATAGAGGAGCCGGCTTTCAACAATGCGAAATCACGATATTTTCTAATGTTTCCCTTTGTACTTTTACAGATTTCCAATTATCCTCTATGCGGACTTTTTAACGCTATTAATAGACATTTGATTGAGAATTCGATATGTGAGCTTCATTATTCGCCAACGCATTCATTTTATTTTATTTTATTTGAAATTTTTCTGATTAATCAAGTAGATGGATATGGGAAAAGTAATAAGTAGGTGAAAATTAACGGATATAAAAGACGGATGAATAGATGTAATAGCACAAAACAATAACAATAATCATCCAAGCTATTAGTGACTATAACAGATATGATCGTAAGCGTAACGAGCTTGCTAGTGACTTTTAAACACAGGAATTTACGGATATGTTTAACATTTACCGTTGCACGGTGCGGATAATGTTAGTAACAATTCAGTTTAATGATAGTGCCAAAGCGAGGTTTAAATTCTTTAGAAACGCGTAACGAGAGCACGAATATTGTTAAGGTGAGTGTTGTTATGTATTTTTCATGGTTGCGTACATGAAAGCCTGACGTTAAAACCGCGCGTACAAATATGGAAATAATCGTTGTTTGTGTTATCACAACGCTGGTGTGTATCTGCATGTACAAGTAGACGCTGAATCGTTGCTATGGTAGATATGTTTGTGTGTATACAAAGCGGTTGTAAGGAGAAATGCTAGGCACTGATGCTGATGTTAGTAGTGGTATGGTTGTGACGAAGTTTACACTAGCACCAGAGGTCGTCGAGTTTACGCGACAGATCCGCGGTGTTACGAATGTGCATACGCTATCGTCGCCGTGCTCTGGTAGAACCAGGGTAATAGTTGTGGAGGACCGATTAAATGTAAGCATCCATTGTGTCTGTAAAGAGGTGCTAGACGCTTATAAAACCCACCAACAGTGACAATGTTTATACAAAATCGCACGGAAACAATGCTTCAATCAGCTAAATGGCTCGGCGTACTCGACCAAACTTTCGTTGCGGAACACCGGTCGTTATACAGCGGTAATGAACTCGCAACGAACACTCAAAAGACGTTCACATCTTACACCAGCGCACCCACACCACATCATGCCATTTCATTCTCTAGTCAAGTGGAGAATTTCAGCTTTATATACACATAGGAGCTTATGTTTCATCTGTGAGAAAACTAGTCAAAATGCAGTCTCCCTGGTGAGATGAAACGACAAGATATACAATAATTTGTATCATAAAAATATAATGCCAGATAAAGTAGATAAATCCGTATATATCTGCGTGTAAATGTACTACATCTTACGGCAACAGTGAAAGGGAAATAGATTACAAGAAAATCCTACATTATTGACTATGAGCATAGAAATAAGACACTCGTAAATTTTGGATTTGGGAAATTGAGTTGCGGGAAGCAAGTGGCAGGAGATGTTCTTTTCGGTTCGTCGGCGCCAGTCATTCGGTGTCTTTGTTCAATGTGCACCGTTCTTCTAACAGGAAGGAAAAAAAAAGAACATCGCGCTGAGACAATGACGCACTCCGTGATCCGACTTCGCGCTCCATTTTGTCTTGTTCAAACGAGTTGCTGCTCGCTCGCCGGCACGAAGAAAAATGATGTTGACCGGTGTACAAGCCAAGAAGTTTTAGGGAAGCGCGGTGTGTGTCGGTAAACGGAGAAGTCTGCGGTGAGTGAGCGTGCTGAAACAGTGGCTTGAAGCGAGCTTCCAACAGTAGCCAAGCAACAGAGCAACGGACAGAAGGGTCATTCCAGCGTCCGTCGGCACGCTGTCACGCCTGTCTCTTGTTCTCAAACTCATTACACCGTGCTCGGCCAACTTACTGACAAATGACGCACGGGATCTTGAAAAATGAAGTGGATGTTGGGACAACTTGATAAAAGGCTGTTGACGCAAATAAAGATCAAAAAAGTTTCATATGATGAATTCGCCGAAGTAAGAGACAAATGTGCCGGCGGTATAGCTACCTATCTATCTGTCTATCGGCTGTTTTCTTTCCACAACAAAATCATTCACTTGTGTTTTATCCTCTACATCATCATCATCGTCGTTTTTTATTGCGTTCTGTTTCATATTGTATATCAATGATGATGTTAGTATTGGTGGTAGATCCATACTGGTGTTAGTGTGCACGTTTTGATGGAGATGTTGGTGAAGTTTATAAGACAAGCTAAAGTCGACCTATCCCGCACCTGCCAGCCTAGATATGTTTATCTCTCGAAGACAGGAAGTGACTTAATTGGGCAATTCTCCACACATGTCGGCTGCTTCCACCATCGGTACGTGTACTCTGTTGCCCCGCCAGTTACCCTATAGTGTTCCCAATTTTCCTGCGACTTTGCATTACAAAATGAAATCATCTGCAAGACTCGACAGTGTAAGTATGAAACTTCAAATTATGCCCACAGCTTATGCAGCAAATCGATCTGTCGGCACGGCTCGACTTAAAATTCGCTTTGAACTAAAGACTCACCGTTTCTCTTTAAGAAGTCTCTGTGTTTTTCTAATAACATATTTACGATTCCTTTGTTGAAAATCGACTTATCTCCAGTCATAATTTGCAAAACAAATTTCTCTAGCGATTATGAATTTTGACGTTAATCCACGTTGGAAGATTTCGTGAAGTCATGTACAATATTCTCATAGAATTATAAAACATATCAAATTATTTATTCTAGTTAGTGTGCTAAATGGCAACAATTATCTGTAACGTAATATTTGACTTTGAATGCATTCGTTGACATTGCAACGAATACCTCTAAATAAATTATACATGTAGCGCTGGTGGAATTGCACGTTGATTACGTAAATACACATACAATTGGTTTGATTGGAGTTGATGTTGAAGTAGCCGAGGGTTGCTGGGTGCTGAATGAGGAGAGGTGAGGTACCTGGTGAGTTTAGGAAGGACAAGTGTTGACGGGCTTGTTTGTAGTATTACTTTGCAACGTGTGTTGGAAGCCTGCTGCATGTAATTGGTTAGCACACGGGTCTAACAACAAGTAAAGCTTCACTTCTGGAAATACAGGATAAAATAACGTTTGCGTAAGGTTTCACGGTATATTGCTTTCAAGTCGGTTTATTTTATTGATCCAGACAATGAGCTGGAAGTCTATAACTTGTCGAACAATCGAAGAAATTGACTGTGTTTATGTGCTTACAAGCACAAGTTCCCCCACCATAGCACTCCGTAAATCTAGCCGTGCCATTGGCTTTATTTCCTAAACTCTGTTTTTTTCTCTTTTCTGCAAATAAAACACGATATACGATGCCGTTTGAATTTCCCGAAACATACATAATCAAGATATGATTTCGCAGTTCTCAAGAGAAATAACTATATGTACAATTGCGCTTTCTCCAATATATTTATTGAACCCACAACTACAAATATATTATGCTGATAGAATCGTAGATGTTCCTTTAAGGTTGAAAGTGTATAACAAGTGTAATACTGTTCCATATCTTCATGTAATGATACCCAAGTGATTGTTGTCTGGATGACGGTAGAGTCATTTCGCCAAATCCAGTTATCTTCTGTACATAGGGTTAACAAATGGATGCCTTTGTGTTTCTAATTCATGCCACTGGTGCGTCCTTGTAGAGGCACAGTTAAGTAGCTCGTTAACTACACCCTGCAGAGTGAGCAGTTCACTTGCCTCCAAGTGACTACAATCGGCGTTCACCTCTGGCTTCGTCAAGTAATCGGTAAGAAATGGAAAACATCGTTCCATTCTCTTACGGCTCCTTAACCGTGTGCAGTTATTTAGCATTTTAATGGTTTCAGACACGGAAAATGTTTTATCTTATATTTTATTCAAAACATGGCATTTTCCCGGTAAAAACATTTTTCTTTTAACACGCTGGCTTTAAATGTTACCCTCAAAGTACAAGGGAGAATCTGATGGTATACTAGTATACCTCAGGACGAGATTCAGGGATATATTTCAACATTAACAAATTAGTCGTAATGCGATTGGTCTGTGATTCAATTAATTTGTCTCATATTTCATTTAATTGGTGCAAATTTAATCTAGCCGATCGTGTAATCGAAGGTCCCATTGGGTTTATTATTATAAATGCATAATGATGATCTATTAACAGCAGGCATGCATATGCACTCTAAATATTGACCCCAATTTTAGATACATAGATCAGTAATACAAAATTAATAATTGAAAAAACAGTTGAGGAGGTAACCAAATTTGAGAATGGATTGTGTTACACAAGGAATAGTTTATATTTAATTATAACATGCGCAATACTAATTGATAACGTTAATATTAATTTCGGTAAGCGTATCATCTTCATCATAGAAGATGGATGAATATTATATGTTGGTAGCGTTGCGAGGGTTCAATATTCAAGTCTAGTTGTTTATCGTTTCGTGATGAAGATGTCGTCTTAACAAGGGAGCGACAGTGATCCAGTGCTCTGTTTACCGACTAAACACCGTCAGCGGTCTCCATACATCCTGGCGCGTCATGCCGGTGTCAGAGCAACGGAGACACACACAGAGAGAAAGGGGGACACGGTAACTAAGGAAGAGACGACGCGACAGCGATATATGTATGTACTCAGGAATGGCCTGTATGAGGATAGCAATTGAGTGACTCGTTAAAATAATATATGTACATGTATATATCTCTAGCACAACAACATTCTGGTTATCTTATATCAATAATAACAATACATGAAACAAAACATACAAGTGCGGGTTCCTATTTCTTGGTTACATTCAATAACGAGCTGAGCAATGCTAAATGCAAGAACTAGTTGAAAAAGATACAAATCAGTAGCGAGTAGCGTGTAAGTAAACGTAGAGAAAATAGAAAGAAATCAACTGTTTTAAATTACGCCAAGAATATTCAATTCACATCATGAATTATGTATGTTTAAGAAATGTACATTGATGTATGCATATTTGATGATTTTTTATACGACTATTCAAGAAAGAATAATTGTAAGTGAATATAATGAAAATGAACGTTATGCAACATACTTTCATCTATGGTGTATTCAAATCCATATAGGAGTGACGTCACATCAAATAAATTTTATTCACGACAAATACAAAACAAGCTATCTCTTTTGTACACATTTGATTCGTATAAATCTATACGCACATCGTATTGCAATAAGAGGCGGAGCTTCTCAATAATTCGTTTTTTTTTTATGACGTCACTACTATATGGATTTGAATACACTTTTTGTATTATTGAAAGCAAACTTTTATAAAATAGAATATCTTTAATTTTGTCTATATGTTATATATATTTCATACATCCAATATAATCTTCTGCTTGACATGAATGTACATACAGCTAAGCTAAATTATTCTGAAATTCTAATTTAAAAACTAATTTTAGTTCGTTGCCGGTAAAGGTGAAGTGGGCACAAGAAAGGTGTGCAGTTATTTCGCTGCAAATATCTCATGTCGTCACGGCAGTGTGGGGCAATTGGCGGATGTGTGTGTGTGTGTGTGTATGTGTTGGTGGACGAGTGTAACGGGGGCGACGAAGCGTGAAGGGATTACTTTCTCTGGGCGTGTGCAAAGAACACGGAAACAACTATTTAACACAACAATCACGTGAGTTCGTGCATGGCCCCGAGGTTTGCTAGCGTTGGTTGGTGTAACGCTTCAGGCTCACTCCACCATTATACAAATGTCTTCACGGGTTATCAGGCAGGCTATATGCCATTTCAGTCGCTCGTTGCCGCTCAACGTTGCCCGATAAAATCAGAGCCGGGCTTTGAGTAAGAGTGTCTGTGCCACCACACTATCATGGCGTTTACATACATACATAGACGGGCGCACCAATCGCACGGGTGACAACACTACACAAGACTGTACGAGTCCTTCAGATCTGTGCAGCGTCGAGTTTAAAGTGGCATCGTTTCCGAACCGGCCGTCATCTTCTTGCAGTCCATTTTGCATCTCGGTCCGTTTATCTTTATGGGCGCGCGCGCGCGCGCGCGAGATACGTTTCCTTCTTTGGTCAGGATGTGAGGTTAAGTAAATTGAGGTTCGGCGCCGACGTCTTCGGTTTATCGGACGCGCTCGCAAATAACCAGTGCGACGCCACTGGCAAAGCTACTCGGTGGTACAAGGGGACGTATAAATTCCGTAGTTATATCTTGTTATTGTGTATAGTAGTAATAACAGTAGCAGGACAACAGTACTCGACTGATCTCTCCTGATTTACCCGACTAAGATGTTGAAGTTTTGTTAGATAGGAGAGTGAAGGCACGCGTACGACTTCCGCGTTAGCGATTCCGTGAACGTGCGACCGCTGTCGGAAGCGAACTGAACGCCGCGTACTAAACAATGGTCTCAAAGTTGAATTAGTTACGTTCGAGCAGAGAATTCTGAACGATAACCCGACAAAAGAAGTTACAGAAGAGATAGACAAACAGTCGTACGGAGGAACGTCGCTTTGAATACGAATCAGTTGGTCGCGAGGGTGCGCCTCGGGTCGTTCGGATCACGCACCTGCTCTTTCTCTAGGATTAACACATGTCCACGTAAATCTCTCTACGAGTTGTCTTTGTTATTATTATTATTGTGCGACTATTATAATTGTATGTTGGCTGCCATCCGAATATTAATAGTTTAAACAAAAATCAACGTATAATTATACGGGATTCGGTGGTCGGAAAATTAACTAGCGGTTTCCATGCGACCGTGAGACTGGGATGATTTATCGTGCCATCTGGGACTCTGGTCATTCGTCACGTGACCAATTACGGCTAACAAATCATATCTAGTTAGTGGTGCGGCGACGCGTACTCCGCTGACTGGACACTGTTGCGGACGGGCAACGTCCGGTACCCGCGTGTGCGAGTGCGTTTCCGCGCGTTTTACCAATCTCATATATAAATGTAAATGTGTCGGTGTGTATGTACTGTGGTAGTGTACTACTGCCGTCGTTATGTACGAATGTACGCGCGTCGCATGATAATCGTACGAGCCCGGGAGCTTGTTAGTAAATAAATTAGACTCGTAAAACGCTCGCTTGAGCGTCGTGCACGTTTTTCACCATGTATCGTCCGTTTAAACCGTGCTTACTACGGCCGGAATTTTTACAATTCCACTCGTATTTATTAAAACGAGAACGGTTAGACATCGTTTAATTGCATTCCCATAACAACAACATTCCACATCGATATGTTTTTCTTTCGACAGGGCAGAGATCAAACATTGAAAAGGAATAACTAATGATTAATAACTGGAACAGCAAACTAGTTCAAACAAGATTCAACTATTTGAAATTGAATGAAAAAGGTGTGGGGTCATTCACTTCTTCTACAAATATGTGTAATGAATGTCAACCAAAAATCCGGTACGTTCGTGAATTAAATGTTCTCAATTAATTTAGAATATGCCGCAGTGTCAGAGTGGTGGTTTCATGCGGTTTCATGCAGCCCGAGTACGTTGCCGCAATGCGATTGACTGACAAGACCAGTAGCGTACGGGCGTATTTGTGTATACATGTATGTATATTTGTATGCGTAATGTGTGTTCGGTTGAAACTGTTTGAGTGTGAGTCACACACAGGGACGCTGCTTCCAAAGGGGATTGTTTAAATAGAAACCATGTGCACACACATGTATAACCGCTGGTTTCACTGAAATAGCATATTCTCTCCAAACAACATTCGCGCAAAAAGGTTATTTTCTCTGTTCCATCTAATGCATTTCGTAAATGAACTAATGTAAAACTTGTACGTAATAATGTTTATATATTTTAGATAAATATGTTTCAAACAACCCATTTCAATATTGTTTTATTTTACTACTCGAGACCTACAATTAATAGCAATAGTTATATTGATTTCTTATAGTTTTTGACATGAAATCTACAAAATACATACATACTCTAGTGTTTTTAATAAAGTTAAACTAAAATAAGAAACAAATTAGCATTAAACTTCAAATGTATACATATGGAATAACGTTTGAGCCGCACTGTATTATATACCATTACATGATAAAAAAAATACATCGCTTCCAATAAATAAAATCAAAAAAAAAAGCAAATAATAATAAATTTTGTAAAGAACTGGAAAGCAAAATAAGATAGTGAACAATTTCACTTCAGTCTTTCGTTTGAATGGTACCGGAAGTTGAGAAACAGGGCCGTAGGAACGGTGGATGCAGCAGGGTGATGAAATCATCCCCAAATGCTCCCGCCATCGTGGTACGAGCTCCCCAGGGATACCACTACAGCCCCAAAACAACAGAAAGTCTCGAGCATGGGATGTTGGAAGACGGGGGTTACTGCGGGGTACGAATGTTATACACACGAGCGACCGACCGACCGTACGATAGATGGGACTACATTTTTTATTGTTTTTCGAGAGTAAAGCCCGCCGAGTTTATCATGCCTCTTTTAGTGAATCCCGGGTAGTCTCATTCGTTCAAACGCAGATACGTCTGCTTCTGATAAAATGCCACCGGGCAATTGTTAACATTCTCTTACCGGATATACAAAAACCAACCGGATAACTTTAAGCACGAGTATCAAATACATGTTGTTTTTCTTCTGCTTTATATCTATAAACGTATCTTGTGGTCATAATGTAAGATCCAATAACAACATTTATTTTCAAACACACACACACACACACACATTCGGTTTATTCCATTGCAGACGGAAAGTGCACAAATTTGCTTCTGAATCGGTTGAGATAATTCCAGAAGAATGTGTCACAGTTATGCAATATGAATACAACAAAATAAGGGAAGCAGAAAGAAATTGAAATTACACACGTATTCGAAATGAAAACGGTGACGTCAGTGGTGTGGTTTGCACGAACAAACCGATTCTAGTACCGGAATTCATTTAGAGCGTCGTTGTGTGTTTTATTCGTGTGTTCATTGTTTCTGGTCTCCATGCAGATCGCCGTTAATCAGAACGTGTTGTCGTTGATATACTCTCCATCCAGGCGTTATACTTTCCTGTACAATAGGCACATACACACACATTGCTAACCATACCTCTAACTACCCCCACTACTCATGGATAGATTCAAATATGTGAGCACACGCACCTGTAAGTTAAGTAAAAGTATACGTGTAATATTCTTTGAACAAAACTATTTGCAACTGCGCATGCGCGTGTACATTCTGAATTGTCATCATTATTTATGAATTGTAAACTGTTTTTGGCTCCTGTATTGTGAAATTAGGTGGTACGAATTGGTACGAGTATTTGTTGGTGTCATATGATAAATCTGCCCGCTGGCAAATGATGTAATACAGGTTGAGAGTGCGTTGATATTTGTATCTACGTGGGTTTTGATTTGTGTATTAAACGTTATTGATGATATTTATCTGACAGTCATATTTGTTATTTTTAGTGTAATGACAGCTCTCAATTATTTCGAATTAGTAACAACACATGATATTTGTGTAGTTACGGAAAATTTATCGAAGTAAATAATTATCTACTAAATTTATACTGCTTTCATTTGTTCGTTATCTCTACGTATTTTATACTATAGTTAAAATATATGTCAAGCAAAATTTATTTTTATTAATGAAAATTGTTGATTTTCCGATTTTCATATTATAATGTTTTATAAAGCACTTCAATATAACTGCTTAAAATACTGCATTATTTCAAAAATGCAGATTATATGAAAGCCAAAAAAGAAAATTCGCAGTGAAACATATTGGCACAAACAAAATGTAATTTAGTTACTAGTTTCGAAATATCTAGACTGGCTTTGTTTATTTTATCGGGGAAAAACTAAATTAATTATTGACCAATTCCATGCGTTAACTACAATGCAGAGATTTTATCGGTAAATTGGAAAATCTCGTAAATTGTATTTAAGATTATTTCACATAATGGCATTCATCTCTATGAACCTTGGTTGCGTTACTGCTGGCGTGAGCTGGTAATTTATCTTTATAAAGCAACGTAATTAATTTGCTGGCTTGGTTAATTTATTACTGTCCCGTAAGCACATGCAAATAATCTGTCATTGTAATCAAGGCCAATTTATTTTTATATTAGATAGAGAAATATGATTATTGTGTTACATTAATGAAGAGTTTAAAGATTTAAAATCACCCCCAAACGCTACGATGAAACGAAGTAAATAGATTTACGTGGCGGTCGTACCGTGATTTCTCGTTTGAAACCGCAAACATGAAGATGACGAAGAAGAAACACACTTCTTATAATGCATCCTACGGAGAAACAAATTTATTATTAAAGAGATGATACGGCACAGTAATAAAGCTTTTCCTTTGCCAAATTTCATTTTCTAAATTAAATAACCTCTGAGTGATATCAAATTTGTTCAGAGACGTCTTTAATTCCGGTAAAATAATATCAAAGCCGTAACCACTTTGAAGTGTACGTTAGCTGAAATGCAAAATTAACGCATACTAAAAACGCAAATATGTTATTCTCGCCGTACGGCTCGACCCCACTGATAGTCAAATAATTGCACTCTACCATCCGGGCGAAACACGCGAATAAAGCATTTTACTATTGCTTCACATTTAATCCCGTCCGTAGTTATCCGTCAGACAGAATTCCCCGTCAAGGTAAACGAACGGTACCCAGGGCACGTATCAGTTTACCTTGAAAGTTCACACGACTTTCAGTCCGGCTCCCCCGCTTCTACTTCGCCAAACTCCAGAAACTAGGCTGCGTTGCCACCGGAATATGTATAGCTTTGTGAATAATAACATTGTTCAGTAATTCGGTTATATAATTGCTAACATTCTTTATAAACATTGTACAATTTAGATTAGATCAGTTAGTGCTGTGTAGAATCCTAATGTAAAATTTCGCATATAAACTCTTATAATCCTATTTTTCTAAATTCACTTTAAATATAAATGTGAAAGATTTTAAAATTAAACATGAGTTTATTGTGCTACATTCAATCATAAATTAGTATTTACTAATTATTCCCTTACGAGTATTTCCGTTCAAAAACCGACATGAACGAATGACAAAATGGGTATATGGGATTTATTCTTGTTACGATGTGCATCCCGTTCCTGCGCTTTTACTGGATACGTTTGTACATGTAGGGAAGACGGAGAGGATGTAATTTTGGTACTGTGAGTTGGAAAGAGCTACCACGTACACGTGATGTTCGTGTGCTCGGTGCTGACACAGCAGGATAGGTGAATGAGCCGAGCACGCGCAAACTGATTCGTTGTCACGTCGACAGAATTGAGATCATATCCGCTTCCGTATAATTGTTATTATGAAGAATGTGTCTATCGACGAAACTTGCCGTGAGTGTGGCGCGCGATGCGAACGCTGTTAACTCTCTAATGAAATTCCAGATTTCATTTCGCGTGATTTGCGAAGGTGCTAATCGATTTGCTTGTAATTTAAACTCAAATTAACAGCGGGATATCACGTAACTGGATCGTAATTTCTTCTTACATGTTTATCAGGTCGCGAACCAAATGAAATAACTCGAAATAGACGTTCCTACAATATGTAGCAACATTTACGAAACACCCTGTATGCCATTCCGAAGCGTAGCGTTCATTTCCTAATTTGCTTGTTCGTTATTATATTTGAGTGTTTTCTTATTTCGTTAAATAAATGAACGATTAGAATCGTAAATGAAATGGTATTTTTAAACTGAAAGTTTACATTAAGTCTTACTGATTATTATCTAAATAAATGATAGCGAGTACAATCCAGTTCATTTCAATGAAAAGCTAGATTGAGTCTGCTGAATATCACAAAGAATGTTTTTATATCGAGAAAAGAGAAATACATCGACGGCGACGATAGAAATGAAGGAACATGTCGCTTGTTTCTAGCAATTTATTTTTACTGCAGCAAGTTGGCTCCGGCTACGTACAAGCTGTGTTACCTGACCGGTGCATTGGTGTCCTGTATACACAAACTAATTTTATGCAGGAAACTATTACCATATTACGCTGCAGGGATTTCGTGCTTTGTGCGTCGTCCTATTTCAATTAATTGTTGGTAAATTGAAAAGACTTGCTTGTTAGAACATCAAAAATAGAAAAAACAATTATTCTCCCATCGGTAAATGTATAATATTTATATTATTTCTCAAGAGTCTGCGAGCAATTGTACACGGATGGAATTACTGAATAGTACAGAACAATAACAGATAGATAAAACTTAATCTATAACATTGTGTTAACGGTAAAACAGTTTAATAAAAAGCAATAAATTAATTTCGTTAATTATAGCATAAACGAAAACCGCAATTATTTGTCGGAATTTGATGTGAAATATGCTAATACAGGTCCGTAAGATATTTAATCCGTGATAAGATTTTAATCTTCCATTTTGCGGTGAATATAATTACGGCGTTATAAATTTTCTACACAATTTTATTACCTCCAGGGGTGAAAACAGCATGAAATAGGCTATGAAAGTTTCAAAACATCGCATATCTCGAATTGTTAAAACGACCACGAACTCTCAGTAAAAGACGCAGGTTCGCGTCACAGTAGCTTAAGCACGAACAATGAGAATCCAAAAAGCGCGTGCTCACTTGCTTGGCTGATACGACAAGAGTCAGGAGAGGCACCGAAAGAGAACGCGCGGGTCCTCTTCCTTTAGGCAAAGTAAAGCGTAAAGCATAGTTCTGCAATGCTAAAATCCTTTCAGGGTTTGAATTTCTGAGCGCCGCCTTTGTACGTCGGCATGTTGACACTACCCGTGTTTCTTAACCCGTTATATAACCTTTCCACCTAGTTTACTTTGACACGTGGGATCTTACAGAGTGTGGCTGCTACAACTACTAGCACCACCACCACCATCACAACTACTGCTACTGCTACGGTTGCTTTATTTACAAAACCAACCCAAGGAAGGTATGTGTGGTCGGGTGAGAAAAGGCTGTCGGAGCACCGGGGGTGGAGTGGGTGAAAGCACATCGTCAGTGCTTGTGAAACATTTACATCTAAGGATCGTTGTTCGGGGTGCGATTACGTGCACGCCGCCGCTGTCTCTTTGTATGCTATTGTTCACGTGTGGTTTAGTGTTGAAAGGGGTGGCTGGATTCACAAGCGGAATTTACTCTTTTACGGCGGCTGTTTACATCACTTCGTGCCAATAAACTTTGTTCGTGAAATATCTCATGTGCCGTCTCTTGTCATCTCGGCCACTATCATCATATGTAAATGTCACCGGCTTAGCATATTAACACAACATGATAATGTAGTAAATAAAACCAACTAACTTTGTTTGCATTGTTGCGATGTTTATATCTCATGACGACTGTATTCTGCCGAGTATCTTTGGTCATTTACAGAAGCATTCAATTTAAACCTGTCCTATGAAATCCTCATTGTATTGTACTGTTTCAAATAGAATGTACACGCGCATAAGAACTACTAATGTAGAAATATCATTTCACTAAATAAACATGTCTGATACTGTTTAAATACGCTCTTCTTTGTTCGGATAAAAAATTAATAGCCTACCGTACTGTTGGTACTAATTAACATGTACAGTTGGTGTACCAGTGCATTTTTAATTGTAAGGTACATTTATTTCTCGCTATCATTTGTGAGTGTCGACAGAGGCGAATGAGAGTAATATCGTCAAGTACTTGCTTGTAACAGAATGCAACTTTTTTCTTGTACATGCGGTCTCGAACTTTCGACTTCTTGTTAACTGGAAAAGATTGAGCTGCGCACTCTGTTTTCGCCAAGCGTTGGTTTACGTTCGCCCTAAGACATGGCGAGGTCGTGGTGGGGAGGAGGGTAGTACGAGAAGAACTCGAGAAGCCCCGCGCCGTCAGTTGCAATCTCATCTGACATCATTGCTTGGCTCCACAGTCACTTAACGAAGGAAATGAAAAGTGGATGTTGTGACGTAGAGCGTGCCTCGCGTTCCTGCAGATAAGCATTCCTCGCGATCCGCCACTCGCTTGCGGGCACGTGCTTCCCCCTTTTACAGGTTATGTCGTGGTTGCTCCCGCCACTACCTACACGGATCTTCATATGCAAGCCGGAGATAATCCCGCTGTGTCTCGTAGTGGTAAATCTCTGCCGTTACGACACACCTCGCTAAAGGTGTCGCTGTTT
The DNA here is from genome assembly GCA_963422195.1 of Carabus problematicus. Classification (NCBI taxonomy): domain Eukaryota; kingdom Metazoa; phylum Arthropoda; class Insecta; order Coleoptera; family Carabidae; genus Carabus; species Carabus problematicus. The sequence goes on from OY728579.1 coordinate 1,651,157, forward strand.
ACTCGATCGGGCTTTTTACTTCCAGGCGATAAATTGTGCGAAGCACGATGAATTTGTTTGTGTAAATAATTCAGTGAATCGTCGGGAGTACAATTCGATTTACAGACTCAAGGCGATGGTGCGTAATAAAATATTCATATTTCGAATGAATGATGTATTTACTACGTCTCATTGTGCAGATAATTTGATTTATTCCGGTGGTGACAGAATCTGGTCTATACAGTAAATGAAGATTTTAATGATAAAAGGGTTAGATATGTATGTATGTGTAATAATTTTTATATTTATACTTAAATATATACTAAGTTCAGGCGTATGTACGAATATCCTTACGACTATTTACGTTATTACGTCACAATATTCCGGCTGAAACTAGTAAATCTACTAAAGTACCTATATATTATATATCGATAGATAATGTACATGTTGCAACGTTGAAATGAATTTCCAGCACTGAATATTTCGTGGCTGGAACGACAGAGTTTCCCCCACATAGTTTGATAACTTCCTCGACATCCGCGCAATTAATTAATTAACCTATCGAAAACAATCCGCACCTGTCCTCCATGGTATAACGTAATTTATTAATGCAAAACAATAACTGTGTAGTATGCTGTGGTTCAACTTGTATCTCACCGCAAGTCACTACGAGTTTGCCCAGTCGCTCATCAGTACCAGGTGCGCTACTCGACAGTATTCTTCAAGCGTAACTTTGATGGAATGTTGTACGGAAGTGTACTACGGTGCACCTACCAATATTCGAACTAGGTACATAATGTATGTACATCACGTACATCCAATGATGATCGATATAGAATTCCAGAATCACGTCCTAAATAAGCATATTATCTGTATTATTTGAAATCCAGCGTAAATCGTTGATATCATAACAAATTCATTAAAAAAATTAGATCCATATTGAGTACAACATTGCGGACAATATATGGTAAACTGAAATGACATTATGTGAAACTGATGATTTAGTATTCGATGAAAAAATAACAGCGTGTAGTTATGTAATAGTGATGGTTGATGACGATTATAGCAGGTCATATTTTGTAGCTTGTCGCCAGAACATTCATTCCGTATGCATACATTCGACATTGACGTTGGCGACGGAAGGCCACGGTCAGTAGTGGCCACTAGCAGAATGGCTACCGCACTAAAACGACGGATGTGATCGTGCAGAAGCCGTTTGTCCAGTTCATGCATTATTCGAAGCTATTCAGGGCAAAGCCGCATCCGCTGTTTCTGTCATGGAAATTAGCAGGAATTTCAAATGGTCTAAGTGCCGTAACGTACTCGAATAAAACCGATGTTAAACCCAATGCGCGTTCTACAACTCTGCTCTTAACTTATCTGTCCGCTGTACAACACAGAACTGGAACTCTGGCCGGTTCCAGTCTGGGGCTGGTCGGGTCGCGTGAGACGCTGCTTGGAAGCTATAAAGAAGAACAACAAAACAACAAACTAACACAGAAGAGTGAAGGCAATACAGAACACGATGCCGGCCAGAGGACAGAAGTGTACAGAAGAAAGTAGACGAAGAAGAAAAAGAACACGAGCAGACAAAACGAACATCGGTTCTTCGGCTCCCGCATGCATAAACCAGTAACGCCTGAATCCGAAACACCCTTCCATCGTCTTCCCTAAACTCGCACACTCCAACTACTGGTAGCGGTGAGGGGAAGTAGACTGCAGGTAGCGAATGAGACTGGCCGCAAGCGCGACCCTGGAATTGTTCGTTCTCGAGATTACCCTTGTAAATATATTATGGGCAATTCTCACTCGTGGAATTTCCTCTCTGGTGGTTCTGCTTTCCAATTCAATCGCGACGAGTTTCAGTGCTGCGTGTCCAAGCCTGAAACAAAGCCATTCTCAGAGTAATCGGGTTCCGAAATGCTGCTAGCCGCTCTCCTCACCATCCGATCGTCTGACCGTTCGTTCGTTTGTTCGTTCATCGTCTTTTCGCAAACAGCTCTTCCGCGATTCTTCCCTCTTTATCACACTCATTCGCCGTTGTGATGTCTTTTTTCTTGCGCGCGCGCGCGCGCCATTGTGACAAATCTTTTCAGAACATTCCACTTTTGTAGATTGAATGTTGCACTTTGCGAGATCACGATTATAACTTACTCACGCACACATTGTATAATCAAATCGTATGTCATTTTCAGCAGTTGTCTGAACAAATTATTATTATAATAATACTCTGTCGATCTAGACGTTTTCAGCTGTCAGCTTTTTGTTCCTCAAAACAACCATCGCGTGGTGACTTAGCACGAACATGCCAAACCAAATCTATTCTAACTATATATTTCTTTCTTTTTCAGAAAGGATCTTTGTCATGGGGAATGACAATCAGAACTGTGAGCATTGGCGTAAGTTCTTTCAGCTAGAGAGAATACTCATGTGTTTTATTAGATCATCAAGATTCGATTTAATTTCAGTTATAGACGCTGTAAATTGTATTATTTACTATCGTCAATGCACTCTTTGCAACTGCAGACTGAAATGTTGCAATAACGACTAGTTGAATTACATATTCCCCAGTTGCAGTGATGTATGTGTTACTTGTATCGGAGAGCCTGGATTAAATATCCGTTTCCGCTCCTCTCCGTTCGGTTTCTGCTCGCAAGGCATAGAGTACACTCTATGGAAAAATCAATTTCCTCAGATGCCGTTAGCAATATATAAGACCGTTACCAGTAGCTACCGTAGCACTGATATCGACGTATGTGTGTGTGTGGTTGTGTGCCTTAGGTAACACTACACTACGTTACACCGCTATTGGGCACAATAAGTTGATTGAATAACGTATCTTTCTACTCATGCCTAACCATAATCCTCTTTGCTTTTCTTCATCGTTTCTTTCGCGTCCTTTCTATCTTGATATTCTTCTCTTTCACTATGCTTTGCCGTCGGCTGTATCATCGTACTACTACTATTGCTACCCCTGCACTTCCTGTTACGATACGAGTAAAGCAGCCGGTTAAGTAGCTATCTGTACTCCTTTCACCGAAAGAGTAGCGTACGCCGTGTATGCAAATATGAAAATATGGAAAGTTCTTTGAAACCACGACAGAATCTTATAGGATGTTTAATAGCTTCTGTTCCGGAAAGTGATCGTACCATGGTTAATATATATTTTCATGTTACTCTGGGTTACCCGAATAGGATATGCCCGAAGCCGAGGCTTCCGTGAGTTGACTGAAAATGTCTTCAATACGTCATCCTGTCCAGTGGTGGCGCACCCGGTATAACTAACACTCGTCCCCCAATTTACATTAACAAATATGTACTGCAGTAGTTTATTTACATTTATAAAAGTACATCTGTGAACAAATAGTCAACCTTGTCGTTGTTGTAATGTTTGGTGAGCTTACCAGATTAGATTACTAAGGATAAAATCACAGTTAAAATATATAGCTTATTACCCTTTAAATATATATTTCATTAATAATAAATTGATGTGAAATAAATTTACATAATTATTTAGGCGAAATACCAATAAAGTACCTAAACAAAATCGTAATTTTTTACGAATACCATAAAAGATTCCATAACATTTCGTCCATTTTAAAAAAGCAATTGAAGCGTCGTTCTCATATTTTTAACATGACTATAAACATTTGGTGGTAAAATTCTAAAAAAATTTTTACTGGTCGAGCGTGTAATCAATTCCCTGGATGCACGCCGCTGATTTCAATTCACCGTTTCGTTCCCCATAAAAAGCTCTCTACTAAATTAACAACGCGAACAGAACGAGTCAGCCTCTCCACCGATAGCATTACTAAATCTGCTTCCTACTTCCAGACATAAACTTCTTCCAAGTCGAAATGTATATCGAATCGCCAACTCCATCCAATATTTACGAAAATAACCACCACTACCACAAGCCTTGTAGCAGTAGCGGCGGCGACGATAGTGTCTGCCCCTAACATTGACCGGTGTTGCAGATATGGAAACTTGGCTTTTTCCTAGTTCTACACCCTTCGCTACTCTACTTACTCATATCCACTGCCTGTCGGGAGAAGTTTGATGCTGGCGATGCCACACGACATTCCGTGTTTTAAAAGTTTTTGTAACTGAAAATGTAATTAATGGCCAACTCGGTTAACGGTGCTGGCACCACTAAAAGAATCATCGATTACGTTTACACCCGGTAATCCTGTTAACAAGACTAATTCGGGCTTCTAAGAATTGCGAAGACGCCTTTTAACTGTCAATAAGCTGCTTGTAAATATCATATAGAAAATGTTCTAAGACACATCAGCAGAAAATGTATCTAAGAATATACGTGACTTAACCGGATTACAGGATTTAGATTATATTAGTGAATTATACATCCACAAACCTATTTGGATCATGGATCTTTCAGTTCAGTAGACGTGTTGAACGATTGAAACTAAAGATAAAACTATCCTAGTGCAACTGTAACAACAACATATTATATTGTTATTATTCATATGTGTAGTAGTAAGCGCGTTGGTGTTCAAACTGGAATAAAATGGTAGTTCGGTTGAGTTAACCAGTGTGAACGTAGCCATCGGTACATAATACGTGCCGGTTAGTTGCGTGCGTGATTATTTGAACGCCCATTACAAGCGATTGGTGTACGGTAAACATTGTTATGTAGTCGCCTAGTATTGCCGGCTTGTTTAACAGATATCTATATGTGTACGGGCACGAATTTGATTGCGGATTCTACACTGGCACCTCTGCGGTTTTTCACAACGACCGCCATTAATGGCTCCACCACATACTACTACTACTGTATGTTGCAGCACACTCTGCAACACTAAACCATTTCTATGTACCTGTGTACATACATATCTGTATACATATGCAACCAATGTGCATAGCCATGTGCAATGCACAATACATTTGGTAATTGCGTGTTTCCGTGTAGATTTGAATTAACGTTTTACTCATGTTAAGGATTATAGATAGTTAACTTTTTCAAAAGAATTTCATATATAGTATTTCATAATAAGTAACAATGTACAAAGTACAGCATTAACTATTGTCAGAACTTTACGTAAAAGAAAAAGAGTTTTCTAATATTATAAATATGTTTCAAAAGGAACATTTTTTTTTTCTTTATTATTAACTATTAGTTTTTCTATAATTTTAACATCATGAAATCATAACAGAAATATATATTGTAAATACTATTTTATTTATGACAGCAAACTTTTACCTACAATATTCTGTACAATGAATATATCCAAATTGGATTATATTCAATTAATTATAAGCGTCAAACTCGTCCCGAATTAATGCACACACACACACACACCTACACATTCACGGATCAAATTTTTACATGAAGTACGCATCAGTAAATGAAACATATCGATATCGTATAATTAGTGTGGTAATGCAATGAATGAGATCACGTTCCACAAAAGGATTTAATTTAGTTTCTACTGACAATGTCTATTATATATTTGCTATTGCAAATTAACTATCTAACAATAATTGACACGCCGTGATCTGTTGAGAGCGTCACCAGAGCTTGGTAATCCTTTGTAACGGTCGATATCTATCCCCCGTTACAGCATACGAGAATGGCAGCGTTAAATTTCAGTCTGCTAAGAACAGTCCTCCAATGTAACAACCATATATATTTGATTACTGTTACGTTGTGACTACTATTGGCGATACTACGGCTGCTACCGGTACTGATACGTTTACCGAGCTCTTATTATTGTGACAAGGGCGATCGACACAAGTGGCCGCATGCAGACACTTCACGTTGACACGTGGCTATTGAAACAGAAGACGACGTATCGTCACCACCAAGTACCTCATAATGTCCATCCCAATGCCATTGAGGTGCTCTGAAGGAGCACCTCTATTTCACCTCACACCTTCATGCGTACGTTATATCGATCTAACGTTGTGTATCGATTTCGAGTATGCGAAAAAAATATATAGAAATACCACGACGGAGCTTTCAAATGCTATATGCTTTATCTCTATTTTTAAAACCGCAAGTACGTTACATTGGAATATAATTGTATCAAAGTTTTATAGGAATTAGTGAATCCTTCCGTAGGATTTTTCCATCGGAGCATTAACTACTACGTAGCACACTGCGTCATCAATGTTGCACGAATAATTGACCAGCACGATGTAACTGAGCGGATAATATCAGACATGTGTGGACCTGGTACGTACGATTTTTAAATCGCCGAATGTACTTAAAATTGTGCAGTATTTTCAGCCGGAAGTATACGTACCGTAAGTTAGTTAAAAATGCATTTTTACATATCCGATCGTGAGTTCGCCGCCATGAACGCGTAATGTGAAATCGATCACGCGGTATTTGCGAAAGAATCGTAGGCTATAAAATTTCCTACCGCCCGATATAAATCCAAACCGAAACGTTGCATGACTAACGGTCTTTTCTGTGAAGTCGAAGTCGCGGTCGCCACCACCGTCGAGTTCATTACTTTGCCGCATCGATAGGTTCCGGGTGATAGCGCTTCGGTTGCTGGTGCTGCTAGTATTAACAGGCCGAACTATCTACGCCACCTCTTTTTCCGTAACCATCACCATACACACACACACACACACCTCACCCTCCTGTTCCACTTTCAGAGCGGTACTAATGCTGCATAAGAGACCGGTTATTCCGCCGCTGATTGGAGTGTAGTTGGCAATTGTTACGTTTACCAACGACCAACGGCAAATAGCAGAATTAACCTGTCAAAGGATCTGGAGCAATATCATTACTGACTATTATTGTACGCTACTAAATATGTGAATTGTATTCATATTTTACTAAAAACAAACTTCAGGTTTTGCATATTATTTTACGTTGTTCTACAATTTCCAATTATACTCAATTGTTCAACTAGGAGGGCATATTTGAAACCAGTCAATAAACTTGTTTTCGTATTTACGAAACTGATTTCAATAAAAAGTATATCGTTACGAAATATTTACAGTAGAACATCTGTTTATGTATGCTATCTAGAAGCGTTCTGTGTTTAGTCGATTTATCATAAATTTTAGTTTATTAAAGATAATATTTCTTAGAGGACTAGCAGTCGGTACCTATAATGTCAGTAAACCAATTTTGCGTAAATGTCAAACATTTATGTTTGCAGGCACGAGGTGTGACGGCATTAAAAAATGATAAAAACGAACATTTACGTATCGATAAAGGCACTATTTGATATAGTCCTTAAGTGAACAGCTGGTACCAGTTCTAGGTAGTTGCCACCGCGCGTACCCACGTCGACAATGGCAATGTAATACAGGCGTCATGCCCGATTTATGTGTCGATTAACCTACTCTAAAGTTATAAAAATCTCTCAATAAAATCGCCCTGGATTCAATGTTTACGATTCTACTGTACGTGGACTGTGTACCAAACACAGTGGACACAATATGACTCGTGAACCTTGTACAACTTTATCAACCAACTTCTTGTACATACCTACGTGTCTACGTAAGAAACTATCAACTGGGAGAGATCACTCTACAACAGAATCAGTCTATGAAACTAGCATATTGGTGATGAAATATATCTATATAGTGATTTTAATAAGTAAACGCTTTATTAAATTTCATGAGTTACTGTTAGAAAGTAATTGGGAACACGGTGGAATAAATTATGTTTGCTAGGAATACGCTACTGATGCAACGTTATGCGTTAGAAGAGTTTGTCGAACGGGGAACAGGGACGACGGAGGAATCTAAATTAGATTGTTCGTATCTTGGCAAACAAATGCAATCACTCACCCGAGATGCCGTCGTACGTCCACCAGTCCTGCCAATTGTCGCATCCCGCTGTAACAGAAATAACCATATGTTTTATACAGTACTGTCGAATTATCTGTAAGTAATGATAATATTAACAAGCATGCTTCAGTTCTCTGACAATGTAGTCAGAGTTCAACACTCTTTTCATAATCTTACAAAGTTGGGTACATTTAATGACTACATATATTTCATCCTATATTAAAAAAAAAATGTAACAATGAATTATTCTATATTACGATTTTTATACGATTTCCTAGTTGTGAAAAGGGTTTTACTTCAGTATTAATATCTATCGATAGCCGGTTGTGAGGTATTAAATTTCTATTTTATTCTCGTCTGAGCGAATGGAAGAACGAGAACAAAACTCATATGAAGAAAATAAACGTTGGTAATAAAAAAAACATCGTAGCTCACGGAATATTTCCCCCTATTTCGGGGTCTATAAGGCCGATGTAGTAACCGAATTTCTACGGTCCAGTTTCCCTCGCTCTTGGAGACTATACACACACGCTTATGCAATCGAGCAATGGACGGGGTAACGGGGCGAATGCAGGGAGGAGGAGGGGGTAGTAGTGAAACAGTGGCGCCATGTGGCTGACGCCCAGCGTCTCCTACGATATACACATCGCAACGCTATTTCGCTTTTTATTCATTTTCCCGAGATTTGGCGCCGTGGATTGCAGACAGACAAAAACTAGCTACAAATGGGTTTGCTAAAGTTGTAGTGACATCGGCGCCCGACTGACTGCCGTCTACTGGCCGCGCCACGACGTCTAACGCACCCCCCTCTCCTCCTCATGTGTACCCCTCTTGTTATAGTTGCATTTGTTCTTTCGCCGGTCGTCTCCCAGTCGCTATTTGCATCATTGCTGGATTCCGATAAATTCTATGACTAGCTTGTTTTTCTGCATTCATTGCAACCCCGTTCGGCGTTCGCTCGTCTATCCATTCGTTCCGAAGTTCATATAACTGTATGTCACTATGAATCTGTTTCGTTGTCGTTGCATTTCGCTATCCCTCTGTGTGAATATATAAGTTCTGTGTGTGTATTCCTGCCATTCGTTCCTCGTTCATGCCTGTATGAACATGCGCGTCGCTCTGTCGTCGAACTGAAATGTTTTAACTCTGGCACGTCATGCAACACCTACCTACGACGCCTGCATATTTGATTTCAATTTGAAATTCAAATATTTCACACCGGTGATGCGCGGAGAATACGTATGGCCTCGTGTATACAATGTGATTCCAGATTGAAATTGAAAAGTTATGCTGTTAAATAACTCGGCTTGCAACTATTTCCAAGCAAAGGCCTCGTAAACACTATTGCACAACCGCGCATTCCATTCGAACTAAAGGTTATACATTCAGTCACCGAGACACACATATACGTACATGGCCAAATCATACTACTTTAAATTCCCTTCAATTCATCGCGATTTGTAAAATATTTCCAATGTAAAAGTTTTATATGAAATTATCTCAAATACATTCCGCACAACATTGGAAATGTTCAAATACGTAGAAATACACAATGTATCCCCATACAACATGAATATTATATGATAATTTACTATAATACATTTGTCTAACTTACAATGGCGGACTTTCATTCATTGTTGAAACAATGCCAATAATTGTATAAACGTTGAATACCTATTCAACTGTCAGTCTCTTCTATTATGTTACATATCCACGGCAATCTGTGCAATTATAATACTCTTGTGAATATGTCTCAATGTTGTTCAGGCGGGCGTGTACGGGTTTGTTCAATAAATGAACTGGTAGATATGTTACGGTGAGTGCATGATGAGTCGCGGTACATCATGTTTGGACATGAGCGCTAGTCCGTATTTAAATTAGTTGTTCGCGCGCTTGTATGTGTGTAACTGTTGAAGTACGTTCACGGGTCGCTAGGTCGTCGTCGTCGGGGGGGGGGGGGGGGGTTGCTTCCTACGCTAATGGCGCTCTTTGACCACCAGATTGATAGAGAAGCCACACGCAAGAAGACACAAGGCATCAGGAAATGGCCGAGCGTGTAATATCCTGCACCAACGTGCTCGTTCGTTGGTGCAGGACGGGTAGTCCAGTACTGGTCGTAATGTACTCTACAGTATCGTCTAAAGCTAGTTCGCGATAGTGAGGGTATGCTCGTGTAATCGGCTTTTGGGAACTGGTGTATCGTTTCGTGTTATGTCCGGCCGACGCACAGACGAACGCACGGACGAACGAACGAAACGGCAATGTTCGAAACGGAATAAACCACCCGGCTTAACGGATTAACTTAATCTGAAGTAATGCCGAACTGTTACTGAGTTTTTACAACAAATCTTGTGTGCATATATGACGTCCGCGAAACACAAAACACACGCGTTACGAAAATATTATGATTTGTGTTCTCATTTTTCAGCGCGACGGTTAGATAGAAAGCGTCTAGACTTTAATTGTAAAAAAGGAAATAACACAAATGAGTATTTTAATTAAAAATAATACATACGTAAGTTTTAATTAAACACAACTTTAAGTAATATAATTCAAGTTATGGAATCTATCTAGTCTCTAGACAACATCTTCTTTCATTGTAGATGTTTTATGCTGACAAAGTTTCAATATTATTAGCTTTTAGTAAAATTTTTTTTTTTAATATCTCTAGTTGATTAATCTTCACTTAAAAATGGTTACGAATTTGATCATAACATACAATGCAAATTAGAGTATAGTTAGCAAAAGAAACATTAGTATATTTTCTTTAAAGTGATCTTTTTTCATGTGACATTTTATTTGTTCCAAATAATTTTTTTGCAAGCTTTTGTGAAAGTAGGATTTTATGATAAATTGTGGTGTGGAAATAATATTCGTTTAAATATTAATCTGTATATTGTATACAGAATTATGGATTCTGTTAATATTATTTTGTAAATAGAATTACTAAAAGTTAAATTGTCCTTTTAACATCATTTTCCCATTAAGGTAAATCTCACAAATACATATTTTATTATGTAGTAATGTACACATTTTCTTGTAAAATTGCAACTGAAAATTTCATAATGTAATTATAAACATAGAGAACAACGAAGAATATAAATAGAATAACGAAATAAATTTACTCGCGCATATTAGATTGAGGTGTACACATAACAATAATTAAAACAATTAATTGTAATTTCATTAATATACCTTATAATTTTGTAATATAATGACTTTTCCTATAAGAAAGATATGATTATTTCAAATGTAGCGGTATTCTATTTTCATGATGGCGGTGTATTATTACTTACAATGTATTTTAGTTGGTATATATTAGATAAAGAACATCTATAGCTGTTCCAGAAGGTTCTTTGTTCCAGAACCAAGCCTGTGGTTTGCGGGAAGGAACCCGGAGTGGACATTATTCTGGCGTCCAGGTAAGTGGCACTTTTATTTTTCTTTCTAAATTGGTTTCTCGTTTCGGCGATGCGAATCCCAGAGTTCCAAGTCACTCCAGAGTTCATCAATGGTGTACGCGTTCATTTCGAAGTTTCCAGTGTGTACGTTAGGTTCAGTAGTTACCGGGAAATAAGAAGGAGTTCCTTCCGATAGCTATTCCCGCGGTGCAATTTAAGCAAAATGACTTTTCACGAACTAATGCCATTCGTTACCCGCTACTGCTATACTTGTAGTAGTTTAATCAGATTTTTAGACATAACTGTGCACATATATATTTACGTATATTACATTTACATGTAATATCAATTTATTTTGTTCCACATTACTAATAGTTAAAATGAATTCGTTCAATTTTATCATTAAGGACAAAAAGTGTTCAAATAGAAAACAATTCGTATAAGTGCTTTTTTTTACCAAATTGATTTGTTTTACAACTAACATATGATACAATCAATGATTATATGAATGTGAAATATTAATGACTATAGATTTTTGTTATTACTTGTCGTTTAATAATTATCATTAGACACAGAACTTATGTTGTAGTTTTGTAGAAATATGCTAATGTGTATAATATTTCATTTAGAGCAATATTATTTTATAGTATAACATACATTATGTAAAACGATGTGTTATTATATGCTAATTACATATGGTAAAATTCAAGTCAAATATTACGTCGTGTAGGTAACCACAATATATATATATATATATATATATATATATATATATATATATATATATATATATATATATATATATATATATATATATTTAGTATAACTTTAAAAAAAAAATTACAACCGTTACAATTATTGAGTTATAAAAAAATTATTAATCTAAACAAGATGTAACATGAACGAATTAAGTATTAACTGCAACTCAATATAACTTGATTTATATTCGGTTTTGGCTGTTAGATAGAGATATCTAAACTACAAATTATTTATGAGAATATTTTACCAACTTCTTAATGGTGGCCAAAGTTTATATGTATATTATGATACAAATAGGTAGGAAATAGTAACCTAAAATTTGTTTATCCGTACATGTAAATGCAGTGTTAGATATCGCAAATTTTAACCATAAATTTAAATGTGTAAGTGACTGCATTTTCAAACTTTTGTGCTTCATTTATTAATTACAATTCCGTTATTAACAATGCTAGTATTACTTGGTGTGTTTTCAAATGATTACAAGTTGTTAAATGTAAACAAACAGATACTGAAAATGTATTGTTCCAACTTGAAACAATGAATTGCCAGTATTGGAACTTTCAAACAGTATTGAGTGTGGTTATGGAAGCCCGCAATACACAACTGTGTTGTTGGTCAGAAAGAAATTGTGGTTAGAAATTAACGTCAAATATATACTTCCAGAATATAGACTGCAGCTGTACGTATTGCATTAGACCGTATTAAATTTCATTGCACAAAATGTAAAACAGGCTTAATAACTACAGACGTATGAAATTATAGCAGTACATTGTGTGTGTTTGCTTATGAAATATTTACAGACACACCGGTATGCGCTCAATGTAGTGTCGACTTTTCATTAGTACGACCAGACACATGCACTGTAAGAAAATAATGAAATGCACTAGTGCTAGACCAGTGTCGGTAATGTTGTACAGTGTGTGCTGTGAGTGATTCCAAACGCCAGGTGACGCCACTAGGAAAGACCTAGGGCAACTTTTAATTGGATTAGAATCTAATTTAGCCGTAGTGACCGCGAACGGTGCCAAGTGTTTCATGGGGAGCCGAACCAATCACACGTGGAAACGTCGACGAACTCAATTACTTCTAGTTCAGTACATGTATGTGTACGTGTGCACTCCTTGTTACTCTTTGGGCTTTGTATGTGTGTGTGTGTGTGTGAGTGTGTGGGTGACATTCAATATGCGCACGCCAAAATGCACGTGCCTATCTTTATATATATATATATATATATATATATATATATATATATATATATATATATGCACGTATGTGTGTGTGTGTGTGTGTGAAGTATTCGGCCGAGTGAAATTGAAATGTACTCAATTCAATGCACTCATCCGTACCCCTGCCCGTTCGCGCGCCGATGTGCCCCTCGTTCAGTCTATTGATAACATGATTTAATTTTTTTCTATGAATACAGCACGTTTGCGGTTCATGGAGACGAGACGCGAGTCCACAATTTTATGTAGAATTCGATGTAAGGGTAAGGGGTGGATACTGGCGTTCGAGGCATGTCACTCGTATCATACGTTTATTTTTGGCGAATTTCGATTCTCGTCATACGGCAACCGTAATGAAATTCGCTGGAACCTAATAGAGAAAATGTTGTCGTTCATTTCTATCAATATGTGCTGCAAATGCAAACTCGGCTGATGTAAGTTAATAAAAACTTCGTTATGGAAAGGATATAATTTCATAAATGTCTACTGTAATATTTAACGTCATTCATCATGACCAATGACAGTATTATTTTATATGGCATGAAAAGAAATAGAAATGATAAAATTAGAAGATAATAAAAGTAGAAATTGTATAATCAAACGAAAATACTTTTTGTCGCATAAAATTCATTATTACTATAAATCCATTAAATACATTTATTAAATGTCCATTCATTTAAATTATATTAATTGAACTATTTGTATGCTGTGAACTTTATTACACCAATACAATTTCATTTTCCATTTGGTTCTGATTAATTAGCAAAATTTTACATTAACAGTACATTTATTCGCTATGAAATGAAAACACAGTTTTTAAAATGAACATATTCAAATATATATATATATATATATATATATATATATATATATATATATATATGTATTATGTGTATGTATTTTAGCACATATCAATTTCATTTGGTACGTCTGCACATCTGATCCCTAAAATTTCGATCTGTTCAAATCAATCGCATTCTGTATATTTCACTGACATTTCCGTTTGAGCCCGTATCCGTTGGCCGCTAGTTCGTACAAAATAAATCCGTTGATCAATTAGTCGTGATTAATTAATGGGGTACGGAGTGTCTAGGACACGGATCGCAACTCCGCCGGACGAATGGACGGACCTACGAAACGTACAAACGGACAGACAATAGGTGACCGTCATGAATAACGGATTACCTCCGCTAGCACCGCGGAAGGACGACGCACGCTGCGGATTCCGTGTTCTGCGGTTAACACAATACCACCATCCCTATTTCCACCATCCACACTTCAATGCCTCTAGATTCTTTAGCTTTTTCACACAACTGTCAGACAGAGTAAACCTATGCAATATATTAATCTCACTTCTAAGTAGAATAAATGAAATATCAAGCGATAAATATTTTCTCGGTAACATTGTTAATATCTAATAACATTGCATCACTCCTGATTGTCATGGTGGAAGGTAAAATAAAGGAAGAATCTTCCTGGAATCGGCCACGCATGCTATATGTTACGTTTGATAAATATCCTGACAATGTCGGAACGCAGGTGTGCACGCATAGATTTATAATTGGCCACTGTCCACTCCTGCCAATTACTCAGCTTGTTCACTTTTTATCCTGTTGTTTTTCGGAGCCAGGGTTAGATCTTTTCGCACGTTGACGTGGACAAATGGTTATTTTTCAAATACCTATTTGTCCCTTCTTTCACAGAAATACCAGTCAGACAGTAATCGGTTTAGCAATGGTCCCTAAATGTATTAGGTTTTTTGAGGGGGGTTTACTCTTATAGCCTACCAATATTCTGCATACGAATATTTATGAAAAAAGAAAACTTTTCTTGTATAATACAAATATGGCCAAGACTTGAATATATACAAGTAGGTTCAGATCAATAATCACGAAGAGAAAATAATTTATAACTATCACATTTCACGTGCGTGGTAGCATTTTAACTAGTGTATCATTTACTCGAGTATCATACGTGATAATTAACATGTGGGTCAGGTCTGAGAACGATTTAATTTGGTATAGAAATCAGCACGACGTAATTAAAAATAGTCGAGAGTGCGGCATGGCTGTCTGGATTAAATGGAAATTCGGTGGCGTAGAGTCACGCGACGTTAAGAAGTAACTGAACCAGTAATTACACGCTAGGCATAATATTAATGAAGAATTTAATATGCAAATATTATGCGTACGTCAGCGTGACTTCTTGTGTTGATATGTGTGTGTGTGTGTCGCATATGTCACATCCATTAGAGACATGCGAGGTCTGATATTAACCAGTGTGAAACGGAATATAGTAGATGGGATTGGGACCTTAAGTGAGGTTAAGAGAGGGGTAGAGTGTAATGTTTATTAGTGATCCTATGTGCTTGATGTTAATAGAAATCTACAGAGTTGATGCAGAAGAAATTGTGTGCGATGAAATTTTCATATCACCATACTATAAAAGCAAAGTAAAATATGTTTGTTCATCTTTATTTCTAGTAAATTCTACTTTGTAGGCCAATATGAGTGTGCAGGGTAACACGAATCATCTAACTCGTATACGTGTGTGTGTAGGGTGTGTAACCCTAGATGTTCGTTAGGCATCCATCATCATGCATCTTCAGCGGGTTAACGACAACACACGACTCTTCATCAAGCTGCGTCGGCTGGTCGGTTACTTCCTAGTCCTACACTTCCTGTGTGTGTGTGTGTGTATGTGTATGTTTGCATGGGTATATATGCAAGGTACCCGTTGGTTTAATCGGTCCACCGCAACGAGCGTTCTCCGTCACGCGCTAATCACGGCGTCGTTAACGACACACCGAATCAAGACTCCCGGCTAATTTGAATTGCATACTCTAGGATATTAGCATTACGATGACGAGGTCGGTAGACGCTAGACGTTGAAGACGATGACGGCAACGGTGCTTTGCCCTGTGCCCAAGCAATCTGCTATACCGACTAATGTAAACATCCTGAAATTTACCAATGATGTTCATTCGCTGCTATAGGTCAACACGAAGAATCAGATTTCTACGATATTTAGCATAAAATAATAGTAATGCATTATTGAGATCCGATCCAGAATTGCATAGTTATTTTCCATGAATAGTGCAATCAGTATTGAGTTTAAAAATGATATATTATTCATATTTTTTTTTCCTACTCTATTGTGTTCACATTTCGACAATACATCTACAAGTTACAGTCGTTAATCGATCGTCCTCGATGTTAGTTACTAACCCAACGAACCTGTAACAAGTGATTTTTCTTTCTTGGAAAATTTATAAAATTTATAAGGAAGCCATAACGTATTCATTACGCGGAAGAAAAATATGTTTGTTATTCACAACACGCAAATATAAAAAAAAAACACACACACACACAAAACGGCAAACAGAATGTCGCGGAATCGATGAATGGTTTCGTTGTTGTCGACCGTACGGGTGGCTATGCACACTTTTAAAGCTTTTAATTTTGTGGAAAATAAAACGCGCTCTCGGAAATCACCCCAGGATATTTTCACACTGTTTCACATTGTAGTTGCAGCTGTTCCTAACCTTCAATTAAACCCACCCGAACGATTTTAATGATCACACTGTGTGTTCCAATCTACAAGCAATTCGCGTCGATTAATTTATTTGTCACATTTGATACTCTGGTGACAATTTTATTAAAATATAAAAAACGTTTAGAATCGAAATAGGAAAATAAAGTGTATAATTCAACGAAAATTATAGTCAATTAATAGGTTATCTAACATGCTAATTTTCATTTTAAATGTCATTGAAGATAAATTGTGGAATGAATATTATACTGGCCGTAGGAATATTATTGATATATTTTTCAATGGTATAGTTGTGTTAGCCAATAGTCTAAATATATTGTATAAAATAAATAACTGTTTCACAGAATAACACACGTATGTACATACGCAGAAAGATGATATAATTCATGTGTGGAAATCACATCGTCCTTCTTTTTGCTGTGCTGACGTCGAAGTGAAGAGCTTGGCAAAGAATACCGCTTTGAAATTACCATAAAATTGTTGTATTGTCATACGCGTCAAACGTCAACTTAAATTCGCCTAATATCCACAGTGAAACGAGCATTTCCGTTTCGTAACGTTCGGTTCGGCGGTGACGGTGACGGCGAGTATACGTTAGGTACGTTGTCGGAACGTCGTCGGCACGTGAGCATCCCTTTTGCATTCTGTCAATTATCCTCGCCGTTCCCAATACACATTTGTGTGAATTGACAGTTTCTGCAACATTTTTCATCTGTCTGAAGATGACGTTTACGACGGACGGATATTCAACACTGAAACCGATTGATAACGTAAACTTTTAGCAGTTTGTATTTTACTACCGTCGCGTCGTTCACTTTATCATAAACTTGCTATCGAGTAAAGTGTCTACGGTTGCGTTTACATCATCCGCGCCCGTCTTAACTCGCATTAACTTTTACTAAACCAATTTCCAAAGAACTTTACCTACTGGGGGTTGTGAACGAGAAGTTCCCAACTATAGTTCTATTATTGATATACTGTAACGTATAATAAATAATAATTTCTCTACAGTACATAAGAATTCCTGTGCTGAATTAGTGTAATATTTTTCATTATTGTTTACGTGTTGGTCAATTTCTACTTGGCATTTCTAATCCACTGGCAATTAGTTAAGAAATGTGAAGTGTATTATGCTAGTTATCTGAAGAAATACAATTAGGATCTGTAATATAAAAACTGAGAACCAGAAACGCCACATCTAACGAAGGAAATTATGAAAAATCCAATTTCGGAGTCGCGAAGCGGCACTGTGCTTGGAGCGCACTGGGAACAGGCCACTTCCACTACTAATTCTTCCTGCGTCTTGCGATGAAGGAATCTTCTCGTTCTCATCATGCTCCGATGACGACCGAGCAGTCGTGATTACTCATCTAATTATCCAGACTCGCGCGCGCGCACAGTTATCACCGCAAACGACGTTCTCTCATTAAACTGCATCGTTTAATTCTATGATCTGTTTGAAAATTAGCGATGAGGTTTGTTCGTTCTGCCGAACGTTTCATATTAATTGAAGCAACAAATTCGTACTGGATTCGCGCGCACACACACACATACACCCACGAGCACGATAATTAGCATTGGTGATTGCGTTCTGTTTCTGATTTATATCGGCGCCGGCCTCCGTGTAATCTAGAAGGTTTATCTCTACGACGACACCGACAAAAACAAGTCATTTATGTGTTGAAGGCATTTGTCTTAATTACATGGCGTCTCTCTCACGCTTGCTAGATTGTTCTATGTTCTTGCTACCGTCGCCCAAGTACTACACCGCCAGTTTCTTCTCTATTCTCTCTCGTACACACTCACGCTACCTACTTCATTCCACTTTACTACTGGAGAACAGTCTCGTACCGAATCTTGCACGGAATCCTGCATCCTTGTGCCTCTCGTGCTAACACACAGGATCTTAAACAAGAACTCCAGCCACCAACACGTATAATACCCAGAGGTGGCCGACTGCCCCCTTGCCCTACACTCCACTCTCCGTGCTCAAAACTTTACGTTTGAATGGAATTTGCCGCAGTAAAGTTGTTAGGAACTTTTCGTTTTTGTTGTGTGTGTTTTTTTTTCTCTCGTTTTTTTTTCCGGAGGATATGTAGAAATTTTTTTGTTCAACGTGTAGTTTGAAGAAATGTGATGGAATTAAGAAAATAATATTTTTGAGAAAAGTTTGATATTTTGTTTTCTTTCGTTGGAATCATTTTTATAAAATTAGAAATATGTGCGCCACCACCTGACAGAAACTTTTCACTTAGAGAATCTATTTTAGAAAATGTCATTTTCTTTTCAACATTAAGTGTAATTGCATTTCATTTAAGACTTACATTGCATTTATATAAAATGAGATATTTCATAGATAATATAATACATTTATATTATTAAGCATAATTCGTGATATCTGATCAAATCTGTAGTATTACTTTCTAACTTAGTAAATCAATATAACCCATTTAAAATGACTTTACAAACTGTTTGCGTGAAACGTCTTGTAATGACTGTAATTGCATCAAACTATAAGACTTTGAAATGCCATTCTACATCATCATATTTTACCTACTTACATTGTGGTTTAAATAAATTATTTATTCATAATGGGCTGAATAATATCAATACTGGTGGAAAGTAATCATTATTACTTTCGACGATGGGTAGATACATCAACTGTGGAAGTAATTCTGGAGATTATTGTCGAGAGAAGCCAGTATTCAACTGACATTGTTTCGTGGATTCAGTTGTTATCATAAAGTTAAGCAGCAGTGACTCTCAACAGTTAAAATCCAGGGGTGCAATTTCCGTTATATATCTCGACTTATAGAATACGGTGGGGTAGTCATGGAGAACCCGTGTAGATACTATTCTGAACATGGCGCGCGTGTAACGTAACAAATGTCGTGCTGAAATCACGTCTATATAAACCCGTTAGCTTCTCAGCATGTATGTCGGCGGTTAAGGAGTGTGTGGGGCGGGGGTATAGTGGTCGACGCTACCCTTATAACACAGACAGAGAGAGACTAGCAGTGTCTCCTCTACGCTCCACTCACCAACACTCGGCCCGCGCCCGGTGTAAATTCTGCCGTTTGGCACGCGATGATACGCCCATCTCTGGCAACCCGCTGGCTCCTCATTGATTACGGCTCCCGATAAAACCATTCTCCGTGAATAATAAATCACCAGCGCGGCTGCGGGGATGGCTGACGAGGGTGCGGAACATCAAGCGGGGGGGGGGGGTACTGGGTGTTAGTAGAGGGTTGAGGTGACATTAGAGTATGAGTGCAGGCGTGAGCTGCACACTGTGTCTTGGCCCCTCGAACAAGTGCAATCATCTTGTCGTATTTCTCAACGTACATCTTCTTCCTGGCGGGATGGTATTAGTTAGTTTAGAAAGTTTCACGCAAAAAGAACGTCAAGCTTGTTATAGGAAGACTACGGCGACGCGGACGACGTTTGTGATGATTTTTATATTTTCTGGAACGAAACAAAACAACCCCTTGTTTTTCCACACTTGTTTGTGGTTTCAAGTTCATTGTGTTCACCAGAGAATGTTCTTGCAGGCTGCAGAAGGATAAGTGTCCGCATGATCGTCATACAGTTTGTAGTTTGCTCATTATTTGTGTATTTATGTACAATTCTTTCCACGTATAGAATATTGCATTTTGTTATACTGGTTCTTTGATGCGAGTACTGATGTAAATACACGTATATGGATTCAATTTGTCTCAATGGGAAATTATGACATGCAACGTTGTGCCCATCTAGGAAGAACTAACACTCTAATATCTGCATGCGCTCGCCAAGTAGTGGCAATTGATAAATCAAGACCATATCATTGACGGGCGGTGCATGCGATAGAGCAGTAATTCCACGCTCGTGGAATTCTAAGCCATTCACGAATCCACGGTTCTCGGAAGCTGACCTTCTCTTGGGTTACATGCTTTGGGTGAAATAGAGGACAGTACATACACGAATATACGTACGTACATACGATATAGCCGAAGCGCAGAGAAACGCTAACTCGCCCCGGTTCCGGTGGCGATATTCAAACCCGTAATTTATCCAAAGCGATTCGATTAAATCGTTTTGCCCCCGGGGTTTACAACTGAGAAATGCAACTGCATATAGCCGTATAGTGCTGAACACTCGGTATGTGATTCGTCTGTCGTTCGCCTTGTAAATGCTTGCTCATTTTACAGAAGACGGCAAAAGAGGAATGCGCACAGTTGAATAACTCCTTTTTGAAATGTCTAGTTTATTCAGAAACGACATCAAACTGCTAACACTGTTCGCATAGTTTTGAAATTCATGAAGCCAGTAAGAATATTTGCTCTCGGTGGAAATTGCGTTACGGGTGAATGTCAAAAATGTGTGTATAGTCTTTATCACAATATCAAGCAGCACCTCTATGTACATAACGTCTACATATTTATATCAAATAACGGAATATCTAAACACAATTGTGCTTAATTAAAGAGCAGTAATATAATTCACATACAAATAGAAAATAGAATTACCTATATTATAAACGAAACGCAACAAATGCACAAATTCTGTTTGTTGATTAGTTCATTTGAATAAATATGTATATTTTAAATCTACTATCGAACAAAATATCATAAAATGTAGTTATATAAAACATTTAATTACATTAAAAAAAGATTAAATTATAAATACACGCAAACTGTATGATAATTTGTACAAAGAACACACATTTAATACAAAGAAAGCGTAATTTATTTAAACCGATATCAAAAGAACCGCGTATAATTTAATATACGTTTTTATATCAGGTCTCAATACGAAGAAATTTAATTTCTTAGAACACGCGTTGTTTGTTAATTAGCATATTCGCCGTATGAGTGGGTGTTACTCATTTATTACCAAGCCTATCGATGTGTTTTATTCCGAGAAACTTCACCTGTTTTTTAAAACGAAATTCACAATTAAGGCTCATTCATTTTGAAAGCGCGTTAATTTCATAGTTTATATTAATGGTAGCACGTGCACGTTTATTAAGAGCTGTGCCGATACCCTCTTACGTAGGCTATATTTGCTCGTAACACGCGAGATGTCACCGATGTGTTATAGCACGCATGCGCACAATGCCAACACTGTTCTGCTGTGATAGAGCACATACGTAGATATAACATACGTACGTACGTACATATCTACAGTTCATTATCATATACACACACATATGTACATGTACTATACTGTGTATCTACCTATATGAGAAGATATAACCATTTTATGCAAATTATTCAACATTTTCTATGCATATTTATGTAAAATAATCAGAATTTGATTTACCGATTATACAAAAATGAGCTTGGTGTTCATTTGTAATAATGTGCACATCGCATATAAACATACATATTTGGTAGGCCGTTGCCAATTTTCCCCTCGATGTTTGTTTTGTTTATGAAACGTTGAGTATGTTTGTTTGTATTTGTTTTGTTATTGATCAGTACTGTTTGAACGGGGAATACTGGAAATATATTCTTTAATTTGTCGTTAATATGTTTGATCGTTTTTACTAAAACGAACCAATCAATGTGCAGTAAATTGTTGTACACCTGACAAACTCCAGAATTATTTACAACCAGACTACTGGGGGATTTTTGTTTTTCACTTGATAAAGAATGCAATTGTTTTGAAATACGCGTCAGAGCTGGCAACTGACAAGGAAGACGAGGAACAGACGAGGGGGTGGGGTGGGGTGTGTGGTAGAGATGCCGGTGCAAATGGAATAAGCTATATCACAGCAAAACACTTACCAACTTTCTTAAAACTTTCATTTTGTTTCGAATATTTATCATACCTTTTCTTTCAAATATCTTTCGGCACGCCAGTGCAAATGTTTCAAAACAATGGAAAATGAAAAAGCAAATATTAAATTAAATACCTCCGCATATTTTTTTAAATAATAATTTTATTAATATTCTACATTAAATGCGAGACATTATTTACAAGAGCAAAATGTAAGGTATTGTGGATATTTATCTATAAATGTACTATAAATATAAAGCCACGTGATGTCTATTAAATTATACAACTATTCAGCATATATTGTTATCAGGCATGTGTTAATCCTATATAACCTAGGTTATCGCACTTTTATGCGAATAAGTCTCTCTCAACTAATAAATCTTTCAACACGGCACAATAAAAAAGAAGTTAATTAACCGAGTACATATAGAGAAATATATTCACATATACGCGTTTATAAATTACTCACAGTACTACACTTTTTTTGTCGCAAGTTAGATAATCTAACGTGGTAAATGAATGATTCCGGTGGAGTTGTTTAGTGATATTCCCGTTCGTTCAACTATTATAGTCAGTTGCTCCCTTGCGCGCCTCTTGTTCGGAACCCGTGCAACATGGTGGTACAAGTTACATTAAATGTTACAGCAAATATCTTAATAGCGACAAAGTTAACAAATAAGTTAAGAAAACAAACGACAGTGTTCTGCGCGGAAGACCGGAGTGCGGGACAGAGAACGAGAGCAGAAGAGCGAACTTGGTCCCACTGCTGTACCAGTTTATATACATGAGTTTCAAATAATTGCTTTTGTACTTAGCGCTTGTAGTTGTAAAGTACCTTAGATGTAAGCGAGGGTGGATATCTTGGTAATCTGTACCCTCGTCGCTGGCTGTTTGCGGGTCGACCGCGTCGCGACCGCTTCCTCGGCAGCGGCACCATTATGTGGTAGAAGACGCACGCCTTCCAGCGGCGTCGAATTGGTACGTTTTCGCACGTCCTCTACTCATTCGTCCTGCATCGACCACCACCACCGCCACCGTTACCTAACCTTACTTCTAACCTCTAAACTCAGGACGATTACTTAACCTAGCTCTGTTTGGTCACAGCCACCTAACAATCTACCTGCTTTCTGGTTGTTCAATGCCCGTTGCAGTATCTGCTAGTAAAGTTTTCATACCACCAGAGTGACACAGAATGCCAGAATTCCTACAGAAGAAGTGAATACTTCTTATGAAACTAGTATGGTATTCCTTCTGTGTTCAAGTTTGCGTTGATCTACGGCTCATAAATGCTCGCGGTGTAAGGAAAATACTTGCAAATCTTTTTAAATTCACATTACTACCTCAGAATACTACTGAACTAGATATTTTGATACATTTTCATTACTAAAACACAAGTATTCACGGATATGTCTATTATATCTGAAAATAATATTGTTAATTATTATTAGTTTATTATGGAAGAAACGTAAATAAACGTATGTAGTTAATCTATTATACTGTTTGTCAAACACAATTGGATTTGCTTAAAATATTTAACAAACAAAATCATTGCACAAACACGCACACACACGCTTATAGAGAAACGAAATTCAGGTGTAAATTTCGACGGGTCTGTTTACTTTAAATTAGTTATACATATCGGTATATAATTTTCAACAAAGTAATTAACTGAACATGTGCCTAGCAGTAAAATTATAAATTGAATTTCAAATTACATTTTCATACATATATTTCACATTACAATGCGAATGGTATTTGTTTGTTAATCTATAAAAAAGTAAATAAAGTAAATTTACATTTAAATACATGCAGGAAATGAAAATTATTCCAACAAATAATTGTCAACTAATTGTCGATTAGTTTTATTTATTGCTTTTTCCCCATTTTATAGTTTTTATTACACTTGGTTTGTAATACTTATCAAAATGCCGAACAATAGTATTGATGTGAATGTACATGAATATTTAAGCAGAGTTACTGAGATCCCTTGAAGACACAAAGCATCGATCATTATTTTTGCATTGTTAAAATTCCATTTACTAAAAAGGTCACTGAGGTTCACGTAGGTTGAAAAGCACTGCTTCACATTGTGTATCAAATGTGACACCGGGCTCGACTGCTGCATTGTTTTCAATTCTAATCTCCCTCAAACATATATAATTCATATGTGTACAGAGTATAATAATTACGTGACACCGATTCTCTATTTGCACGGGCGTGTAAGGTAGCTGTGGCACGCTAGTGTTACGTACGATTTCGTCGTACTTCATTAGCGTGAAAGCCGTATTTAGTCAGCTGATAGCGTAGGTACCTACATTGCGCTATCGTGTTATGTTCACGCGCATGTTTCACCTCTTGTACAAATATTTTCCACGTTATCCTACCACTATATGCTGTGCTCTTTCTCCCGATTATTGTACTGCCTTATCGCCTACCCCCCTCTCTAACCAAACCCTACTCTTATCCTAAGTAATTTCCTAGCTTTTATCTGTTCTTCCACTTCCTTTGCGCACTTCATTGCACATTTCCATGTATAGTGGCCAAAACGGACCGGCTAACAGTTCTTTCACCCTTTAAAACTCTGTTTTCACACGCCATAATTAAGTTTTGTAACTTGGTTATTATACCTTTTACCTGGTCATTCCAGTGCCATCAATGTTCAGTTGCTTCAGTCGTAATAAAACAACAATAAACGTATATGTAATATTCTCACAAGGTTCTACGTAAAAATATTCCTGATATCATACGAGTATAGAATATTAAATTAGCTACTATTTGCAGTACGCAAATCTGAAAACACTTCGAAATCATTTCCAATGTACTGAAACAATATTGTTTTATTTATCTTTTCTAATTGAACCACAACTGTAAACAATTGATTTCATATTGAGAAGGGAATACCTATTGGAAATTTCATTGTTCCATATTTATTCTACCATTTTATATTTTCTCTTCTTGATTTCCTGTTTGTGTTAGTGAAAGTTGAAAGATGAAAATATGAATGTAGAATTAGTTTGCAATCTAAAATTTGCCAAGTACTATTTCTATGTGTAACATTGTTGTTAACTGTTTCATAAATTTCAAGTTGAGTATGGTAAATGGAATAATTTTGTTGGTTCTTACGTTTACTGAGGCACTATATTTGTAAGAAGAAAATAACGGTTATTATCAACCATACGTCATGGCGTGTGAGGTTCTTAGAAGATTGAGCATAAAAGGTGATAAAATCGTACAGTCACGAGATCCTGATATTGATCTCAATAGTGTGAAAACGACGTGGCAACATTCTATTTGCTTTACAGATCCATATACAAATAACTAGTGAACTGTAAAACTTTGTTGCTTGGTTGGTTGCTGGTAAAACATATATATGTATATCGATCGACGTTTCTACATATGGAATTAAAATACGAGTTGTTTGCACTTAAAGGAAAATATTTTTATATTCGAGAATTATTTCGACATGAAAATATTGCAAGTGTTTAATTATATAATTACTGTATTGTGACACATTTGTAATTAGGCTGAGAAATACGTAATTATTTTTCATTTATAATTGCGGCATAGAGAATGTAGTTATTACGAACATTACCATATAATTGCCTTAGTTAAATATCAGTGCATTTTATCGTACTAGATCTCTATAATAGCACCGACATTACCATGAAAACATTTTACTTAATTAAAAACCTTCTGTTCAATTTATATTACATAATTCATCTTTAATAGTAGCAATTAAAAATGAGCTGAAAATAGAAATATATAATAGAAAAAGTTTTTAGACGCGTAACGCGTATAAATATGAATAACATATTATAATATAATTTATATATGAGAAGAAGATAGAAAATTACATGGATAATTATTAGATTATTCCAGC
Organism: Carabus problematicus; assembly: GCA_963422195.1. Lineage (NCBI taxonomy): Eukaryota > Metazoa > Arthropoda > Insecta > Coleoptera > Carabidae > Carabus > Carabus problematicus. The sequence goes on from OY728579.1 coordinate 1,677,490, forward strand.
AAGCATTATTGATATGAATAATAAATTATGAAAATCTAAAATTACTTCAGTTATTTAATAATAATAATTATTAAGTAAGTAGTTAGAGATTGCGGTATTTTGTTTTTCTCTTTTAAATTTACTACAGGAAATAATTTCTGTGTAAGTTCTACAGAGTTTTACTATCTAAAATCCACCAGTTTCCGATGTATGAGTGGCGGATTTAACTTATTTGTTTGTCACGGATGCCGACAGAAAAATATGACATCGAAAAGCCATCAGAAAATCGGATGACGATCGAAGAACGATAGAATTCCGGCGAGTGGCCGGGCAACGATGAAGAATTCTCATAGCGGAATTCCGACGGCAGATCATACCTGCATGTCTGCTCACGGTTCAGATCAAATGATACGGTGCACGTCCATTCTTGTGGCACCGTGAGTTTTTACCAGGTTCGGTTAGGAACAAAACCGCGACCATAACATGGTTGTTGCTCGACTTTCCTACCCACACTCGCCACTAACGAACAATGCATGGTATGCAAGTAGCTGCTAGGTGCACACCAGTATACATATATGCAGTTTATATTATGAATCTTTAGTTGTTATTACTCAAATCAAAGTGACACTTTTAGATAATAAGCGATAACTTTTCAGGCTTCTTAATAAAAAAGTTAGACGTATGTAACACAATAATAAACTCCACCGCAAACTACAGACTCTACTCATACTCGTAACAAATCGTTAAAAGCATTAAAAGAAAACAAAAAAAAAAGAAATACATCGTTTAATTTATACGTCATAAAGTCTTAGTAAACTTACATCGTGCTCGTGTACAAGAAAGTTTGACAGTTCCTGGTGGTTTGAAAACACGCCGCATTCCCCCCCCCCCAATAGTTTTATCTTTACCGTAAGTAATTCAGTTACTAACTTTTACACAAGAGGCGTTAAAAAACAACAAAATACTGTTTCACTAAACGGGTGAAAATATCAGTATTCCAGTTAAAACATTTGTTTACAGTCAGACCAGTTCCGCACTAAAGACATAGTGTCTTTCAAAGTCACATTAAAACAATACGTACGTCTAGTGTTAACGTGTGCAATAAAAAAGATCGTTCTCGGTACCCGTGCGTAGCAAGAATAAGTTACCCGTTGATAAGGGCTCGGTATTATTAGTCATTACGTCCATTTTATGACGAGCCGGGTGCCAGAATGGTTGAACCGTGCTTGTCGTCACGGATCTCGCGATTTCCCCGACTAGCTGACGACAGACAATCTAACCAAACCTAACCTAAAACAGATAGAGACAAGGCGACGTTATGGTTAATTCCGAAACTAGGATAACTGTATCCTAAAATTGCATTACGTGTACCCGACTGATTCTACTGATTCTGCTTTTACAGTTTCCATTATCCGTAGTTGATAGGCGGGCTTTGTGCCTAAGATTAATTCTGTGTTATAAATCTTCGCAGGAATAAAAACGATGCATGTATTTAACATACTTCACTTGCCTTGTTTGACGTGGAACATTTTCAAGCCAGTACGTACTGGTAAGCAAAGAAGAGCAACAAAAAACAACAACATGATACTCAATAATCTAGTAAGAGGTGTACGGGAGTGGGTTTTTCTTGGCACACAGATCTCCTCCGCTGATATCAGGTCCGTCGGTGTATTCTGTAAGCTCGGCTAGAGTGAGGGTAGTGGTGTACTTGATCAATTCACTCAGTGAACAGCCAGTAATCTGTCTCCCGTCCGTAGTCTGTGCGCTGCTTCTTGCTGGCGGAAGCAAAAACCAAGATAGGGTATCTGTATGTAACTTATAGCCGCACTGGCTTGAGACGCGTACAAGCTACCGAGCTTGTAGCTCAGTGATTTCCTTTTTTTATCAAAAGAAGTTTATTATTAAAAGGATGAGACGTCTATACGTTAGTCTACGTAAGGTTAAAGGTTGCAGATTTTACGAATATATGTACCTATTGCAATATGAAACTTTCTCTATAGCATTACAAATTTAATAATATTTTTATTAAAAAAAAACCTTGTTCCAATTATCTACATTCTCCCCAGACATTTTGAATCAGCTTGCCGTGTCCGCATGTAAACAGAATAATTCAATACATGTTTACACAAGCTCAAAGAAGAGTTATATTTAAAATAATGACTGTGACAGGTTCATTATTTAGAATAATAGTCCTGGCCGATATGACGAGAGCATTCACGTGAAACCTATACGTATATTTTGTTTGGAGGGAAACTAAATATCGACAGAGTTGTATGCTGAAATAATTAATTGACTTTTACTTCCTTTTGAATCAATGTTACATTATTACGAACCGAACATCAATTTTAATGAGAGAGACGCAACTTAATGAATCGCGCTGGAAACATGGCACACTGAATTCAAATTACATTTGTGTTCCTTGTTAAACTCGTTAGCTTTGTGAAACTTCTTTTCAACCATTACACAATAATTTTATTTTTAAGAATAAGAATTTCACCCCTTACCTAGGAGAATGTCATTTGCTTTCAGACGACTCACAGTTCTAATTTACTTTTTAAAGATTTGTGTTTCGTTGCAACATAATATTAATTCAGAGAAAGAACAATTAGTTAGGAAATTGCAAACTTGTAAGTTAAACTATATTTATTAAATATATTTCGAGCCTTTGCTTTAATTTAAACAAATAGATTCAGGTTAACGAAACATTACTGAAACATTATAAATGGTTCATGACGGATTGTTTTTTGGGATATTTACTAGAAAGCTTCATAGACTGTGCGCACGTAAATCTCGTGACGATATCCTTTGTAAAATACACTCCACCGCCACTAATACAGGCACCCAATTAATGTCGAAGTGAGAGCGCAGCCTCTTAGTATTCCGCGGGAAAACACGCTATTCATTTATTTCTCGTTTGCACGTGGCTTTATTTCATCGAGAGTGGTTTTCCGAAGGGTTTCGGGACCGGTCTCATTCTCATTATCAAAGTTTATACATTTTGGTACACCTTTAACGATGCCCATTCGAGATATACGGACGCGACGTGCATCGGAGCTCCAAACAAACAACACAAAGACACATTCACAAACTAACTGACTGACCCCCACCGACAAAAACACATTCAAACAGGGTTAAAAAAGTTGTCCACTACCATATAAGCGAGAGAGGGCGTCGACAAAGATAGACTACTAAAAAAAAAGTTTATTAACTTTCCCCTTTGCACGTTGGCAAATTGTAACACTCGGAAGTAAAACGAGTTGCCTATCTTTCAAGTGCGACCAAAGAACACACTGGCAGCTCACGGAGTGAATTTGTAGATTACATTCTCCCCTTGCACCGCTGTAAAACATCATTTGCATTACGTTGCTTTACACATATACACAGACAGCTTCCGTCGATACATGTGGCTTCGGAATAGCGATGCAACTACACTTGGGGTGTTTGAATTTTCAGAATTTCATCATAGCAGGCCGCCGGGTGAACTGAATAGAAACATGAATATTAATACGGTAATGACAGGTATTTGCCGGTGAAGAATGTTTCTTACGAAAACTGGCGCAGAATCTAAACAAATGTTGTCTTCTTTTTAAATCGAATTCTTCTTTCTACATAATGATTACCTTACAATAGTTTTGTTATGGTTATAAATGTATTAAAGGAATATAGAGATATGCATCCCTATTAAGAAGCCAACATTTTTAATACTCAGTATTATAGGTTAGAATATCTTACTTGCTTACTAAATGGAATACTGTCATTCACAACAGAGAATGGATACGAACCAGGCTCTCAGCCTTTAATGCAGATAACGGCAGTAAATTTAATATGCTTTTTGCAGGAAGCTTCTTAATGCATTAAAATTTACATGAGCATGTCTATCATGATACTTTAATACTTTCGTATTAGTTAATATTCCACTACTTTCGCCTTTGATCACATGTATTGCAAAATGGTGAAAACATTTGATATGGATTAAATAAAAAAAAATTTAATAAGAGAGCATAGAATTTTGTAGCAGTAAATACGTACATTGCAAAATGACGTTTTGCAGAGAAATATTTTTCTTTACGTTACGCCTGCACAAACTGTGTTAATACAAGTTAAATATCACAATGCATAAAAAGAAATCACTCGAGTTACATTTATTAGCGCAGGAAATGCAAGAAAATCCTTTTCACAAATAAAAACATTAAATCCAAAGCCTTCAGTCAAATATATAAATCCCGTTTACCGTGAAACTCAAAGCAAAACAAAAGTCCTTTAAATCTCAAATGCATTTTAAATCCATCGCAATATAATGTATACACACATTGTGATATATGTATGCAGAAACCAGTATCATACATAACTATACATTTCAATATTCGGAAGAGTGGTTTATTCTCAAATAAATTCCGATCAACCGGAGCTACGAGTATTGAAACCTTAATCCATATTTCACTGCAACAAACAACAGTTTTGTAATTTTTATTCTATTTTTTTTCTTAGCTGACATGTAAATAATATATATATATATATATATATATATATATATATATATATATATATATATATGTATATATATAATTATACTAATTATTGTAAAAAATATGGTGGATGCCAAGTCTAGGATTTAATACATTTAAATATATACACAGTTACATATTATCAGTGGATCACAGCTTGCTGATATGTGCATGCGAAAATTATACAAATACAATTTTGACTGGATAGGCGAGTGTGCAGGTCATGGCGTATAAATGCCCCGATTATTAAATGAGGAACATCGAACATTAGCACTAACATGGTGCACTCGCTGATGTGCTCGCAGTTCATTGTGTTAATTTAGCCCCGTGTGTTGACAACACTGCTGACTGTGATTATATACACTAGTTAGTTTTTTCCGTTCGTCATGTTGCCAACCTTGCTTTACAATCATGCAGCATTCACATGAACTTAATACTTTTCATCACTATACAAGAAAGATAATGAGATGTTCTCATAAAATTATTATTTTCATTTCTTTATTTAACATTCATATTTTCCACTTGAGTTCAGAAAACATTCCATATTCTTTGAAAATCGACAATTACTCTTGAACATAATATGCAAAAATAGTTGACATTTTGCATTGTGGAATAATTTAAAATATATTATCAGTGAAAGTAGCACAGTGCGCCGTTGTTGCTGTAGTAAATAAATATGTATATTACATTACTCGTATATGTCAGGGATTACCAGTGAACATCGATTGGTACGGTGAATTGTGTTTGCATAAATATATCAACGAGACCGCATTATTGATGACACATCGAAATAAATTGACTGCTGGAACTAATTTATATTAAATTGAGTAAATTAAATTGTGTTTAGTATCTACACCGGACAGAGTTGTTCTATTAGAAATTAATTACAGTGTGATTGATAGCGTTACCGAACGTAATTTTAACCTTACTTTTCTAACAAACTATCAGTTTCAATTATTCTTCTATGTTTCACGTTAACAAAATCAGTGTACTTAGCATTGCACTGTCAATTGCTTATTTGTCTAATTAACAATTGAAACACACTGTTGAGTTTCCGTGTAGAATCATTCATACATCAGTGGCTTACAAAGTTTGTAGTGGCATGTCATAGTATTTGATGGGAAACTCTAGTAGTTTCTGTTTCGGGCTACAATTCACATACAAATCTGGCGACAACGACCACCGCTGTCTAGACTAATGCCGAGTATCTTTCGGAAAGGAGTGAGACCAAATTACGTTAGGGATTTCACAATCACAACACAGAGGATTAGTAACAAGTTGATTTTCAACCGAATTCGCTATGGAAGATTCCAGTTCACACTCACTCAATCACGCGCGAATTATCAAAATATTTGATAACTTGTATGAACTCTACAGTTACTGATTAAAATAATGATATATTTAACGGTCCTTGAAAATGTAGACTTTAACATAATATACAAAATATACAGTGTTATATATAATTTATACATACATAAACGAAGCATAAAATAATAACAAATTTGTGTCAGAAAAACAGCAAGTAGATTTTCTTTAAATACTACGCCGCAATAAATTCGGATTTTAAATTTTCTTTATAAATTCAATGCGGAATATTTTACTTGAAATTTAATATCTTTTTGAAAAAGATAAAAGTAATATTTCATTCTACAAAAAAATATATATATATTTTATTTCGCTAGCATATAAGATTTGATATTTACGAATGTTGAAGCTTATTACACTCATACGGATTATTTATAACTTTTGCTTCTATACGTACCAGCTTTGTATTGTAACATATTGGTTACAAGTATGATGGACATAAAAACATTTTATGCATAGTAAACAAAAAATACGTAAGTACTGATGCTATAAGAACTCTCATATGAAATAATCCTACCATAGTAACCGTAATTAAATTTTACCGGCCTTTAGTGTTAAGTAACGACAACGAAGAACATTTATTAACAAACTAAGACGTGAAATTATTTTATAAATAAAAGTACAGAATTGTACATTAAAAACACATCATTGATATCATATAGTTTCTTATTTGCATGCGACGTAAATATGACGTCAGTCTGTAAGAAAATATCAACTGTAACTAAAAATAAAGTTATGACTTTGAAATTGAACTCAATGTAAAAAACAAATATACAAAGTTCGACGAGTGCAACGTATAATTATTATGTTTCGTATGCTGCATGGTGCAAATATACTATATGAATATATTACCATATATTCAGTAGACCAATATATGACTGGCAGGGGTTTGTTTTAAGTTTTCATAATAGAAAAGAATTTTTAATTTCCGTGCCACAGATTCTCTTTGAATCTTTGAGGTTTATTGACTTGAGTTTTGTTTCATCTTGAAAGAATTTCTAATATCACTGCATACCATCTTTTGAACATTCCTAATCATTAAAAACTTATATTACTAAGATGGATATATATATATATATATATATATATATATATATATATATATATATATATATATATATATATATATATATATTCGAACACAAATTTTATGAAACTCTAGTGATATGATACGCATATATGGCACGGTAATATATTTCTAAGTGTTATTGTATTGGTACTGGTATTTTCAGTAATGAACGAGTGCATTTCATCGCAGTGCTATTTGAAACACAAACATAACCTCTGAAATTCAGGAAGGTTATGGAGCGTATTCACCGGAACCATACCAAGCACACATACATCCATACATACACACACGAAACTAATTTACGGAAACGTGAAAATACCAACGTACTAAATTTTAAACCCCCCAAAGCAATTAAAAAGATCACTTGTTCCCGATAACGTGTATGCATTACAACGGTTATCCTCGCCACGTTGATGTCCATTGCGTTACATACATATATACATTCGCTCAGTCGGTTATTGTATTAGGTACCTAGGTATGTATGTATGTACTGTATGTATAATCGGCTCAGCTCTTGTAAGCCCTACACCACCACCACCACCACCCCCGGGTCCTGCCTCATCCTCTAGATTATACATACACACGCTTGTAATCTGTAAGCTACAGTGCACGGACTCGTAAAAAAATGCCTACAGGTTTTACTGATACAGCAAAAAATGAACCGCCGTCGGCCACAACGTTCTCCGATATCAGGCTACTGTACGAATGTGTGTTACCTTATTCACTACACCTTTACACCCATCCACACACACACACACACATGTATATATACTCCTACAGCATCACATCCTAACACATATCTACATATCCAAGTACTTGACAATTATACGTTCCCTTGTTTATTGCCATCTAGTTTAATTTTTAAACATTTGCGTCAAAATAAAGTAAATTTATCGTAACAATTCAGTGTCAAATGATTTACAGATTTATTCCGTATTGACACAAAACAAATATTGTCAATATCACATTTAATTCTGCATATTTATGTCAAATAAAATCTGTACATATTTATTTTTAATTATAATTAACTAAAATAAATAACATAAAAACGACTTTGCAAAAAAAAATATTGCTGTTATTATTAAGTGCCTATATAAATATAATGTGAAAAAATAATTAGAAATTAAAATAACTGTATAACCCAGTTTCATTTAATTTTGATATATGGAATTAAACTATTGAATTAATAATTTATATATATTTATATATATATATATATTTTGTCACACTAGATTTAGCAAAATAAATATGAGATAAAATTTCGTAACATGCATTTGTAATACTACTCTGACCTTGTTATCAACATATTTTTGTTTAATACGTATTCGATACGGTCATAAACAGTAAACAGATCTGTTTACCCTGAATAATTATTCGTGCATTTAGTATAATGAATGCTCTTGATTTATAATATCACTGAAGATAATATTATTGACCTTTCCCGTGACATTTTGTACTGTTTCATTTGCAGACATCTTCAAAGAGAGATTTAAATATACAAATAAACAAACATAACTTACCATAGAGAAAGAATGTTGTTAATAAAATGCAGAACTCCGTAACACGGGCCATGTTGTCCTTCCTGTTCTTTGTCCTAGTGACACATGCTTGTGTATGACGGCAGCTGTCCTCTCACGTGTACGTGCGTGCGTGTGTTGTGTGCGGTGGTGTCGACAAGCGCTAACAACTCTTTGAATACAGTACGCCAGGTGTGTTAGTTAGCGGAAGTAGTATCCTTGTCGCCAGCCGCGGAGTTTGCCACACGAGGTGATCATCAAATTGTCCTCAACAAAACCGCGCAAGATAAACTTTACTGAAGCTGAACTATTTTTAATGTTTTCTGATCCACGTCAGATGAGAGTCTCAGAGTAACTGCTGTGTATTTTTTTTCTCCTTATCTCTCTCTTTCTGTGTGTCGCGCGCTCTCGCTCTGACTGTTTGCAAAAGCCGGTTGCTGTTCTCGCGGGAGTTGTGTGAATATTACGGCGCGTACACGCGTTCCGTACGTGACTGGATTGGAGCGACACGAGCTCCTCTAGATACAAACGCGGACTGACCGAATAAAACGGAACTGTTGAACCGATACACCGCTGGCGCCTTTCCAACTGCGCCAGTCCACGCGTCACGGCGCCCACTTACGCCGACGCCGCAACAGTCTACAGCGTCCCGTAGACTGAATCGTCTCGCGGTCGGACGCCGTTCTGTCGCGAAATTCCCGCTCGCGGATTGGCCCACTAAACGCAGATTGTCCAATGGGAATGCTACAATATCTACACTTTTCGTTTACCATTCGCCCTTTTCTTTCCTACTTCTAACGCACTCTTCTTTGATAATTTGTTCATCTTACATTCTGCTCTGATACTTGAATTACAAATGCACAGTTACATATTCGCTATTTCACATGCTTTTGGCTGTTTCTACATTAGATATTTATATGCGAGTGCAATATGGTTCACATATATTTTTTTCATGTCATAGTATATGTAATTGAAGATAATTACTATTGCTTGTAAATATTTTGTATGCAATTTCAAACTACGTGAAAAATAAAACACAATATTCAAAAAAAATTGTATCATACAAATTTGCAACAGTAGTGAGTAATAAATATTGCAATGAATATAAAAGAAGAAAATAAATAGAGTTAATTAGAGAATTAATCCTATTTGATACTCGAGAGAAAGCAAAACAATCCTCGTTGCCGGATTAAATATGAATTCGTAGTGCACAAGTCAGCGATTCTTCAGCAAGTGCAATAAATATAATTTCCTTGTGAGAATTTCCAACGGTGTGTAAAAAGGAAGAAAACAAGAGTTGTAAATAATGCACAAAGTTTGGTAGTTTCGTCAGTGGTGCCATGATCCTGGTTTGGCATACAGGCATGGTACAGTTAGTGCAAGTGAACGCTAGGTGGTGTGGTGTCTCTCGTATCGTTCATGTCGCTGTTTACTACCGACGGAACTGTGCAGAGTGCATTCATAGTAATGCAAATGCTGCATGCATCCTATTTCGGTATGCTAAGTACATGTATTTTGTCCCAGCTCGGGGATTTCAATGTAAATGGAATAATCGTGTCCTGCACGGAGCCACCTAATGACTGACATTCACACATCACTGATGGATCCATCGAGACATGTCACAACACCGGTAGGCACGTGACTTGTTCTCTATGCCGTTCTCCGTAAACAGTCATTCAGTTACACCGGTTGCCAACCAACAACTAGACACGTACGCTTCAAGCCACGAAAAGTACATTTACATGTCAGCTCAAACATGTGGTTTAATTTGGTAAATTTACTCCATAAAAACATATGGAATTTCATGTTAATATTCATGGTAACGAGTTGCCTAAACGCAATCAATACTTTTTAGATATTTTCATCTGACATTAAAATCCAAATCACGAAGAAACCTACATAATTGATACTACGTACTGTAACAAACTTGACGGCACGGAACAATTACAGTTAATTCAGGAAATTAATTTTCCTTTTATATTATTATCGATTGTAATCTGTCACCTTTCACAATAACCGCAGGTGAAAATAATTGTTGTACACAATATCGAGCAGTTTTTTTTTCTTTTATTAGATACGTCCACAATGTCTATGTGAACAATTATATTTTAAAGTTTTTTGACAGTAACAACTGTTCTTATTCTCTGCCAGCGGCGCCATTCTTTCGATATTAATATTTAAACAGCGTGTAAAACTGGAAACTAATTAAGAAAAGTATTCCTTTAATTGGCTTTTCCTTGCAATAATAGGTCGCCAGTATGCTGGAGTTTCACCACGCGGCCGCGTTAAATTAATGGAATTGTCGACGGCGTTGGCTGTGAAATCTCTCGCTAGCTGCGGCTTATCGGTGGGCCCACGCTCCCAAAGAAGAACATTGTCTCACAGCCCATCATTGATACGGACCCCTACCCTACCCTGCCACCGCCACCGTCTGTCGATAATAATGTATACCGATAGCAGTGAACAATCGTCGTTATGAACTTTGTGAACTTAATTGGTTTATCATTATCGATACCTAACACAAAATAATTGAAATTTGAAACGGAAGAGACTGTATATATGTACTATAAAGGAATGAAACAAAACAATCAGATACAAGTATATTAATCTGAACTGAACTGAACTGACCTCACAGCACGATAAAGTTACTCGTGTACAGTAAGATAAATCATTGCTTTAAAAGAGAGATAGCGAAATATAGAAAGTGCGAGATATTTTCAAGTATTTCACATCGCGACTCAATGTCGCTGTTACTGCTGCTGCTGCGGATAAATAACACAGTTAACAATCGATCTCCCCTCGCAGAGCGATCACGTGAAATTGATTACTGACTGTCTGCCGTTTTAATTTATATGGGGGACGCCTCGCGGAATGAAGAATGAGTTACAGACTCCTTTGAACGTTACTAGAAGCACTAGAGTGAGCTGCTTGCCTCTGTTGCCAGACTCTTCTTGTTCTGTTTGCGACGGCATATTGTGTGTGCTCGCTCAACAACTGAGATAGGCCCGCCCGTACTAACAGGCCCCGTACGCAGATATATCACCATGCAGAATGCCGACACAGAACTCATAAGTGTTTACTTCAATACTTCACAAAGTCTACGATTCTCACTAGACATAATAGAATAGTCATCTCTGCGTATAAAATAGACTTTTCAAGATGAATAATTTAATGTACATTTCTGTAATACTTTCATAACAAACGGTATTACAATAGCAAGAATAAAAATTGAAAGTAGCAATGTAAATATACTACATGTGATTAGATTAGTGTACAATGAATATTCAAATGATCCATAATGTGTGTACTGCATACCAGCAATATCGGAATTAATTCCTGTAACAGTGGGAATCGAATGTAGTGAGTAAGTAGGTACCTACTCTATCCGTGAGTGTTTGCGCTGCTCGTACATTAGAATATCGCTGAGGAAGCAGTTTGAATATCCTCCGCCTCGTTGATTGCCAAACATGTCCACGCTATACCGATGACTAGAAGTGGAGACTTCAGTGCCGGCCGTACGGATAGGTCAACCTCTGTTTTCCCTTGCACTCTGCTCGTCGACTCGTACATCGTTCGGTTCGGTTCGGTTCGCCGATATTTTCCTGCGGGTTAATGAAAAATCGAAAGTCGAATCGGTACGAGTAAATCGTTGGATTCGCACCCGTCGGCGGAAGACGAACGCGGGCGCGATCGGACGCGTAGATATTCCGGTTCGTTAATTAAATTAAACAATAAATCAACAGACACGTTTAGACAGAGACAAACTCGTCCATCTCACACATCCGCGTCCGGTTCTACGCCAATTCTCTGCCGTTGCCCCGAATTCGTCAGCGCTCGTTTTAAGTGATTAAAAACCGCTGGGAAGCCCCAGGTCAAATGTATTCCATATCTCTGCCTGCGCCACCACCGGCAGAAACGCTTACTAAATGGCCACACGGTCACCCCAGCGGCGAGGTGGGCAGGTTTTTTAGTATTTTCCACTTGCAACATTTATAAGAATCACACTGAACGATTCCACGATTCGATGTATGGTATACAGTGAGTATTAGGAAAATAAAATTAAAGAGGATACTATCAGCAAAGTGATACTTAAATGTGATATAACATTAAACATTAAAAGTTAAAATTTACAATTTTCAATCGAACATTTAGTCGAAATATTTAGTTACACTGCAATTGATTAGGGATAATTACAAATGCAGTTTACTGCTGCAATTCGTAACCGGTGAAATTATTTTAAAAGTTGCGAAATACATCAAATAAACATGATTACGTCCACTGCTCTGGAAGGAAATAAATAAATGGTTGCTTATATGGCATCATATCCATTTGGAGGACGTTGCAGCCATATATCACTTGAGTTGGCGGCGCGGTATTGCGGTAGATCCACTGCTACGTCGGTTTCAACCGGGAGAATTATTAATCGGAACCGTTGCTTCTCTCCATTCCTTCTCTATCTCTCTCGCTCACACACTTTACTTGGAATACCGGTACCACACTAGCGCATACACCGTGCGATACGTGATTTGATTAAGTGGCTTCTGTACGTGAGTTTTGTTTATCAAATAGATTTCATCCACCCTCATACACGCACAATTACCTGGAAACAGAACTGAGATCACCGTTAACCTACATTCACTTACTGGTAATTTAACGGTATTTTGTACTGGATCATTGTCCTACATTTCTGCTCCTTTGTGTCTACACTTCCAATGATTCCAGAATAATCCAATATTAATTTTCTATGTTTAGATCAGTGCCATGTATAAATACTATTCGAGGAGATAATTGAGTGTCAAATGTCATTGCTGCACATATTAACAGGCCAGATATAGAATTTTGAGATACAATTTTATCAGAGATAGGTCTTTCAAGTGACGTTTGGTATTGTTACTTTTCTGTAATTAACTGAATTAGTAGAGTGGACAACAGTAGACATGTGACCGCACATAAATGGTAAATTTCGTGATGGTGGACAGTGGAACCGAATCCCGCAAAGGTTAATCTCCAGGGAGATATTAGTACGTCCTGTTACTGAAACCAAAACTAAATCCGAACTGCTCGTTGCTTGTCTCAGACAAGCAGGGTTGTAAGTTAATAGTTATCTAAAGCCTTTTAAGAACCATGCTTTATCGGGAGAAGCGACGTCCACATTGGACAAGTAAACATTCACACACACACACACTGGTTTCAAAAACTGAATGCATCCCATAACACTATCCACGTCATGTGTGTGTCGTGCATACCGCATGCGAGCACTAAATACACTTTACGCCACAATGATTATTCTTACTTTATCTACCAACGTATAAATCCCATAAAATGCCGTTGCGTTCATACATGGAGAACACTATCTATCCACGGACACTATTGTTCGTTTATAAAGCAAATAGATATGCAAGCACTCTGCAAGGCTAGTCAAATGCACTGCTTTGTTACTTTTGAAAGCTCAGAAGCGTAATTCATCTAGTTGTTGAATGAAATGAAAAGAGGACAGGCCAATCGATCAAAATGTTTTTTGGTTACTTTACAATAAAATTGGATTGTTATATTTCATACATCATGTATTCTTTAACACGAACACGTACATGCATGTACACTAGATGGATATATATTTTTTTCTCGTTGTTCATGTACTTGTATTATTATTTTATTAATTTGTTTATACTGTATATCATATTTGAATGGTTCTACTGTGAATATTAAATATTACTTTTGACAATAATACTTATACGGTAAATACAATTCACTGAAATGAATGCCAACATTGCGTTTAGGAAAATAATGAACCCGTTATAAAAACTCACTCGTAGATACGTACATGACAGTCGACACAGTTGGCAGTTTACGTTGTGCCAGCCAGTAATGGCTGTTTCTGCAGACGTAACGCACGTGTTAAATTTATGTAGCGTAACCCGTTGATTATTAGAGCAAATAACGCAACCGTGTTCGCACACATACATCATCAGGTGAGTTGACAGATGGAAGTTTGATTTCATATCGTGTTTAACAAGTTGATGATAGACCGGTGGCGCCGCACAGTGTGAACGCGGCCAGTTCCGTAACTAACTGTCTTTGTAATTAATTTATGCGCGCAAATCGCCACACTGTGTACTGCGATCCGTTAATATCACGCGACACGATCGGTGATCTATCATTTACGTTTAATTGACTTCGAGAGCTCGTCGCGGACGCGCGTTGCTGTTTTGTTTGCTGACCTGCGCATATCGTCGCACGGTCAGAGTTTCCCACGGGTAAACGATAAACGTGAACACTGAGACACTGAGAACCGATGCGGGTGAGTACCAACACCAACCAGCACGTCCACATTCCCCTTCGGATATCGCCACAACACTCGACCCTGTCTGCTCTTCCGAGGTTTATCATTGTTTTATTGTTTGCTCGCGTCATATGAGACACTGTGTTGCCGGTATACAAAATGTTTTTGTTCGACGTTGTATTTTTCTTTTTCTCTGTGATTTAATGACGTTAAATCTGGAACTTAACGGCGATTAGTTTGCTATTAACTCCGTGTACATCCTGTAATCTGAACGACGTACAAGTTTATTGATACATGGAGTTCACTATTTAGTTATAGAACTATTTTACTAGGAATTCTCATTGGAGTATACAGATTTATGCGATTTATATTATCTTCAATGTTCAATAATCTCAACTCATAGTGTCTAGACGGTATGATGGTGGTTCTAGAACAATTAAATTATCGTGCATTTATAGAATGATGGCAGTGTGTACAAAGGAACAACACTCCACCGTTAGTTTCAAGGGTCGACAGAAGAAAGTTCTCACTGATCGATGGAGAAATGTGAGTAGTAGACTTAGTGCAACCCATGTCTTGACCGCAAATTCAGTTTGGAAGCAAAACCTTAGTGGTTCAGGAGTGATCTCAAGAGGAATCGAGATTTCAATCCATCAAAGAGGAAGGAGCCAGTGTTTCGTCGAGTCATTAAAAGGTAATAAAGCGCAGAAGAAGGAGAAACTGAGACAGAGTAAAGCGGCGAAGAGACGAACAAAGAGACGAGATTTCTCGAAAACTGAAGCAAAGATACGTACGTGGAGAAGCAAATAAACATGTAGCAAGTGGGGGCCGCGAACTGAAGTGGATCGTTGCCATGCTGGAGCGAATGTTCGTCTTATTGCAGCGTTTCTCATGAGTTTCGGAAATATTTTAAACAGGCGGTTGTGTCAGGCACCCGACTTACTGCCACCCATCTATCATTGAGTGGAGTGTGCCTCTTGGAATACTATTTAAAATAGGTACCTACTGGTGAAATTTGTAGTTTTCCATTGCCATTTTTAGTTTTTATGAAAGTAAAAGAATAATTCCAAGCCTGCTGCAGGTTGTAGCAGATATTAAGTGTTCGCATGTCTACACGCTTGTTCTAATCGGAAATGCTGTTCATTATCTATTACGTTTACTATTTTTAACACTCCCCTCCACGCCTCTGCCCCCCTTTCCTGGCATAGTTGTTTCATTGTGTGTGTGCGTGCATGTACTGAAAAGAGAAACGGCTGAACGGGCTATTTTCATGTTGTTATATCCTTTTTAGTGTCCACAAGAAACGGACATGCCTAACACGCTATTTAAATGTAAATCGCTGAGCCAATGGGGCGCGAATGGCATTGGTTTTGTGCCGTGCGCAAAGAAGACAGGAAAAGGAAAAACACGCTCCGGGGTCAGAAGTAATGAAAACATTCGTCCGAACTCGCAAAGGGCAATACTCGCCAGCAGTCGGGGAGGTGGTGGTACTGCCTGGCTTCATCAGTAAATAATGAGAACAACTGTAATTCCCTTTTCTACTATTTATTTCCACCTATCCCCTTGCATGAAACCCTTCGTCGTTTATCTTTTGTATCTTATGTACGGGGGTAGATTTAATTGATAATTCTGTTTCATGTGCAGTTCAGAATGTTTCCAATTTACACGAAATCTCTTCATCTACTTGATATGCATCGAATGGGATAGAGATGTTTTGTTCACTAATACTGGATTTTAGATATGTATTATGTTTGCAATAACGACAAAGTATACTTGAAATATTTATAGAAGTTTTTTACATTAAACCTTATAACGTAAATGTTTTTGCATTCTTATATTGTTGTTATTCTCTAGCGGATAGCGGATGTAACTTCTGGCGAAGAGGACTCGCTACTGATAAATAATACTCTGGAGAGGTCTTCAATGACAGGACTACTCTATCACTGGCACGTCTGAATTATCGAAGCAAGAACAGCCATCCGCGATGCTCCAAACAAATTAAAAATATTTTCAACAAATGAACATGCCTGTACTGAAGTTTATTCTTATTTCAAATAATAACATTCAAGACAAAACTGTTCGTCTGAAATGAGTTCTGACCTTTCAAATGTTAGCTACAATTTATTGCCTTAAACACAAGATGTAATTTATCTTCAAAGAGAGATGAAATATTTCTGTATAAAAAAAAATATTGACTACTACTAAAATAGATGATGTGGTAAATTGTAGAATGAAAAGTGTACATTAAATTACAAACGGTGGCAACCAACTCTGTAATATCGTTGCTGTAAAAAATTTCATTTCTAAAAAAAGTTAAAAAGTACAAGGCACAATTAAAAAGTTGAGGCCAAGTCTACAATATCGAATGGCTCGCTGTGTGGAAGAACAGATAGATAGAAAGCGCAGAAATACAAGATTGACATCCCTTTCTTTTTGTGCAAAACGAACGTCGTCTAATCAGTATTTTAAGTGAAACGTTCAATCCAATCGGTCGCGTGCTTTGTGTTTTTCCAAGCCAAAGCTTCGTTCGTTTCTTCTTCATTATTTTCCGTCGTCTTCGAGCACTAACGAATCGCTCCGATGGGTGCACCATGCATTCCAAATTATTATCGTACGAGATTAATATTAAAATAATTGGGAAAGTATGGAAAGGAATCGTTCACGATGACAACAAAAAAAAAAAGAAAATTGGAAACTCGAGATCTATTCGCAACTGATTCATTAAAAATTAATTGAATTTATTTTTCGACAATTGATGAACTTTAAGGACTCTCAATAAAGACATTTTTACGGTCCATCGCCTCAGAAAATTGTACCTTAAGTGTAACTTACAGTAGTTGGAAGTTTTATTTCTGATCATTGATTCATTAGTCTGTATTTTAAAACTAGTTAAATGATGTTTTTTAGTTGGAGTGTACAGGTGTATAGTCGTATGTATAGATATTATACGTATTTACCCATATACATATACGTGTGATTTATCACATACATAGTTATATTTCTTCTTTACCACTAGATGGTAATCCATTGGGACAAGTAAAACTAAACTTTATTTTCCTCCGTACACACACACACACACACACACACACACACACTTGTGCCGTTCTGTTTGGAGCGACGCTTTGTTCGGCTTTCCCGTCTCGGCCAGAGGAAAATTAAGTGTACGTTTTTATAGCGAACAATATCATAAACGTCTCGGGCGCAATGCATACGAAATATGTGCTCAAATTGAATTAGTACACAACGGCACTTCAACCATTGTAGAGATAAAATGTGAAATATCACGTTCCGTCATGCCCACCACCATATCTAGATTTTTCACTTTTCTCTTTCTGTAACCGACACTTGAACCCGGTTACTTAGTTTATTAACGTGGACATTTGCATGCGCACAAATTTGTACAAAATACAAAAATGCTCTCTCTGTTCACTTAATTTTCACCGTGAAATCTTTTATTTTTGCCTCCGTGTATAATTCAATCATGCCGGTGTAGGTACTGTGGATGCGCATGTAAACATGATATGTCAAATTTGATATTTCACCATCAGTACGTATTACTAGATAATAATAATGATGAGTATGGTTTCATTCTTTTACGGACAATAGCGTTGGAAAGTTCGTTCGGTTAAAATCGGTAAACGTCGTTTTGTAACATACAAGCGTAGCTTTCGGAAACGATCATGGTACATTAAGTTTGATCGCCTAGGTCGTCCTCTACGTGGAGTGGTCCTGCGAACAGGGCTATTACATGTGCATTTATGCGTCGTAAGCGTTCGTCGATGAAGTGGTTTAATAACACTTCCTGTACTGAGTGCGCTCCCAGCAGCACCCGACTGCAACCAGGCCCATCCACAGTCAATAACGCCGTGCAAGGCAGTACACATTCTACTAGTACATGTGTGCCAAGAGAGTGTGATTAACGTACTGCTTTTTCAACAAAAGGCATTCGGTGCTATGAGAAGCTTCGATATTTAATATCGGAATCAAATGTACCTGCCTCTTATTAAAATATGAAGTGTGCTTCTCCCTCAAGCTTACTTACAGAATAGAGTTGTGTAGTCATATGCATCTAGATCGTCCAATGCATATCGCTGTTAGAAAACGTGTTCAATTTCGATATTCTGTATCCCGTGTCTCGCTGGCGTACGATACGGGAGCCACGTATTAAACTGAAAAAGTGAAACTTGTTGCAAAACAACGTCGTAAAACAAATGATTAATGCTTCACTAAATATTACAAATAAAACTTCCAAACATGACTTCCGGATTACTATCTGCGCGCAGTGGGGAAGTTCTTCTACCCTCGGTCGGTTCTACAGCCCCGGTCGGTCAAACTTGAAACATAAAATAAAAGTTTTTCTGTATTTTTCGCCCCGTGTCCGAGATGAGAAAGATTTCCATTTCTCCGCATGATATTTCACGGAACGTGGGTCACACCCCAGCAAGCCAACCCGCTATATTGCCGGCCTGAACGGAAGTCAGAAGTCACGAGACGAATCTAATAAGGACGAAGGAAATTAAAAGAGCGTGAGCATGCCTTCGGTAGATTATCATCACATAGCATTGCATCGGTTCACAAATACACAGATAGTTGTACGAATCTGTAGATCGTACAAGGATGAGCGAGACAGAGAGGACTCATTTCTTATAACTACTACCTTAGCTTCAACCTATACTAATACAATCTGCTTATATTCTACTGCAGTTGTTGTTATGATGACTTGGGAATTCAGTAAAGGCCGGTGAACACAAGTATCGACTCGTTAATGGCTACGTTACGAGCCGCCAGCTAATGTTTCGCTGCTTTGTCTGTCGGTGGCGTGCCGTATGTAATTTCAAAGGAAAGGTATTAATTTTGCTTGAAGTACGTAAATTAACCTGCTAAAGTTCACGAAAGCAAGATAAAATTAACTTGATTTTTCTTTCTGAACATGCAGTCCATCACATAAGATGTATTAAAAAAACTATAGGTTCATATCGTCATGGTCTACATTCAGGACGAAATTATTTGCAAATGGATTCACTTTGAATGTGATAATTTTTCCTACATTAAAACACATTAGTTATCTAGGTACAAGAAATATACGCTCTGACTAAAATGTATGTGCAAGTTTGTATCAAATAGTATTTAGTATATCTGTACGATAAAATTTTCATAAAGTGTTTTCCGTACGGGTGTAAAAGTTTCGGTGAAGGTGCTGGGAGAAACGGTAGTTCGTATATAGTGGTGACCCAATACGGGAAATGTTCATGGAATGTAGGTTAGCATACCGGATATCCGTTATTAAAATGTGCAACCATTACTCATTCTATCTTGTTGCTGTTATTTTTCTCTTTGCTACATACGAAACGTAATATGGTATACATATGTAGTGAAGGTACCATGAATTTTTAAGCTACACCTAGGCTATACAACACCAACTACTGAAATGTTACGTTTCCTTCACACCGAACGTTTTTCTCTCTGATAAAACGAACAAATGTATACGTAACCCGTAAGACATAAACCAAAATTTAATTTTCCTGAAGAAAATAACTTGAATGTAATGGTTTTCTTTAAGTACCTCATATACACTTTTCCTAGATTAAAAATCCTCCCGTTTCAAAGATATATTTACGTGGAAATGTTATATATTTTCCACCAGAATGAACAGAACTTCGATATATTTCTCTTTTTTGACATTCGTAAACTTCACTGAAGTTATCTTCCAAATTAAATGTATTACTTTTAACTATACAAATTTATCCGTCATATTTGTGTAGATCAATCCTATTTCAGCGAGGTATTTTTTCTGCGTCGCGACAAACGTTTTTTTTTGCAGTCGTATATAACTCAATCTGAATTTGTCTGGTTTTTATGAGGCCCTTATCCATCTGCTGACAAAGTAACGTTCGCTGTCGTACCTCAACGGGCGCTTTATTCCGGAAAGGGGAACGAGATAAAATGCTACAGCGACACCATTTCTTCCACAGTATGCATGTAGTCAGTACACACGTAGATTGTAAGGTCAGTCATTCTGCAACTATGACAAACATTTCAATCCTAAATGTAAATCAGTGAATAATATTTTTAAATAGAATCTTCATTGAAATATGTGAATTTTATTAAATAAATACGGAAAATAAATATCCACAAATGAGTTATTATAATTCTGAAATACTTTTCTTTATTGTACAAGTATCAGTGTGAGAATCGTAACAAAGTTGAAATTGTTTAAGTGTATATAATATCAGCGAATCATCATCCTATAGGTTGGCAATTATGAACAGACAGATTTTTATTTCCGCATGTGGCGATGCTTGTGTTTGAAATAAAAGCACGACTGTAGGTGAAGTGGGTACGTAACTTATAGTGTAACAGTCCTGACACCAGACCAAAAGTGCCAGGCTTCATACATTTTAATGTCCATTCCTTAGTTGAAACGAAAGCTTTGCGGAAGACATCTCCGCGACTATTATTTCTTCCGTTTGTTCTGTTCTGTTCGTCCTTGGCTGCATGTCTAAACATTTACTGTTCACCGTCTGCTACTGCTTCCACTTGTCATTCTTTAGCGTGCCCGCCTCGTCCTGTCCGCTATTGCCAAACAAGCACTTTAAATGTTTAGTTTAAACGCCTTGTCCATCACAACTGTCATTTAACGAAACCTGTTGTCTTGTTTCTTGTGTAACTAACGTGTTTGTGCCAATAGTAGTAGGAAATGTAACTGAATTAGTAACGTTTGTTAATAATAGAATCTCCTGGGCATATACATAGCTTTCTCACCGTTAGAAACCTTTCTAGAAGTGTTAAATATCCGCCACTTCCAGTGGAATAAAAGCTATCGTTACACTGCGCTAACATTTCAATAAAAAGCCGTGACGCTTCCATGTTTTTAGTGCGTCAGAATATGCGGCAGTACAGCATCACTGGATATTCTCCGTGAATATATGAGTCAGTTCTAGGACATTTTCCTGGACGATTTCCACACTTTGTGAAGGCCACGAGCAAGCGTGAAGTACCTCGAATCTGCATTCACAAATTGCTCGACACTCTCTAGTCGCAGTTGATCTCGTAGGATCACTCGACGGAGATCCGCTCAGACGTCGTGCCTTTGAAGTTCAAACCATATTTTCATAATGCTAACCAGGACGCCAAGCTTCAGACTTTCAACGATACGTCTCTCTCTTATTATCCTGCTATTCCTACATGACATTCTAGCGTGAGATCCACGTCTGTGTTATTACATATCCATGTTTTAATGCAGTAGTGAAGATTTCTCACTGCGCATGCTTCAGAATTTCTACCTTCTTCATATGCTAGCATAACAATGGAAATAATTTAAAAAATCATATTGCAAGCCAATAATTATCTATCGGGAACTAATAATAATACACAATAATAATACATACATAATAATAATACACGAATAAACAATTTTTTCTATTTTGAAATGGTAATAATGCTGCTACAAATAATTTTTATTTATTTATTTTAAACTGATTTAAAGAATATTTGCTTCAAGTTTTGCAAACCCATAAAATTGCTAATGGTATATATAATATATATATATATATATATATATATATATATATATATATATATATATATATATATATATATATATATATATACATATATACATTTTGGAGGTGTAAATAACATAGGTATTGTTAGAGCCATAGAATGTTTAGTACAGTCACACCGATCCATTTCGAAACGTATATTACAGTAGATATATATGTATATAGAATTTCAAATGTCTTCCGGTTGGTGACGTCATGCTGTGCACTGAACTGCCAACGAGACTTCGTTTTATGACTTCATAAAATGATTGTGCAGCATTTCGGCACATGTGCAGACTTACTTCTGCATGCATTTTCCTATTGGTAAATACATATATAAGAAACGGGGTTTAGTTCAGACTTGATGATATATATATATATATATATATATATATATATATATATATATATATATATATATATATATATATATATACCCTATGCAATAACAGTATATATGTATAAATATAACACCAGGATGGCGATGTTGAAGGGTCAGGATTAAAAGCATTAATAACAAAAGCACTCTCATCGTTGTCTGGTGTTAATTGAGTTACCCACTTCTAACTATGAACCCGTATTTGAATCATCCCGTTGTACCACTTGATGTGCAGTCATGTTGTCAAATACAGTGGTGTACGTCAAGATATTCATAAACATTTGCTTTTATTTTTAAATTATATTCAAACAATATTCATTCCAGTATTAGTTATAGTTATAATGTATTGAAAATTAAACTCAAACTCAGATTGCTTCATTAAACATTTATAGACAATGTTCATATACCAGTCAATTTAAAGTAATGAATGTGCCGTACAAATGAAATATGACAGTCAAAAGCAATATATCTCTCTTGTTGTGTCAATATTGATTTGCATATTAGTTGGAATATAGGTATGGTGTATATACATTTCAGAGATTGGCAGGAATAGAAAAAGGATTATATTTCCATCGTAACAGACCATAAATAATGCGAGAAAGGGAAGAAAACGTCAAGCAAGGCGCTTCGCACGGACATTCGAGCGCATCGCAATGCCCGGTTGCCTATTAATACATCAAATAAATCCTAAATACATATGCATGTCGGAAAATAGTTTACCAACTTCATTTGCATCAGAATTAGGCAGTAATCGTAAATCCCCTGAGCGGAAACGCGCCGCCGGGCGCAGGACTCGCCGCAAGCAAAATAATAATGCGCGTTCAGCGGAGGCCTCTGCTCTACTGAATCCCCGACTAATTTAAACAGATTTACACGTCTAATTTATTCATTGTAAGAACGAGCCAAAGAACGAACGAACGAAGAGAGAAGACTCTACTTTCAATCAGTATGTTCTCTATATTCTAATATAAACTTGAACGAATAATACACCTACTCTACATGGTACGTAATGTATAGTTCTACGTAGATAATATTTCTATATCATGGACATGTTAGAAATGACTAACAAGTGTACGTACAAGTACTAATACGTTTAGTGGTTATGGACATATCTTATTCGCAGAGCGATCAGGAACTGTGGGAATGTGGTGGCACCATTGCCTTTCTCTCTTCCTCTCGCTCACTCCAACCAATGCTCGGAAATTGATGGATAGAATTCACTCAGGGAAATTACTTACAGCTGAAAGCTACAGATCTTCGGATCAAGACGGCTTGACGGTATATTTTATCAAGATTTTCTTAACGGTTTTGCAGGAATAAGGCGATATGTACGTACCTAGCAACCGTCTAGTGATGAATAAATCGTGGAATAAATCATACTGCAATTTACTTGATTACATTTGCTGTAAAACGTTTTCAATGCTGCTGCTGCGGTTGGATTTTGTCGAACATTGCACCCTCCTCTCGATATGGCCGTTGTCGTTGCCAGCGAATTTTCAAGCAATTATTACCCGGTTACCCGTGCCGGTATGCTATCATAATAATGTGTTCCAGAATTCGAAACTTGCACAGAGCACTCGCTCGCTAACATTTTCGTAAGTATCTGGTTTCTGTTCCGACTTTCAAATTCAATTAAAAAGTTTCGAATATTTTTACAATTCGACTTGGTATGCAACAATATAACTTCTTAAACAAATTATTTCTTGATGTTTCGAGAAATACAATATTCAGTTTGACAAGTCAACTCAACTGTTTTCAGACATCACTTACGTTCTGACACATTTATTTGCACAGTGGAACTGAGCATTATTATTCGGTACACTGAATGGATTAGATATTACAACAAGTAAACTTACTGTCTATAGATAGTATAATGAATATAGAATAGATATTTGCATGTGTGTGTGCACGGGTGCGAGTATGAAGATTTGGGAGAGCCCAAGTTGATAGAGGTTGTTTGTTGTTTTTATCTTGTTGTATAAAGTAAAACGTAACACTCAACGTCGCACAGGAGCACACACAGAGAATAAAATATCAGGTAAACTGTATTAGGTAACGACGCGCCGACGTTGCTTGTCACGTGGTCTCTTGGCATCGCTTTTTAGCTTTCCTCTGACTTGTTTAACGAACCGAGCGTTTGACAAACGCACTGACAAACAAGCGTCGGTATGATCACCCCGTCAGTGTAGACTCGAACCTTCCATATCCTAGCGACTATCCGGTACCCCCCCCCCCCGCTATACCTTCATATCGTACGTACATACATGTAGCTACGTCCTATGACTGGAACTGGTAGATTTTGTCATCTGGTACCTTCGTGTTTCTACTGCTACGCTCTCACACATTGCTACTCTACACGACCGATGATAAAGACCTTTCTCGTGCTTATATTCTCAGCACACTTCGCCTCTGCCTGCTCCCCATTCTTTACACAACACCCGTTTTCTTTATTTTTGACGTTTATTTTCTTTCTTGTCGTCGATTTTGGACCGTTTCGTGTGCCGTTCCCGTCCGTGTTCGCTATTCTGTGCGCGATTGACGATGTCATGTCGATGAGCGTACGCGGCCATGCCTCCACCAGTGCCGGACTCATATACGATCCCAATTTTCATCAGAACACCGTTATTTAATTAATTGCTACATGCAAATTGAAATTTGGTCTCAATTCAACTTTATTTTAATTTAAATTCCCTTGCATGTTATTAAACTTCCTCAAATAGTATTAGAGAAATAGTTTACCTAACTAACACTAAATATATGATGCTCTATTTTATTAATAACTACCTAATAACGAATTGAAAAAGAGTAATGAAAATAAAAATCGCTAATATTAAGTGGGCGAATACGAGCCTGAAATTCACAAGCTAAGTCGAGCGCTTGTTCGCAATTTGTGACGCAGAACGAGGTCACATTGTCAACTGAAAAGTTCCGATCACTCCGAAACTCATCATTATCCATGTCCTTAATTATTCATTGAATAACAATTAATGATAAATACAATGTCGTAAGCGTCCATGCTCGGACTCGGGATTATTTATTATTTATCGTAATTACACGGAATGTTTGCGCTGTACTTTGTGTCATCATTGTAAAACAGTTTGAACAGCAATAAACCTGATCTACCCAGGCGATAACCATAATGTGAACGACGCTAAATTCTGTTTGCACAACGAGTGGGATGAACCAGCGATAGGCCACACTCGTATCGCATGACCACAAGTCAGGTATATACCTGGTCCGCACTGCCCAACCACATATGCATACATTTATTCGCCGTAATGAGAATTCGATATTCATACTACGAGTTGGCCGTAGTAGTATATTTCGTATAGTCTATTTAATAATACGCTCTGACAATTTTCTATTACTTACTGCTGGGGGTAATGTATTCGTTAATTATCGTATTGAAATATTGGTATGTATACAGTTATATATGTTCGTACTACTAGATTCTAGTGTTGGTAGAGGTTTTGTGTCGAACGCAAACGCCTCGAGCGACACGTTAAATGCACTACACACTCCCGGTCTAAACCAATTGAAATGTTTTCGGCGTGGATTGCTCGACGACCCGGAGCACTCGTGCGACTGACCCTGGAGACACGGAGATGTCCCGCGGGCCGCTGCAATCGGCAAGTCTCCGAGTGATTTATTTACGGGCGCTCGCAACGACGAAGGGAAAACGAGATTACTTCGCTAGTTCCACGGACGCGGGCACTGGTTCTCATCCTCTTCTCTACCTCTTATTTCCTCTCTCCTTTCCCATCCTCGCATGCCATGTCGGTCTCTTCATTGTTTCCAACGAACCTAGCCAACGAACAAATCGTGCACGCTGCTAGGCTCGAGTTGTGTCCAGCAGTACGGTAATCACCGGAGCAGATTCAATCATCTTAATACCATGCGTGTACCGTCGAGATCCACCGGCCCAGAGTGCCGATTATTGCGCCCAATTTAATTTCATTATGAACAGTAATCGGTCTCTGATATCATCATGTTTCTATCCTGGTTGTTGACCTCGCCAATGATTCTGGCACACACAAACGCATGCTGTGTGATGATGTAGTTGGTTATTCTGCTCCTGGTAGACCCTAGTAGTAGTGAATATACTTCGCACCGTTGTTGCCACATCACGTTTGCCTTGGCTTTGCGTGAATAAGCGCACGATGTTTGATCATCGGGTCTTCGTAATCCCGTGTAATCTGGCTATAATTCGGTTCAGTCGCTCTGAAGTTGACGCCGAACCGCTCATCGGCATCAGCGTCGTCTCCGCGGGACAACGTCGTTACTCCACGCACGCACTTTATCCAGCCTGTTACGACGATGGGCTTAGATCAACCCGCGCCTATCTTCTCGCATACTGAAAATGCTGCCCTAGTTTTATAGACTCTCGCACACTAAAGGTGAAACACTCTACACCGGCTCCCTGACGAGTATCTAACTCACAGCCACAGTAAATAACATCATTGACTCAATGTGTAATGCAGCAATAACCTAACGTGATTTTCTTTAGAACTTTTCCAAAATAACTGGAGAATATTAATCGTATAATTATAATAATTAAACATAGATTGTAGGAATGCATTTATACAGTTAGAGATTAGTTACTAGATAGATAGAGCAATATACACAGATAGAATGGTGGCGTTATTAATCTTGAAGTGAATCTACTGTAATTCACCATCTGCGTTCCATTGCCTTGGCCCCGTTCTATAGGCGTTCGTGTTTAATGGAAGCACTAGACGACCGAATGACGGGTAGAGAGACGCAAGTGAGTATGGGTAGTCTGTTTGACCAGTATCTGTCTTTATACGACACCGATGCTGGCGCCATCCACTGCCGAACGAACAAACCAAGCAACCGACGAACCATTCATCTCTTGGTTTGGACAACACCTCTTCACGGGTCACAGCCGACTCTTCCAGCGGTGGCTGATAAGCGAATTTACTATCGTCGGCTACTTGATAAACTCCACACGCATTCACCGGGGACCATTTTGTCCCGCATTTTGTACTAAAATCGGACTTTTCATTGCGGCCGTCGCGTTTCACACTCCGTTCAATAAGGACACATTTGTGCTTTATGTTCCTGTTTGTTTGCTGCGTATGGACCCTTTGTGTGCCTCATAATGTCGGTGCATTAAATTCTAAAAAAAAGTGCGCTACGAGCAGCATACCTCATTGCGAACACCGCCATTCACTGCTCTCTCCCTTCTCACGCCTCGCCCACCAACCCTACGTGAGCTTTATCTCCAACGGAGATTACCGGCGTACGTTGCTACTCCGTTTTCAAATGACGTTCCACCATTATCAGACATCGCTGGCACGGATTATGAGTACCACATCAACAAATTACCCGCCTAAAACCCACATTGCTGACTAACATACTTCATTCTACATAAAGGGAGTCCATAGCCTGCGCCCTTCTGTAATGTATATTAATAACTTCAACGCTTCATTGTACAAACACGCACATACAAACGTATATAAATATCATACAGTTTTATAATATTATTTTAAATATCACGAGCTACGTGCTGTGAACATGTTTCTTGAATCAGGAACTTAATTATTTGATAACATTCTAGAACATACACGTTTGTCCAACATAAACATGTTATTTATAATACAATCGAAAATTCCCCTAAAAGTGTAGATACCTGAAAAGCTACATCAGATGCAAATAATAAGTACAAGAATTCATCAAACATGTTAATAATTACATTAATGGCATGTTTATTTCTAACACTGATATCCCAGCAAACAAATAACCGTGGTTGAATAACTTCTGAACAGTAATCAACGATTCAAATTTATATTTATTATATCGGACACACGTGTAATTATGAGCGAGCAGAGTAAATTACATTTTGGTTATATTTCCGGCCGTTAATGCTTGAACGAAAGCAAAAGCCGAATTCCCATCATTGTATCTATAATACATTAATTCACACACAGAAATTGTGAACCCGATATTATCAGTAATGCGACCTCTCACTGACAGTTACGATCGAACTGGTTGTAAATTTTAATATCTCATCGGCTTAAAATAATTATCCGGGTCTGGAATATTTCAGAGGAAGAAAAGAGACCACGTTAAAAAGCAAATTATCAGCACTGCTAGATAATGTTGAATAATTTCTATATTATATAATCTGAAATCCTATTTACCATCATTATGTTAGTTCACTTTGAACATAAAATCTAGGATAGATATTAAATTGTCAATATCCTTAGAGATTCCTGTATATAAATGTATGGAAGCAGTTTCTCTAGTATGTAATAACATTTTATCCAGTATGGAAGTTTTTCATTTACTACCAATGGAGAGAATGCGAGAATGAGAGAAGTAAATACTGTTGGTGACAGGTGAAAAAGTACTATAGGTACATACCCACATGGGCAAGTACGTTCGTAACTATAGTTTAGAGTGTGAGGTGGATGGGGCTGGTGGTTGGTTCGTTGTGTGTAGTTGGATAAGTAAGATGGAGTGAGGATTCCCGTTCGTCACAGTACATTGGCATTCATGACGACACGTCCGGTTCGGAGCGCGCGGGACCGGCGCCTCATCAATATTCGCGAGGAATTGCCTTCGACGCTGGTTAATGGAA
Source organism: Carabus problematicus (assembly GCA_963422195.1). Lineage (NCBI taxonomy): Eukaryota > Metazoa > Arthropoda > Insecta > Coleoptera > Carabidae > Carabus > Carabus problematicus. Next base: position 1,706,729 of record OY728579.1, read on the forward strand.
TGTGGTCGGAAGACTGCCGCAACGGTGTCACCGCTGTCGCGCGTGGCGTCCTCAACGCGCGCACATCATAGACCAGTACATACATACAGATAGATAGATGATAAAGGCGGAATAGATGTGCCAATATTGATGGGATGAGCTGGTAATATAACACCCGAATGACCTGGTAATGACGCTGCATCGCACTGCCGGATGTTCCGCCTTAAAATATATTGTTTTACAACCATTGAATTATACAATGTCTGAGAGAAACGAGCGACGGCAATGACGGTCGAGGCAGAAAATTCAATATAAAGGATTGGATATAACGAAATAAAAAAGTTATAAAACGTTCCTGTATATATGTGTGTGTATAGGAATACATGTGCCGGTGTGTGTGTGTGTGTGTGCTTGCCTGTCTATACGCTCGACTTTGTCCGACCCACCTTCGCTTCGGGTTGCAGATAAAAAATATATCTAAGAAACAGAAAATGGAAGCGATTGAAGACAAAAGCTGGCGAGTGGCTTTCTCACGGATCAGGGTTGCCTATCCAATAGCGCTTGTTATGAACAGACATGCCGTGTCAACACTTGCATTCCCTAGATATTATTAGAGACTATAAGTAATTTATATATATATATATATATATATATATATATATATTTTTATTTATTTATTTTTATATATATATATATATATATATATATATATATATATAATGTTAGTTGTTATATCACTAACATACAACGTTCCATATATAACTAGATGTACCTACAGACAAATAGACAAATGTGCATGATACTTTATTACACAACTGAACGAACACATATGGTACAAAGTGAGTCCTGCAGCGAACTCCATACTGTGCATGGCTGCCTGCCGTTATTGGCGTCGTCTACTCCCTGCCGCTCCGGTGGACCTGTCACTCAACCGTCAGATGGTACGTTCGGGTATGTCTGGAACTTGCCCAGAACGCTCCCGCGATCAAACGAACGCAGTTACATCTCCATTTAAAATTCCCATTTAAAGATCAAAGGATTTTATAATGTACCTACTATTCTTCAATTAACTTTTTAATGCAATGTTTTTTCTCATTTTCAATTCATTGAACAAAATAAAAATAACTATACTTTTACATTTTAACGAGCAGACGATGAGAGAACACATTTGCATATTTCAATTACTTTGAACTTTTTGTATGGTGTAAACAATACATACCTGTATAAACACATTTTTTTTTTAAATAAGGTATGCCATTAGATACGAAAAATACTATACATTATTGCAATATTGTTATTTCAGTAAAATCATACAAATATATAGCAAGATAAGGTAATACATTATTGTGTATAAGATATGGTTTCATAACTCCTGAATACACCTATTTTTCGACCCTAATGCCAGCAACAATAAAAGTTAAGAAAAAAATATGAAAATCAATAAAACACGTTAAAAGTAAAGTTAGCTGTAGAAACTTTTTGTTTTCCAAAAATCTTCCAGAACTAACAGCTATGGACTAAGGTACTTTCATAAAACTGAATTCAGACTGTGAACTAATTTTGCAAAACATTTTGTAAAAGGTATTCGATTTAAAAATTAAACAATGCACATATATGTAATGGTGAATGTCACAATTTTTATGTTAGAAAAACATCCGGAGGATATATATCAGTCAATATTGAATGAAATATTAAAGGTTTTGAGGTAACGGCACTTTAATAAATATTTTAAACGATTTCAGCGGAAACAAATTCAGCGATTCATCGGTTTGGTACGCATGGATTCCGTTTCCGTTCGGAGAATAATCCGAATTTAGATCATCCGTGTTTAGTTATCATGAATCAGGGTTACCAACTGTCGTACAGCACGCCCCACACACACACACACTGAAGCTGACGCGCCCACTTGCCCGCTCGCTCGCACGGTCGCCAGGTTGAATGTGTACTCTGTCTAGCACCCATCGTCCATCTATATGTAAATGTGACCACAAATTGCAGGTGTGGATGTCGGATCTCTATCTGATTATGAATTCATACACATCCTGGGATGATTCGATATTTGCACCCGATTACACCCGGTACGTTTGTTTGCTCGTCATATCTGTCAACGGAACTATAACGCACGACTACCCATTCACTGGGCATTATTTTCCTCTGGGTCACTCGTCAAACAAACCTGCCACCAATAACCATGTATTAACTAAGTACTACCAGCACAAATATATCTTCCCTTTCCCGGGGATAGACGTGAAGCTTTCAATAAACCTTTGTCAACGTGTTCAAGTATGTATGACCGATCGAATTGAATTTGAAAACTTTGAAAACGCATTGACAAACGCAATTAAAGATTGAAAGCACGTGGAACATCGGACAGAATGGCGGCCGAAGGTAACGGAAGGTAAAGTATGGTACTGAGGTGCGGAACAGATGAGTGGCGAGCGATGGCGAATGAACATTCTTCAAACAATGGCCCAAGTGGTCAGTATTCGGTGAACGTGCGCTGAGCAAAAGGGACCGGATCGTTCAATAAAAGAAAACAAACAGTGACCGAAGAAAAGCACTTTTCTTAACGCGTTAGAGACGTCCATTACGTCCCTTATCTATTAATAATCACCGTCGGGGAGAAAGCAAGCACTGGTGTCCCCTGGGAACACAGGAAGAAACATCGACTGGCTTCGTCGTTCGTGCGATACACGACCAGGCGCTTCTGCGGTCGCCACTTGCGGCAGATCTCAAAAACCCCCGATCAGATTTCCACAGGCCCTGTGATTCTTTTAACTGCCGTCGTCCTTGCTACGTCCATTGTTCTTCGTCCAAGGTTTAGATATATATATCGCTTGTTTCGCAACACCGAATTCGATAGCACATAGTTGATACGGCACTACGTGCTCCTTTTCATCCGGTCTCCAGTTAACGGCTAGAATAGCTCGCCTAGGTCAACACAACCACATTTGCTCTGTATGTGTATAGAATTCAATTCTTTCCATGGCACACTGAAACTGCGGTTATATGGTGCAGTTAAATTTCATATATTATATGCGTAAGTAATGTAGATTAATTTTAATGACAACATTCATATTCTCCATTTAATTTTAGATATCAACTTTAATATACATTTGGTTAAGTGTTTAATTTACACCTGCATTGGGGTCTGTTTAATGAAGGCAGCTACTAAAGACATTTTTATGCGTGTAGAGTAGGAAATTTAGGGCACAAGTATTCATGACACACACACGTAGGCTGCGTTCGAATTGGACTATTTAGTGCACTAATGTACCACGTGACTGGTTTTATAACTTAAATTGTGCACTAAATAACGTTAGGATTTTAGAAATAGACATTAGGATTTGTAAAAGCACACTACGCCGTGAATTGCATACCCTAAATTGACCGCCAAAGTCCAAAAATCTCCCTAATTTTGTTGCCTAAAATACTAAAATCTTGAATTCGAACACAGCCTTAGAAGTATATGAGAGCTGTTTCGCACAAGACATGTGCAATTTCCCTGCATAAATATACATAAACAATGAATTTAAGTTTCATATGGCACATATAAAGTTGTGTCAACACAAAACTAGTTCTTCGGTTTAATAAAGGCATGTTTGGCGTACGAAGGTGCACAATATTAAATCACAAGGAACTTGTGCAGCGGAAGAAATTCAGAAAGTTCATTTAAGTTGTAGAATATGGTATTTTACATACAAAGACATACCGCGTACGCCTGTACAAATGTATCACACACACATATACACGTGCACACACACATATACACTTCCAAGATGCATGTATGTACCAGTCAACGTATGCCCTAATTCAAAATTCATCAAACTTTGTGCACTATACATGAAATAATCATGATAAACTTAAATTATATGTAGATTTTGGTATTTCGGTTAAAGTTTACATAGCTCTGTTATATATTAATTACATATATACATTTTACTTAAATCGTTCAGTGATTACTGTAATTATTTCCATTTAGAAACGAATTGGAAGTAATGTACAGTGATTTTAACGAATAAATATCGAACACTTTTGTTTTATCTCCGGATGTTTTAAAATATTTATCTCCGTTTACTCCCTCGTTGTCGATCGAAAGCGACAATGAATTATTTTCCTGATTAGGGGCTTTCGTTTTAATTATTCAGGCCCTCGTTTCAGCCCTAATTAGAATGTATAGGGTGACTACGAATAAAACACGCTGGGTTTTAATAAATCAATGAATTTTTGCACTGAGACCTGATTAAATTTAAATTGCAAAATTAATTCAACTTCATTATTATTGTTTACCTACAATTCTACACATATAATTTGCAAAACAGTGGGTTTTTTGGAGAATATAAATATTTTGGATTTTTTTGTTATATATTTAAGGTATAAAGTATAAAGTCACAAAAATCACCGTATAAATTTGGTCAGATACAAGAGTTTCATCATGCACCCGTAGATATATTTATTTCAATCGTGCAGGATATCGTATATACAAGCATTATGAAATTACACATGCGATACGTTTGGTTTGTGATGTAGTTTGATATGTACGAATAAACAAAGCAGTTTTACTCTCATTAAACCGGACGATACCACATACAAAGTGTAGTAACTGGATATGTTATACATATGTCAGTTCTAATTTTACATTTTATAGAACAAAAAACATTATAACTTTTAAGTCTACTTAATTTAAAAGTTATACCCTAGGACACAGACGAATTATACATTTTAAGTCTATTTAATTTAAAAGTTATACCCTAGGACACAGACGACCTATTTAAAAATCCCTAAACAATTATTTGATAAAATTCCTAGATTACTAACGGCTTCCGTCTGAGAATGAAATACATTTTTTTGTGAAATTGTTATTGTATTTGTACCTAGAAATAATTAGAACTTAACAGTCTGACTAAATTCATGTGGATTTGCGTTAAGCTGCAAATAATGAAGGCGCCAGAATTGAAATTGTTGTTTTCAGCATGGAATTAATATTCTGTAACAATGTTTTGTCGAGTTTTGTTAATTCCGTGTCTACTACCGCTCTCTATCTGTCTGTTTGTGTAGTTACGATTCACGTAATCCATTCTGTACAACTCATTTCACACGTACGAATTCTGCACATTAGTTGACGAGTTCTTGCAAGTTGCAACTTGATAACATCAGGAACATTATTAATTCTTCTAACACGTTAATTAATATCATTCCAAATTATAATCATACGAACAATATGAATCATATGATCCTGTCAATACATTACAATACAAAATCACTTTGTCAGGTTCAAAAATATCGTCATTGGAAATGTATTCAGAGTTTTTTATGTTTCCTTGTTCGAGAATTCATTCCAGTTTTTAAGCCAATCGTTCGAATGTAGACGACGGGCATCCGCAGTAATAAAATTAAAATTACTTTTATCATCTTTCCACGCCATTTCTCATTGATTACTTTTAGTTGGAATATAAACGAGATAAGGAGCCCCGCTACCAACACTGGCAAGGGGTTGAAAGGTGAAAAAACTGGGTGGTAAGGTGTCGCAACGCGAGATCATGGTTAGGGTATATAGGTATACTAGTACTGTGTTTTATCCGCTGATGTCGCATTTAATTATCGATTAAAATGTCTCCGAATAGTTGCGGTTCTTTTTAGAAGCTTCTTGTATTACACGAAATCTTAGACGGTATTTACTTAGTCGTTGCCCGCAACTTCCGCAAAATACTGTTAGCGTAATTACGCCGTGTTATTGTGTTACCTTTAATGTATTTTTATGGAATATCGATACTGAATTATGTTGCTAATATAGATACTCGCCTTTGTTTACCTTCAGTAATAATGCTCTATTATATACGTATTAATGCAAAGTCCTTTGCTCTGAACATTATGAACTTTTAAATAATACATTAGCGTACTTTTGTGCACCAGCTATCTGTGTAGTATTGCATGCGGGATTTTTACTCTTGTGTATATAAACAAAATAGATTTAAATAGTAAACCTTAGCTTTAATCAGTGTAACTAAGATAATTTTACATAATAAAATATAATGTTGTTGCCTTTACCTTATTTAAAATTATTCTTTCACATTATCATTTACTGATGTTCTGATTTTTAATAAAAACGAGCAATAGATTGTACACGGACTACTAAATTATTTCACGACCTACAGTGCTTTTTTACGAATATTGTCTGAATGTAGGTATTATTGGCGTTCACCTGTATGTGAGATATGTGTACGAGCGCGCGCGCATCCTCCCCTTTAACACCCATGAGTCCGTTTGCTTTTGATTTATTTACAGACATCGGAATTAATGTAGACCCGGTGCTGGACTAAATTCAATCAGACCATGTCCGGCACTGTGTATGGCTGGAACATCGTATATTTTACGTTCATGTCAATAACGGAATTCTACCCATAATTCTGTAATGTTCGTTCACCATTATTCTCTTCCGATTGCGAATGCGATGCACGCGGTGACGTCTGCTACCAAATACATTCTCTCCGTGTGTGTGTATGTTGTTATCTACGTGCGCGTGAGCGTGCTCGCGTGTCTTTATGGCATCCACCATGTTTATTCAAGTATGTATATACATATACACGTGCACATAGCCTATGGGATAGGCGTATGTACTCGGTACAAGAGTGTATGTATTCATATGTGCTTGGCGTGCGTGTGTGTATACGTGAATACGTGCTGCACGTGGCGTGCACACGCATTAAATACGCGCCATGAATAGGAATACATATTAGTGATCCATGTCTCTTAACAACGTATGTCGTTCCATGTTGAGATATGACCAATGTTCATTTCTTCAAACATGCATTTCAGTATGGAAACTGCGTTTGACGTTTATACATAAACAAGATCAAACAAATGCTTTAAATTCGCTACTAAATAAGTTGAAAATAGACTATTTTCCGTTTTCACTTTTATAATATAAGTTCCAATACTTATTAATTTGAAAAGTTGAATGAAATATATATAAAACCATACTATTATCCCAATATTTTTTTAGAAACTCATTGAAGAAATTATTTTAATATACGTAAAACCTAACAAGAAAAAAAAGCAACATTGATAAAGCATAAAAATAGGCGGTTTGATTAAAATTTTGGAAATTCAATTTTGTCCGTGATAATTTCGTATGAAACTTGTTTCTTTAATTAAATTTGATATACCGTCACAGCTTGTGTGCGCATGTTCTCAGTTACAGACTGATATTAAACCGTATTACATTTAACTTTATTGAAATGTGCAACTTAAGAAAAGTTAGTATCATTTGCACGAAAATTTAATTTCTCATATATTAATAGTAACTATCTAGAAAATAAAAAGTAACTCATATCTACATATATATTTAAGCCACTTGTGAAGAATATTGTTATTCTGATACTGCATGTGCATTATTTGTACCTGTTTGTTAAATCTTTTGCAAAAGTGTAAAGGAATGCTCGAGTGGAGTGAGTAATATTTACACAACCGTAGAGTAGTAACTAATATACAAGTTGAATACACGTTTATCTTGTGCATGTGTACGTATGTTAGCGTCATGTGTGAAAGCTTTCAAGGAGCAATCGTCCAGTATCGGGTTTCACGTGCTGTTGGCCTGCAGCTCACTAGATTCTGTGAGCTTTTATTAAATAACGTACACTCTGTCCTTACTACATACATATATAAGCGTGTATATATATATATATATATATATATATATATATATATATATATATATATATATATATATATATATATATATATATATAGTACATACAATGTATACATATCGTGTAATGGATTACTTTTAGCGGTGGGCCGTAAGGAAACAATGGACGATACTTAATCATAACTGTTATGCCGAGGCGTGGCATTAGCCCCCCAACTGGCTGTCAAGAAACCACCGTTCCAATGCCCAGACCCGTACTTGAGATTTTTATCACTTCTAAAGAGATTTTCTTTTCGACTAAAGAAAATTAAATCTGTCAGTTTTCTTCAAGCAAAAATTTAGTTTTTTTTCACACGGTTTCTTGTTGTTTTCTTTATTGAATTCCTGGCACAGGATTATTTTATTTTGAAGTAAAAGAAAATCTCATTAAACTTTAGTGAAAACGTCAGTATTCTTTCCAGAGTGCATAAACAGTTTGCTGTACTTTGTATTATGTGTTTATCAATAAGTGCAAGAAGGAAAATTGAATTCGGATACTGATGCACTCGTCAATACTGAGGTCGACATTGGATTACATGTAATGGCAGATGTAGTTAGTTACTACAGAATTTGATCAATGCTTGATTAAGGATTAAGATCCAATTACATGGATTTCACAGCAGGTTTAGTCTCACAGGAAGACAAACTTTAAATCTGCTTCTGGCCAACGTATTATAATACTAAATAGAACCTAATGTAAACTTAGATAAAGCATTAGTATGATGGAATTTAATAACGGAAAAATAATTCCCAAACAGAAACAGTTCTGTAGTATAAAGTCATTTTTATGTAAATATTATTTCTCAAACTTCGTCATTTTTCTGCAAAGAGAAGTAAATTAGAACGCCCTGTGGCAAAGTGTTTTACGTAACTAGTATGTCACCCTTCGAATAACGAACATTTTTTTTGTGTTTAAATAAATTTTAATTGATATTTAAAGGCGGACAAGATCAAAGGTACATCTTGCGCTAAATCATTAAGCTATGTACTTTAACTTTCAATATTGGCACAAGCTAGTACCTCTGCAATTTTTTTTTATATATCTAACGGTTAAAATGTAAATTTTTAAGAAATTAAACAAGACTCCAATTTGTAATTTCCATTTCATCAAGTCCATACAGGACTCTTAAAGAGTATTTTAATAAATAAATACACTTTTCTTTAAATTTGGAATTAAGATATATCTAATTCTAATTGGAAAAGTTTAAAAAGTAATATTTACAGAATACGCACATAATTAACTGTAGATTTCATTTATTATTATAATTCTGTATTTTGAATTCTGAAGTATAAAGTATATGCAAATATACTAGATTAATTGGGGCTGTATTAAGAGATTGTAGGCATATTTTTTAGATCGTAGATTATAGAACGTTTGCTAGTGGTAGAACCAAAATCCAAATATATGAATATAGTATAGTGCGGTCCTGCATTGAGAAGACGGCAAAGCGATGGAAGACGCTCCCCTTTCGCCGTACTCCATTAAGCTCGCCAGCCGATGAAAACGAATCCTCATATATCTGCCTATCGAGAGCCTATATGGCTGTTATCCGCCTCATCGGTCGCCGTACTCACAATACACAAAATGACTACACGCACAATCAATACATTAGAATGAATTGTGAATATACCATTACCTCATCCTCGATTTCACCATTTTACAACCACAATTCCCTATCTGTTTCCCCGTTAAATTGTCACCAATCTTCCGGGCCCGTTTCGAACTGTATTTATTAACTGTATTTCGTTAAAAGCATTTATCCATTGGTGTTATAATATATTCCACTCTATTTAAACTGGAATTAAAATGAAATTTTGATAGCCATATGCAATACAAGTAAATATTCAAATGCAATATTATTTATTTTAATCATAATCAACATGCAAATACAAATAGTTCAACGCCACATAAGTTGACATGTTGTTGTGAGCTGTCTATAAATATAAATCGATCGCGTGTCAATCAGGCAACCTTCAAGTCAATATTTATTTATAACACAAAAGTTTTGCAATCAGTAATTATCGGTAAAAATATACTCAAAGTCATTATTATTAATTGTAAGTAAATTTTTATTCAATAACGTTATTTACGCCAGTTTCTAATTTGTAAAATTAAACCAGAAATGCACGTATAAAATATTTGATCTCAATGAAGTGTAACAACTTACTGTTGCCTTATCGGCAAATGTTGAATAGTTCGTGTAAATGGATTGGAAAGACGAGACAATTCCATGAACTATTAAATGAAATATCCTCACGCAATATTTCCGAACGTTATATAAAATTCATTTTTGGTAATATTTTAAAGCTGTATGCATAAAAGATTTTCCAGATTTTATTTAAAATTCTTCAAGCGCTTTCAACTTTATTTCGTTCTTTTTTAAAATTCCATATATTTTCCTTTGTCAGTTCTTCAATTTTATGTTTCATATCTGCGGAGGAGCCTTCACTACTATGTCCGCCTTCCTTTCCCTTTTCTAATATTTCTTTTATTGCTACGTACGTATGTAGGTCGGGTAGTCAAAAATATTACTACCTACTTCCCGTTCCCGCTCATGTGTAAATATGTAAACAAATCTCCGCTTGTAACGTATTTGTTTTTCATTCTATCACATGAATTTCGCCACGTCGAACAAGGCTCGTGCAGTCACCCAACCAACCGACGCTCCACCTATTACCCAGCTGCGGTACTACGCAGTATAGTTACTGTTGCCCACTAACAGAGTGAAGCACATGCGTAGTAATATCAGAAAATATAACAAAGAAATCTCGGATTTCCACACTTTCCCATACTATATCAAGTAACATGATTCAAGTTGCAACTATATTTATATTATAAATTTATTCATGAATGGAACATATGCTGATATATTTGTTGAAGCATAAAATTTCTAGAATTCAAAAAGAACGTATATAAAGTTTAATATAAACAGCATATTCAACTTTCCAACGATATTTAACAATTTGTTTTTCAGAATAAACGTAGCGGTATTGAAGATAGATAGTTTATTATTGTATTTTCGTTAATTTAATTTAATTTGATGTACACATTTGGATATACAAGAGAAAGAAATAAAGGGCAAAAAACAGGTTTGTTAAACGTGAAAGAGGAGAGTTGGATAAAAATGCAGTTACATTTGAATAGCAAAGCAGGATTCTGCACTTGAAACTATGTGTGTTATATGTGTATGCATGGCTACACGTACCGTAAGTAACCTCTTATGGTGGTACTTGAATTCATTAAGTATTTAAATGACCGTATATTCGATAACATTGCTAATGGTATATTATTATGTATAAGTGGGCTGGCTAAATGTTCTTCGTGCTTGCCACTGACGGAAGATGGCGGCGGACGAGGTGAGGACGAGAGGAGTGGGACGGAGACACGGTGCAACAGAGCAGCACACCAACGGCCCCATATTCTGCAAGTCAAATTTTCATTAGTAGATTTTTTTTCTAACAAAAAATTAGATTTCCGTGAAAAAACTTTCTGATATCGTGATGAATAAGAATCCACGCCGGTGTCTGTAAAGTACGTTGCATGTAAATTAGTGAAAACAAGAGGAAAAACTCGGAAAAAATATCTCTCATAAGTATATTTAACAAGAGATTTCCTTTGATCAAATGTATGCAGATTAGAGTGCTGAAAGAAAGTCCACGTTCGCTTCCGTCCTCTTCGTGCGACCATAGGCGTGCCGACGTCGCTTTCCAATTCTTCTTCATCTTCTTCTCCTTCTGCTTTAGTTCCATCTCTCTGTCATCTGTTTCTTCTTTTTGTACTTCAAGGAACGGATACAAGCGGTGACAGTACAAAGAACGTTTTACAATGTGTTAGCTCACAAAAGAACAAGTACCCGCTGCGCGGCCACTTGACCCGTGACTGGTACCGCTTCGCGGCACCCGTGTCTGTGAAATTAGACAGGAGTTTTAAATATATGATTCTATCTCGTTCCGCTTTCATTATAAGAATATAGACCTACCCGACCCGCTCCCTACGGTCGCTCGAAATATATAATGATTATGTTGGATTAGCGCGCTCCGCGCGCGTATAGACTACACGCCTCTCTCGCTCCGCTCCGCTCCGCTCTCACCCCGCCCTGTGGACACTATAAGAATATAGAACTACCCGACCCGCTCCCTACGGTCGCTCGAAATATATAAAGATTATGTTGGATTAGCGCGCTCCGCGCGCGTATAGACTACACGCCTCTCTCGCTCCGCTCCGCTCCGCTCCGCTCTCAACCCGCCCTGTGGACACTATAAGAATATAGAACTACCCGACCCGCTCCCTATGGTCGCTCGAAATATATAAAGATTATGTTGGATTAGCGCGCTCCGCGCGCGTATAGACTACACGCCTCTCTCGCTCCGCTCCGCTCCGCTCCGCTCCGCTCTCACCCCGCCCTGTGGACACTATAAGAATATAGACCTACCCGACCCGCTCCCTACGGTCGCTCGAAATATATAAAGATTATGTTGGATTAGCGCGCTCCGCGCGCGTATAGACTACACGCCTCTCTCGCTCCGCTCCGCTCCGCTCTCACCCCGCCCTGTGGACACTATAAGAATATAGAACTCCCCGACCCGCTCCCTACGGTCGCTCGAAATATATAAAGATTATGTTGGATTAGCGCGCTCCGCGCGCGTATAGACTACACGCCTCTCTCGCTCCGCTCCGCTCCGCTCTCACCCCGCCCTGTGGACACTATAAGAATATAGAACTACCCGACCCGCTCCCTACGGTCGCTCGAAATATATAAAGATTATGTTGGATTAGCGCGCTCCGCGCGCGTATAGACTACACGCCTCTCTCGCTCCGCTCCGCTCCGCTCTCACCCCGCCCTGTGGACACTATAAGAATATAGACCTACCCGACCCGCTCCCTGCGGTCGCTCGAAATATATAATGATTATGTTGGATTAGCGCGCTCCGCGCGCGTATAGACTACACGCCTCTCTCGCTCCGCTCCGCTCCGCTCTCACCCCGCCCTGTGGACACTATAAGAATATAGACCTACCCGACCCGCTCCCTGCGGTCGCTCGAAATATATAATGATTATGTTGGATTAGCGCGCTCCGCGCGCGTATAGACTACACGCCTCTCTCGCTCCGCTCCGCTCCGCTCTCACCCCGCCCTGTGGACACTATAAGAATATAGAACTACCCGACCCGCTCCCTACGGTCGCTCGAAATATATAAAGATTATGTTGGATTAGCGCGCTCCGCGCGCGTATAGACTACACGCCTCTCTCGCTCCGCTCCGCTCCGCTCTCACCCCGCCCTGTGGACACTATAAGAATATAGACCTACCCGACCCGCTCCCTGCGGTCGCTCGAAATATATAATGATTATGTTGGATTAGCGCGCTCCGCGCGCGTATAGACTACACGCCTCTCTCGCTCCGCTCCGCTCCGCTCTCACCCCGCCCTGTGGACACTATAAGAATATAGACCTACCCGACCCGCTCCCTGCGGTCGCTCGAAATATATAATGATTATGTTGGATTAGCGCGCTCCGCGCGCGTATAGACTACACGCCTCTCTCGCTCCGCTCCGCTCCGCTCTCACCCCGCCCTGTGGACACTATAAGAATATAGACCTACCCGACCCGCTCCCTACGGTCGCTCGAAATATATAATGATTATGTTGGATTAGCGCGCTCCGCGCGCGTATAGACTACACGCCTCTCTCGCTCCGCTCTCACCCATACAAAAAAGAATTTATTTGTTTAAAGAAAAAATAAAACACACACACACACAAATGTACAAAAGCACATTGAAATAATTCTTAATTAATATTAGTACACACAAAATTCAATAATAAAAAAAACATACTTCTAGTCTCCAACGGAAACGTGAAATTAAAATTTAATAATAAAATATTTGAAAATACATTAATAAATAGATATTTTATTATTAAGTCCATAAGATAATTTGTAAAAATGTTACTTTATAATCATTACAATGAATATGTACCAATCGCTTACATATAAATACATAAAAACAATATTGTATTTCTTTATTTCTATTCAATTCTGCTACTGAAACATGAAGAGATTTTGTTGATGGCTAGAACATACAATTGTTTAGTTGTTAATAAATAAAAACTTGAATTTAATTGGTAATCATATAAATAATCTGATATAAATCATACACTTACTTAAAAATCAAAATGTAACCTCTTCTTATAATGTATGATCATGTCCAAATTCGCCAATATGATGTATTTATATGCAAACAATTCGAAAATTGCTTATGTTTGTTTGTAAAATCAACACTACAACGAAGACATGAAAAAAATAATCATTTTTTCAGTGACCTGAGCATGCAGGTGTTTCATCGAAGAAATTTATCCTTTCGATGGAAATGTGGCAGCCTCTAATTGTTTGTGTTGCTGACAGGTACAGACACAGTTCTTCATTTTAGAAGAGCTCAATGAGACAATAATCAGAACATATACTTCTGTTAACTTTTCGAAAAAATTCTTTGATTCTCTTCGACCAATGCCTAAAACACATTTATACAATTTAAACATTATTATTGAATTATTTTTTTTTAGAATAACGAATACACTATACCTTATATACTAATTGACAACAATTTTAAATGATATTTCACTAGAATATAATACAATTTTTAAACAAATTCTTCAGATATTATGTCATCACTACATGCACGTATCGTTCACTGAACATTACAGATGTATGTCAGAAAGTGTAAAAAGAAAATGTTAACCTAAAATGAGACACAATTTTTTGAGATGAGTGTTGTTCATATATTGATTGAATTTAATTGGTAATCATATAAATAATTTGATATAAATCATACACTTACTTAAAAATCAAAATGTAACTTCTTCTTATAATGTATGATTATGTCCAAATTCGCCAATATGCAGGTGTTTCATCGAAGAAATTTTGCTTTTCAATGGAAATGTGGCAGCCTCTAATTGTTTGTGTTGATGACAGGTACAGACACAGTTCTTCATCTTAGAAAAGCTCAATGAGACAATAATCATAGCATACGCTTCTGTTTCCTTTTCGAAGAAATTCTTTGATTCTCTTCGACCAATGTCTAATTATATACAAATGTAGACACATACATAATACATCAAAATAATATTGTATTTTTCCTGTCGCTTATAATCAACAACTGTATACATACATATCTGGAACATAAAACATATTGTATAAAAATTGTGTAAATCTAATTTGATTTAACCTCTTCTTGTAATTGAAGGTTACCTCTGTCAGATAGTGCACCAATGTCTCGTGACACTGCATATGTCATTTGATTCACTTATGATGGTACAAATAGACATTAGTATTACTGAAAACCTAGACCGTATCTCTGCACACTACGTAGAAATTCACAAAATTACCAACCGACAATTGTTGAATTAAAAAACAACCTGAAATGTCAAACACACATTTATACAATTTAAACATTATTGAATTTTTTTTTTGAATAACAAATACACTATACTCAACAACTGTATACATACATATCTGGAACATAAAACATATTGAATACAAATTGTGGAAATCTAATTTGATTTAACCTCTTCTTGTAATGGAAGGTTACCTATGTCAGATAGTGCACCAATATCTCGTGACACTGCATACGTCATTTGATTCACTTATGATGTTACAAATAGACATTAGTATCTCTGCACACTACGTAGAAATTCACAAAATTACCAACCGACAATTGTTGAATTTAAAAACAACCTGAAATGTCAAAAACACATTTTTACATAATTTAAACATTATTATTGAATAATTTTTTTTTTTAGATTAACGAATACACTATACCTTATATATTAATTTATAACAATTTTAAATGATATTTCACTTCATGATAATACAATTTTTAAACAAATTCTTCAGATATTATGTCATCACTACATGCATCGTTCACCGAACATTTTAGACGTATGTCAGAAAGTGTAAAAAAAAAAATTTTTCCAACAATTTAATTTTAATTAATAGTTTCATAAATGTTGTTATACACACACACGCACACACACAAATCATATTTAATTTATATTTACCATGTGTTTCGATTGCGTAATTGTTTTGTTTTTCGCTTTTGTTGAAATTTTATACAAATATCATAGTCGCCTCTTTACCAATTTCGATGGACATTTTGAATTTATTGTCAAATGACTGGAAAAACTTGAATTTTCTCAATTGTGAACGATTATTGAGTAAATTACTCAAGAGCAATGGTATTCTTAATTTTTTCTCATCTACCAATCCCATATGGCCCCAATGAAATCAGAGAATTTCCTGTAAATAATGACCGTCGTATATATATATAAAGGTTTAACTAGTCTCCTTGAAAATTATATTTGCATAACGAATAAATCTCAACGTTATATAATTGTTAATTATTATTAGATATTTTCCATCGAATGATTATTTTTGGTTATAATAATTTATAAACAATTCTTTATTTAACTGTTATTAACTAAACATATTACCACCCCTAAACAAAAATCTACAGGTACGCACTTGTCCGACGTCAACAGCTCCTACGAGTGTTGTATACTTATAAATTATTTATTTTCACTTTATTCATTGCGTATAAATATCGAAGTCAAATAATTTCGAATTCTTCTTAGAATATTTCTCTTAAAAAGAAAATATTTGCATATTATTTGCGAAATAGGGATAGACGAATTCTGGGAAAAAGAAATGCAGAAAAATAACTCAATAAGCAGCAGTATGATCTGTCGAGCGAGAAATGTAAATAATGGGATGCTTTATACGAATCGTCAAATATGTAGGCATATTATATTGCACACGGAACAACCAAAATAAAAGAATATTATCTACTAAAGAGAATTGAAAGAATTCTATAATGTAGAGTTTAAAACAACAAGAGGAAATATTTTATATTAATATAGGTAATTGATTATTCTTTTTAAACTTCCTTCTGAAAGTAATCAATTTCAGCCAAAGCTCCGTCTCGCAGATGTAACCAAATGAACGCTATCAAATCGTTTATCTCCTTAATCCCGAAGGCTTAGATTACGGCGTCGAATTTTTAAAATGGCATCCGTATTTCCTTGGAACAGAGTCATTTAAAACCCACCTCGTTTCAAAATATAAAATATCCCATTTTTCACCGAGACACACTGTCTCAAAACTTTAAGTGCAATCTTTGAAATCGAACAAAAGTATATATGCGTATGGCTCATATCCAGATGAAGAATAAATTCGTACAATATTTATCTTTCTTTAAAACTTTACACAACTTATTATTCATTTAGAAACTTTCATCCATCTGCCAGCATATATATTTTCTATTCACTATGCAAGTAAACATTCGGTATCCATCTATGGTTATATATTTATTGTGGTTATGTTTACAATCATAATATTTCCAATGTTGTTCATCTTTGTGTTTACATGACATATCGACTTGATATTGCTGACTGAAATGTTACCACGTACTTCTGTCTAAAAATGCAGGTCTTGCTGTTTTCAAAACATTTCACAACTAGGTACACAATGTATTTGTATGTAGCATTAACAACTAACTGACCATGCAGTGAAACATTTAACTGATATTATGAGGATCACTTTAAATTTACATGTAGACGGGTGCCCCCTTAGGTAAAATGCGTGGTGCACTGCCTATGTTTACGCGGGCGACCTTGTTATTCACGTCACATCTCGAGCTTACATCGTGCAGACAGCAGCGCCCTCACAAAGAACGAAAGAATATGTGAATTGTTTTCCAAGTCCGCGAAAGCTGGGATCATTATGCGCATGTAATTAGCATGCATTGTTGTACGGTAGTGTACGGGGGGCAATGCTAATACATAGTTGCTAGGCTCTCACGGCCCGACAACTCTATCACCGCCAACGAACCCTAGGGACGAACGAACAGACTAACACAGTGGAGTAAGGGGACGAAGCTTTACTCTTCACTTCATCCCTAACCAGCAATTCAACCCTTCTCGTTACACGTCACAACACACACACACACACACTGTCCAAACATAGCACGGCACTAACAGTATTATTATTTAGGTTGATACTGAAATTTGTTTACTTCCGTCCGCTGTTAATTCCGCCGAATCATTTTTAATTTTGGAAAACAAATTTAATTGTTTGCAATCATGATGGATATTTAAAAATATGTTTGTAAACACGAAAATAAAAACGGAATGAAATAATGATAAAAATTATTAATTTATGTTGCTGTAGGTATTTCAGATTGTACAAAGAAAGCATGTCAAAAATTCTGAATGCATGCATGAAGTTCACGGAGCTTTTCGCACACTCTAAACCGGTGTGTATACGCTGGCTTATGTAATTCTAGACGTTTAATAAAATATACAATGCTAAAATAGATTACTTCACGTAGCTCTCATTTAAATGCTAGACGGGTAGAGTGGAATAATGCAGGGAATAAACATATGTATAACGTATAGTGTTACACTCGTCGGCTAACAGAGCTTTGTATAACTCGTAGTTGGACATGTGATATATGCAGATGAAGTTGCACACCATCCTACCCATTCCACAAGTGACCGTAACTACACTACCCTACACTTCCTATCCCTACTACCTCTCACCTTGTGTCTCTGTCTGTCTCGTGCTATACCGACGATATAACAGTATTTAGTTTGACGACCGGCGTCTGTGCCCGTCTTGGACGCCGTGCACGTCCAGAAACTGGCAAATCAGTTTAGCCAACTTGCCGACGACAATGACAGGGGAGTTGGCACAACTAAATAAATAATTGTTAGATAGATATCGCCTTGAATTGACAATTGTGTAGAAATATTCGTTACCAATACCTGCTGTAATTTCAGCAATGTATTGTGTGACATTCTAAATGTTACAAATGTATTTTCATTAGTGTTAAATACAAATAATATCCAGCAACTTTTTTTTTTTAGTATTCAATCCATTCATATGTCATAAACGAATATTCATTCTCGTTTGGAGATCGTACCAGTCAAGTGTGCGCTGCAATATGGAATAATAATTATTTAAACCAAAAGTTTGAAAACGTTCAGCGAAACGATACGAGAGTAACGGCGATGCGTACATTGTACACGGATACGCAATTGTGAACGCTCGTACGAGCATCATTAGTATTAATTAAGAAAGACGACACCGCTATACATATCCAGGAACGAACAGCGGTATTTACCAGTGATTTGTGGATTTAATATGTTTGTGTGCGTGCGTATGGAGTTTGCAAACGGGAGCATCTAACGCCACGGATTCAGGATAGAGATCATTATTGCACAGTGCTTTATTTACAGGCGCCCGTTTTTGGTTCGATCAGTCGTCACCACACTGAAAATAGGCATCAGATATTTGACCAATTAACGGGTGCATACGAATACTAAATATAACCACTGATGCTGGTTGTGATAACCAACCCTGCGGTCGGTACAAATGTCATTTCGGCGTTTTAGTTTATAATGTAATCGGTACAAATTAATATGCTAAACTAAACGATGTATTATATTACACATTCCATCAGCACTTGACCACGTGCATATTAAATGCACACAAACATTCACATTATATGATTATTATTTCCATATTTATTGTAAGATTATGATTCGTCTTAACAAAGTTTCCTAGTCCTGAATCTTAAACAAACTCCTCTGATCATAGTTATTCCATCAATATATTATGAATAGTTTTCTCTCGACATGTGTAAACTATATAATTGTACAACTATCGAAAACAATGTCGACAATTGCAGATTACCTAGGCGGAAATATATACATACTGAACCGGAACTCAAATGAAACCAGCAATAGTAGCAAGTAGTGAAGAAAAGACCGGTTTCAAGTAGGTCTGTATGTGCACGTTTCTGCTGTGCCGTGTACCGAGGCCGATTCACAATATAGAAACTAGTGGTGCATCTATTATTGTAATCCTCCCGAGGAATCGTCCTGGCCCGAGTGAACTTCTTATGTAGATGCGTGAGGCAATAGAGGCACTCCATCTTAGTTATTTCTCCAGGGTGAACCTCCCAGTCAAAGCGAGACCGCCAACACCGCATTCAGTGAAGGGATTCAGCCAACCGTTCCCTCTATTCTACTATTCGCCATACCACTTTCTACCAGCACCGTGCAATACCCCGTATTATCTTCAGATCTTTGCGCGCGCGTTCCGTCTCCCTGACAAATTGTAGCTTCTAGGATATAAATCAGCATAATAAATATAATCATTTATTGTTGTGCTTCTACCGTTGCCGCCCGTCCTCTTTGCCCGCGCACAAATGGAATGGAACCTCCTTAGTAGTAAGAGCGCCTCGGATGTCCCAATAACAACGTGCGTATTCTCTCGCCTCTTAGTTATATTGATATCGCAATGCCTATATCGATAACTTACTCCACAATGTACTAAATTTCACATTCCCCAACACACACTTTCACGAACAACCGGGCTTGATTTAAGGAATAAGCATAAAATAGATTTCCGTTTTACGACAAACGATTTTTTGTACAACTGTATTTAAAAAAAAAACAAATCTAATAATTATTATTTGGATATCAACAAATTAAGAAGTATTTTATGAAAAAATATTTGCATTTAGTGTGACATTAGTAAGTATACACTTGAATAGTTTTCTATTGGCAAATGTGTGATCGGAATTCGAATGTAAATATTTCTCGTGCAAGAATGAAATCTCGGGCGAATGATTATGACGTTGTGGTAGTTGTGGTTCTAGTTGTCCATGCTGGAGGAGAAGTAACGTAACGGACTGACCGTCAGGCTGAACCCCGACAGCTTACCGTCTAAATCCCACAACTCCTGCACGGCTCCAACCACCGCTAATTGGTTTCCCAGTCGCACAGGTCCTAGTATTGCTCCGATTTAATGAAAGCCGGTTAATTGGAACCGATGCGACACCGAAGTGGGTCAATACCTGGGCCCACCCGTCCACATTTTCACCGTTGTGTTCAACACTTAAATACCTCCGTCCCACCAGCATGAACCACCCAGCCGTTATCGCTGAAACAGAAAGCAATCGAACCAGCGGCCAATTGTCTCCACGATTCTTCACGTCCGCTCGCCCGTCCGATCGTCCTTCCGTCGGCACTGTTGTACAGTTGCCAGATCGAAAATCTAACACAGCCAGGATCTCATACATTCTGAAATGAGACTCTTGAGCTTGTTGTCACGCGAAAGTTTATACCACATCATGTGCTAGCCTCGAACATGTTGTTTTATTAAACTCATATGGTAAAAATAGAATATAAAAAATACATGTACGCTAATATTTTAGTATAATAAATTTTACAAAAGAATTCCAAAAGAAATCCATATATTGTCTCTTTTCAGGCATTTCGAATTATTATAATTGCCTTGAAAAAATGTACATATTTTTCTTTCGAAATTCTAAAAAATAATCCTACTCATATTATTGTTGATTCTGATCATTAAAATTTCTTTACTAATCTGTGATTTAAAAAAAATATGTATTGTTAATAATGATATAGTACTTACGTTCTATAACTATATATGAAAACATATTAATTAGGGATTTAATAATAATGTATATACTTTGTAAAATAAACGTTTTCCTTTGAGACGGCGGTTCCCCGTTT
Source organism: Carabus problematicus (assembly GCA_963422195.1). Lineage (NCBI taxonomy): Eukaryota > Metazoa > Arthropoda > Insecta > Coleoptera > Carabidae > Carabus > Carabus problematicus. Next base: position 1,727,989 of record OY728579.1, read on the forward strand.
GGTGGGTAATCAAAGTGACCATCGAATCCAAATAAGCGGTGGTGTTCACTGCCCGAGTGATTTCTCTCTGTGCTTGTTCGCCGCATCAGATGAAGAAGCTTTCAATCGAACTGTAATAGGAGAATCTTGAGTAACGCCATCGTTTACCTATCCTTCCTTTCTTTTGTTGTCATCAGACCATCTCCTCCACTTCTATCTCCTACGTCTTTCCACACACACACACACCCACACCCTTCTACCGTTAGATCACATCGTACCCCCATGGTTTTGCTGTTAGACGAACACGAACCCAAGATTACCCAGCCCGTGTTTTTCGTTATCTGTGTCATTTGCAGTGAGTCTCTTAGTGTCTTCATCTATCGGTTCAGCCCGAAACTATACATTCGAGCCGGTCATCTTTTTCCACGACAACCACGCCCTCACATACTCATCGAATCTGCTATTTTTATCGGCGAACGCAGCTGAACACGGTTTTAATCCGCAAACTTCGTTATCTGTCTGGTAGTAGAATATTGGCAACTCATCAGCAATGGGGATTCCAAAGTCTTGTTCTCATTCCAATCGACTACGAAGAAAAAAATCAACATTACCTATCATTCATTATTTCATTTATTTGTCCTTTTTCCTTAATATTATTAATAATATATGAATCAAACACTGTGTTTTAATGTATGTACATATTATACCAATTGGAACATGTCAAACAGAATTTGCAACAAACCTAAATGTTATGAGACCCGATATTGTAAATTTAAATAGCCTGTGGCAAGTAATTATTCATTAAACAAGCAGCCATTTCATGTACTAATGTTAACAGATATTTGGAATGATTCGAATTGATATGTTTAGTTTTTATTTTGACAAAAGTTCATTGCATCATTACAATGTTGAATACAACCGTGATATCAGGATGAAATTGACATGATTGTCACTGAGAAATTGTTAGGAATTTGCACATTCACACATCCTGAGATCATCAACTGAACTCTGAACTGTTACGTTGTATGTATTTCTTCTTTGCAGTTCACTTCTTATTCCATTAGTCGCTATGTTTGACATAGTTCCACTACGTATATGAACTGAGAACACGACTGCGCGTCATCACACAGAGGGAGACTCGAAGGGGAAGTAAAAAATCGATTTACAGTATTGAACTCTTTTTGAAATATCTAATCTGAAATCTTTGGAGAGTCGTTTAGCGAGCGCTTTCTTTAGACTTTAGGTAATACAGAGGGAGCAATCGTACCCGCTTATAGTTCTGAGCGTGGCGCACACGATACATACAATCAACGCGCGACTTTTGTATCAGCGAACTCGCAGCAAACTATTGTCGTGAATAGTAAACATGCAAGCTGCTCTGATCCGACACACAAACTCACACATTCACACCCAAACGTAAAACGAATGGAATACTGCTGCTGCTACCATTCATTGAATTGCTTCATGTTTAAATTATAGTAAAAAGTCATTCTTTCAGGTTTGCAAGTGACGTTGTTTTCATACGGAGGTAAATATACGTTATATTGTGCAACATAAATTTCATTTTTGTTGCACAATAGTATAATAATATACTTGGATATAAAACGACATAGTAAATACTTGCAATAAAAGTATATTAGGTTAGTTTTATGCGATACAAATAACAGTAACATTTGCAAACACATTTCTAAGTCTCATTCACTCCAAATGTCACGACCTATATTTACAATTCCCGTACGTTAAGGTGAGAAGTATTTCCAAATACCTGAGAAAGAGAACATTTGTCGAAATAAAAGCCAAACATATCTATTATTTTTATAATTATTATTAGACAACGACGAATACAATTGCTTTTTATATTATGAAGATATTACAATACGTACATAAATATTTACAAAGTTAAGGTTTTTCCTCCCGAATTATATGGACGAGAATTCCCCCTCACGATGTCGTGGTTAACAACAAACGTTGACTCGGTTGCTAATCTGTGAGATCCGTGCAGTGAGCAATATCTCTTGTCCGTGTTGGCTGTTCGCATACAACAGAAATAATCCCTTTCATTAAAAGAAACACTGACTTTAGTTTCCATTAATTAATGAAGCTTAGGGCCACAGATCCCGGGGTTCTTTATTCTCGCCGCCAAAGTTCTCATACTCTGTCGCACTTTCGGTTCCACTGTATTCGATATATTTTTGGCGAAGTAATATCCCGCTCGGAGATTTGCAGAAGTTTCGCGCTGAAATCTCCACAATCCAATCTTATATAAGGCGGTTCTATTCGGGAACTTAAATGACATTCATTGCCATTAGTTTGGATTAAAGTTTTCGCGTCTTTCAACAAGGACTTCTTGGCGTAGCCATTGTTTCAACATTACTCCGCGCGTACAACTTTCCATTTTCAACATTTAATGAATTATGCATACGGGATTGATATCACCACTAGGGAAAATGGCCTTACGTCTACCTCCTTTTTATCTAATAAACGTGCATAATTTACGAGAATGTCCCCTTTGCAAATATAAACCTGCTGTTATACGCTACACTACACATACCACATTATACGGAAATTATTAGATATGCTCGTATATATAACTTGTGATAATACTCTTCATGTTGGTCACACTTTAAAACGGGACATGCGAAAGCCAGCTTTCTAGATTCTCGGATTGGAATATCGTAATCTAATAAGTAAAAATGTTACATCTGTGATTTTCTAGCTGGTTGGTGTTCATTTCCCATGGTGGAACAGCAGCAAGCAAGGTTAACAATGCACGTTTTAGTTGAATTATTTACAGAGATTCTGATGAAAAAGTGTCGGTAGAAGAGCGGTAGATAACGGTATGACGGCGGTGTTACGTACGGTTGGTTATAGTACGGGCGGGTGTGTATCTTCCGAGACGGTGAGTAACGCAGGGTCACGGAAGACCCATTACCGGGTGTAGTTAGTTAGGACGGCCCGGTCCTCTGTCACCATTCGGCGTCTCGCATTACTCTTGTTTGGCCACGTGGTCCGCTAACGAAGCCATTAAACGCTTTAATTCTACCGCAACGAAATGAGATAATCCTTCGCACGTATAACCACGAATCTGGCACCCGCCATCACCGGCTGACAAACAACGGAACCACCAGCGATAAAATAGCCTCTCTGCATATAGTTACACAACCTAAATTACAAAACTAAGGTGGTAAAGATATTCAAGCCAAACTCACAGTAACTTTTCGTTATTACAAATATGAATGTAATTTATCAATGTTTTACATGAATGAACAATAGGTATGATGGATACACTTTACTAAATAATATTCCGTGATGCCCGGCTTGGCCATTGTAAGAGAAAGTTGACTTTCATGGCGCGGAGATTTCAGCCTTTTTCACGTAACCTCTTGAATGGGTTACGTAACGGACACGAAGGGGGAAGGTTGGGGGATTGTTAAGGATATTTATGAACAGCGACACAAGGGCAGTTGAGCAAGTGGCTGTCACTTTATATCTGGTTCCATTCTCCCATAAAACCAGCAACATATTTTGATCTAGTGCCACTGTATGTTCACTACAAGTTGTTTCACCTTTTCATTCTGTGCAATAAATCACACTGACGACTCATAAATCATACAATGTTTTGTATATTTAATTCCAAAGGAAATAACCAAACAGTAAGTCAAAACAGAATAAATAATCCCCCAACGCTATCCCCTGCTCATTCTGTTCCACACCTTTCACCATCTCGTTCTTTCCTGTCTACTTGGTATCCATCTTCAGACGAAAAAGCGCCAATGCTTTTTATCACTGAGAAATTTTGATTAATGATCGCGCTCGAGATACGAATGCAAGTGCCGTGATCCTGTCGTGACTTCATTATTTATAATCTATAACCCATTTCCGGTGACAAGAAGGGTCACACGCACGACTTAACGCGAACGACCTAGTCGATCGCGATATGTAACACAGCATCGACCATCCACCGGACGAACCAGCTCTGTCTGGCAAGGAACCGTACATATACCTACATATATCTGAAAGTAACACTAGTGCACGCTAGCAATGTGGAACATTGAACGTATGTATACATGTGCACGATACTAGCGTACCCGACACTGTTCTACACAAACCCTAACTCTAGCCTCTCGGACGTCGCTAGTTCCACAAATCGAGTTATCTGGTTGGGAGTACACCGTGGCCCCTTCCGACATGACCTGCACACGTCATCCGGAATTATCACTGGAGCATAAAAATTCCGCCTTCGAAGATCCGGAAACTTATATTACGTTGGCGAATTGTTTTTTTTTATCTAACACGCTTTACTTAATAACGAACTTTCATGTAACACGTTACGTGGAAATACGTTTCACACTTTGATATAATAATATCCGTGTCAGAAGGAATCTGAAATGTACAGGTCACGGAATATATGTAAAACTGTATACATCTTTTATTAAACATGTATAATCTAGTTAGATCAAGAATGAATGCACACATATTCTGAATTGTAGGCATTCGAATTTGACACCGGAAATAATTTAAACATACGAAATATATAGGAAATAATTCCAGGAAGCAAATTTAAGTTTTTAACAGTTGTTCATCCCTAACGTAAAGGAAAAGTATTTGAAGGTGTATAAATAACTCGAATGAGAACTAATAAAAAGGAACGAGAGGTCCGTTATAAATCGTGTCCGTTCGCCATTCGTTCCATACGATTATCGGGCTGTGCCACATATGTATGTATGTATGTACGGTAGTGTAGGATACGTATGTTTGTGAGTGGTGGCGGTGTGCAACGCAGCGCTCATGTATTTCATTGCCGTCGGCACATTTTACACAATCGCGGACATCACTAGGCGTATTTCACGCCGAGAGAAACACACATTTCGTTTCGGAGCAGGACATTTTTGCAAGATGGTACATTACAAGCGGCGCAACGTAGGACGCCTTACGGTTATTGTCGACCTCGGGATCTAGCTTCATGCTGTTGGTCGAAGACCGACGAGGTGCTCCCACAGAATCACGCGCCAAGATCCGAATAACTAAGGTCTAACTATATCGACTATATATATTACATATATCACATTTAAATATATATTTTGAAGGTATACTAAAGCAAGTTACTTATTGTTTTCGGTAACACGCACTAGATCTCAAACTAAACCTACTTATTGCCTCAGTTAGTTATCTTGTTAACAAATAGGTGTACAACTAGTGAGATGTTTGGTTATCGCATCAATTTCTAGAAACTTGATCCTGGTTCGCGTGCCCTGCATGTCTGTGGATCCTTGTGCCGTGTTGACTTGAGGCTGGGCGCGTGGGTAAGCGATCCCCGTCTCGGGGACTATTACTCATATTTTATGAGGCGGCAAACGGGCTCCCGGCTCTGGTCAGAGTGCACCGCGCTGTCTCCGTTATCATATGTCTCGAACACTACATCGATAACAAACTTTGAGCACATTTCACGAGATTATACCTAGCATCGGACCCTACCTCTTCAGCTCAGCGCCCCGCTAACATCCTGTTCCTGTCCTTCATCACACTCTCTCTCTCTCTCTCTAACCGAATCCCGCCCCTGTTTCCCTACCGCCAACATCACCAATGCGTCCGGCCTTGTATGTGTCCACACCCAGAGTTTTATGCTAAACCTTTATCGCACCCAGATATGCAAATGCGTAATCTTTATTTACTACGAAAATATATAATGCTCGAATACATTATAAGAGGATCTTTTCGGCAGGCTCCGAATTAGGTTTTTAAGGGGACACTAATTTTAGATTTAAACGTATTAGAACCGTGCATTGTATTTATTACGACCTGGTCACTTAATTCGCTCTTTTGGTCTAATATATCCTTAATATATGTATGTATTGATAAGATCTTTCTATACAATAACATCTAATGTCGTAGATTTACTTTTATAAAGCTATGGTCATATATAGTAAGTATCTTTTCACTAATTCATTCACTACAGCAGTTGGGCACATTGGTAAACTATAGAAATTAATAATTTCGCAGTTCCGATAGCAATAATGATAGAACACAACATAGTACATACATGATTGTATATGTATGTTAATATAGAGTTTCTAGATAGGTATTACCCGTGCTACAAACATACATACAAGCTGTTGTGTTCAACTACTACCTCTGCAACCTCCCCCGTCGCATCCTATTCCATCTGGTGCTCTCCAGCGCGTGCACGTCATTCGCTGGAGTGTGTTGTCACAGCGTTCGGAATCTCATTACCTCAATTTAGTTAAAACATGATTCGTCATTAGCGTCGACGGGCACACAATAACATTCCAGACCACTCCGCGCTTACGAAGCCAATTGACTTCTGTCAAACTAACTGCTCTCGTCATTTCGCACAATCACTCCAATCCTTCAACCCTCACACATCGCACCTCAACTGCTCAAGCATATCTGATGATTATCATTCGACACTAATCACCACTGAAATAATATATATTATTATTCATTCAATGAAACGTCAGTGTGCGTATGTAAGTTTGTTGATAATTAGTGTCTTTATATCTGTAAATGCACCAAGAGATGAGATGAGTCAGAGTGGAAGTAAAGAATGAGCGTCACTGAATGTTGTTGACAAACTCATTAAGGGTGTATAATTTGGCTGGCCACTAATTCTCTGAATAAAAATGCTTCCGTAATGAAAAAGGCACTGGTACAGTAAACGCCATCATTAATGTTCTAGCTGCAAAGTGCTCCTAAAACATCTTCATCTACCTAATGACTGCGAATTCATATTCATAATCTGTTCTTCTTTATCTCTCGAGATATTTATTACAAGCACTTGGTTGAAACACGCATGGTACATGCTATTATACGTTACGAATCCACGATGAAAATTAATAATTCCCTTATGCAAGTGCATTGTGCGATATGTAAAGAAAGGCATGTACATATTTGGGTACCTATAAGGAATACCAAGGTAAGACTAAGTTAAATATGCCCACGGTACAATATACGACAAACGTGCAACAGCTTCGGAAAACTTCGCGTAGCTCAAACATCGGTTTAGTATACGTGGGTTATACTCGTATAGTGCAAAATTACATAGTGTTAATTAACCTATAACTTTCAACGAATCACTAAACTATTCAACAAGTTTTGGTTATGCCTTTATCGTCGTACTGTTCAAAACTTCAACTATAATATATGTATGCACTGGAACATATAAATAGATATTGTGCCAATGATTATATATATCAGAAAGATGTTCACTCATTTGCTTTGCTCTAGATTCAAGGCTAGTTTAAAATAGATTTAATCCACTTGTACATAGTTTGGTAATGCAGACTTCAGGTGGCAAATTCGGTGTCAATTTTTATAAAACATCTATAATTTCAGTTACTTCAAATATAATTTCTACAACAGCTACTCTTCATAATGCTTAAACAATAATTTATTTTGAATTATAATTATGTCTGTTGTAACTAAAAATATATTGCTAAACTTTTTCATTTATTTGCACTAATGGCCATACAAATTGTAAAATTATAGTACTGGGTTCATTTCGATAAAATCACTTAATGATATCTGTAGTCATTTGTATTGCTTGAACTCAATACTGTATATTTACAAAATAAAGCAATTGAAAATAGTTCTAATACAAGTCAATTTTTTTTTTTTCATCGTAAACAAATAAATATATACACACACATACATACGGGGTACACGTATGTATTTATAACAATACTGTTACAAGAATCTAGATGTAAATTACACATAATTTCCAGTAGCACGGTATCACAATAAACCCCAATAATTAGTCGGTCTAATTACGAAACATTTTGCATTTTCAGCGCAGCAACTCAATGAAAATTTAATCACGAAATACATCGAATAATTAGCGTTTAGCACAAAACCGAAACCATCCACAAAGTACAAGTTCGCAATAAAATTCTTCAGTTCCCTTCTTCGCAAATATTTACTCTTATTAATAAAACGTTTATTGCGGAGTAATTAAAAAGATTCTGGTGAGAATTTGTCAGTGGTAGCGTCGGTTGTCTCGTACAGCTTGCGGCGTTAAACAGTGGATCCTACGCCGCCGTCGCGTCACCAGCCGCATGTCAATTAACATTTAAAGAAATTAGGTGCCATTCTGGAAGCGCGACGTCCGTGACTTAGTTTCCAAGAGAGAAGGGAAGCACGCTGAACTGGGCCCTGCGGCACACTAATGGTGCCAACTTTTCCACAACTACAACAAAGAATAATTATTACACTTGCCCGTCGGACTACCCAAGTTTATTTGTACAAATTCGTTTGGACAAGTAGACGCTGCCACTAAATACTACAACTACTATTCGGCATGTTTTCTGGTTAACCAACATACCGGTAACTAGTATAACCATTCCACACCTACCCACGGAATTGTTTCAAACGCTCCACTACAATATTTTATCTTTCACGTTTGTATTCTTAAAATATGTACAGAACATAATTCACCACGCTTTTTAAAGAATTAAATTCTCTGCGGAAAGTGTCCAAGTGAAATATGTTCAATTAACAGATTGTGTTTTGCTTAACACAGCATTAAACAGCATTATATAGTGTAAATATATATAATATTAATAATTATATCATTAATTACGCACCATATATAACATGGAATGTTTGTTGTGCACAAGTACTCGAAATCACATATTTTATTCGCAAAGAAACAAGAGTGTTTTGAATTTATATCCGCCAATCTGCCGGTGGAGGAATAGCGAATAGTTGACATGAATATCTCATACACCTGTGTGCTTGTCTCGACGCGTTATACCACAAGCTCCGTGAATAAATTGTTTTCAGAACGTGAAACTTGGCGTAATTAAGTCGTCTCCCGTCTGAGGGGTGTAAAAATATTATTTAAAGTTAATAAATCAAAGTAATTAATTCTCTCTGAGAGAGAAGTGAAGTAGGTAGACTCACTGTGGCGAATTAATACTCTTAGTTCTACTTTACTACTGAGTTTGGTACTTATTTAAATTGTTGCTTTTTAATAAATTCGCTGAGGTGGGACAAAAATAATCCGCTTTCTAATTTTTATTCTTAAATTAACTTTTCTCTCGTAATCACAGGGCAAGTTCACCCTGTACACTCCACCCCCACCCCCCATCCCACCGTCCATGCAGCCCTTGTGTGCTGGCTGGTCCTACCTCACTGTCGGCACACTGCCATCTAGCGTCGGAGCACTTAATCTCGGCACGGTAGTGCCTCCTGTGCCATCATCATATTTCATTTGCTATAATTAAGGTGCAAAGAATACACGCTGGCTGAGCTCAAAATCCGAGGTGCGAATTCATGAATTAGTAACGTGGCTTCTCGCCACTCCAGCCCCGTATCCTTATCTCGCTCGCCTACCCCGTTTCTTCACTGACCTCATTCTCTTTCACAGTGTTCTCTGACAATTTGCTGCTGTGTTTACTATGCACCGACCCTTCGACCTCTACTCTCTCACTCGGTGGTACAAAACAGTACAGTCTCACGGTTTCTTTGTTTCTTTTCTTTGCTTTTTCCTTCTGTAATTCTTTATTATGTTTTGTGTGCATTCCACTCCACTGGCTTTCTGCTCGGCACTTCTGTTATTATTGTTTTAATTTCAGATGGAGATTGAAATTTTTATACACGGAGCTTGATTATTTTTTCTGCTTCTTTTACTCTGAACGTAAGCGCTTCAGTCGGCTTTAAAATACTTGCTGTTTATATAGATACATTTGTGTACATACACACAAAAGATAATATTATAAAAACAATTTGTGCAATTACTTTTATTGTCCTTTTCGGGGTAGTATTTAATATAGTTTCATTCTAAAAAAAAACTAACGATTTTATACAATACAGACTGAGTTAAATATGATTGAATAGCATGTTTAAAAACTTCTCGTATTTATCCAAAATGCGAAGAAATGTTTCCTAAGGCCCCCTTAATTGAGTCCTAGTAAATCTAACTTACGAAAGAAAAACGAGAACCAAACACAATATAAATTATATCAAAAAGAATATAAAGGGAAAAATTCCAGCAAGTCATCGTTTCTCGACTTTTCGCACAATGGATCTTGGTGAATTGAATAACCGCCAAACCGGACGTAGCTTCGCAACCCGCCCCCGTCTCCTCCAGCACCGCTGCTCTTCTTCGTAGTATAGTTCACTGGCTTTACCAGTCTTTATTTCATTTTGACAATTCTCGGGTTTATTTCCTTTAAAAATCTCCCCAATGCCCAGTAGCCAGATTATTGTCAGTCGCCGGTTGCTACAAAGATGACGATGACGACGAAGACGACGACGGAGCAACATCACTTTACTACCCGCAAGCTTTACTGACGACGCTCTCATTTCTTACGCTAACAGCCAACGTCTAACTGTCACACTAAAGACATGATTGCGTCTTTCATAAAACAACGTGAGACCGCCACCACATAGCTGTTAGAATGTTGATTGTCACCGCGAACGTAAACATTCAAATTGTTTGATGAAACCTCTGTCTGATTGCACGGACGTTGCAAGTTTTTACAGGTTTGCGAAGAATTACCGAGAAAAAAAATTAATCAACATTTTTATTACATTTAGTTTCTGTGGAAAATATTATGATTAACACTGTATATCTCGGTTAAAAATCAATAACACTTTTTGAAAACAGTATCTACAACTTTTTACATCTATTGGACTGATAATATGAGTCCATGTACTTATTTTATAAGTCAATTTATGATTTATATCGGTGAGATTGCCATATCCTTCTATAAAGTAAATAAACCAGCCGTTTCCGATTGCTTTTAACGAAGCAAGACACCATGTTACGTGAATTTAATAATGCACAAAGTTGTCATTTACAGTATTCATCATACATACGTAGGCATTTACGTCAAGACCAAATGAGGCAAGAAATAAAGTTAATTAAATACATTTCACGTTGTGCCTAGCACCAGTGCGAGATGTCGTTGGAACGTAAATCGGTTAGCATATAGCTATTTGTATAAAAGTCGCGTTTCTATATGTCAGCAGACCAGTCACACAGAGAATTCAACTCGTCAGTAACATGACAGTATGAGGGGGATGGGGAGCGGAGTGAGTGGTGCGGTTCTGGTTGGAGTAGGTGTCTAACAGTGTGGCAATTGAAGAGTTTCGGTAGTGGGAACGGGAATGGAACCGAGGGTGCGACGATATTCAAAGTCGCTTTGCGAAGGAAGATTTAATAATATTCCGAACAAGCATAAAATACGTTCGCCCCGAAAAGAGATTCGAGTGTTAAGGAGCACATTGTTAACAACGTGTCTCCGTTCCTGTAACTTCCATAATGTAATTGCTCGCAAAAATATAATACACATCAGAGAATTTAAAAACGCGCCAAGTCGGAAACGGATTGTACGACACGGCGACAGGCTAAATGAAGCCAGCGAGCGGAAACGCTCGAGAGAAGTTTCTTTTGGATTTTTAAAAGTAAATCGTAAAATGCTAACGGCAACGGTATGCTCAGCACAAGTAAGAGCACGAACAAGAAGAAAACGTAATAGTCGCAGCAGTAGCAGTAGTGTCTTCCGAAGAGGGAGCATTTGATTAGCTCAATCAATAAGATTTCTACAAACTCGTCGTCACCGTATTTTATCCGGACTACGGGGCTTTAATATTACATGTACTACATTTATTTACTCGGCTTGTATATTTCCTTTATATATGTGTAGAGTGCATGTACTATTAGAAGCAAACCTGGAATTCAGCACCAGTAGTTTACAAGAACATACACATGCACACCGGGTTTGTATAAATCATACAACACTTTTGGAAAATCGTCTTCAGGGGATGCTTTATCCGGATTGCTAAATAAGATATATGGCGTATAAGTTACTTACCTGCATGGTAAAAAAATAACCGATATATTTTTATCGTATCGTCCCCGACGGAGTCGACGATCCGTGAGAATAAAGTTTTGAGTAGATTTTTGTATTTCATTCCTTAATGGCGAAAAGTTTTCAAGTAACGAAACGACACTCACGTCGCCCTCAATAATCAATCAGCAGCTTTCAAACGGCTCGTAAAATTTCAATTAAAACGATTTATTAATTTCACTTGAACCTGTACGAAATCCCTCGGCATTAGTGAAACGATCGCTAAAAGAAATGTGTTGATTCTGGTTAGAGCGCTCTTGTTTTCAACGATTTAAACTAGATTACGTCACGTAATGAACATGAAAATATTTACGTTCGCAACTGTGAAAGCATGTAGTACTTACAAATTTAATTGGAAGATATTACCAATTACATTTACTTTCAGTGACAACCCAGTATGTATACAGTAAAAGATTTATATTGTTAAAATCATCTTGTTATGCACAAATAGCTACGGAATATTCTTTGCAGATCAATGCAAAAAGACGCAAACATATTCGAAAATATAACGATGCAAGGTTACGTAAATGCAAGTAAACAAGGTGAACTGTGTAGGTAGAGATGACAACAGACAAGTATAAACTGGTAGATCCGTGGGTCGTAATGTTCGTACGTAAGTACGGCAAGGTAAATCGGTGCCTATGGAGTTATTGTTATTATTCTCATCACACGCCATATTAGATAGCGTACGATGCGACGCTCTGGTTCATATCTCGGTGGTTCTGCGGTTAATCCCGAACCCCGCGTTGCTGACTCAGCGGTTTGTCACATCAGTCCCGTCTGTGAGAGATATGAGTCGGTCCCGGCACCGTACTGGCCGCAAGAAATATTATCCGCCGCTAACCCATAGCATGCTTTGAGTTATGCCTCGTGGACGAGAACTTACGTTATGTGTTGTGTGTGCATGCAACCGAACTATTGCGTAAAACGGACGGACACCCACCTCTGCTGCCATCTACTTCCGCACAGATACACGAATGACTGACTCAAACTCGTCCTATACTCTCTACTTTCCTCACTTTAAATCTCCTTGCCTCCTGAAACCTGTCACACTAGATCTTCTAACTACATATCGGAATTTAAGGATCAATGAGTATGTGTCACTTTCGTTAGGTGTTTAAGTAATCCTGATAGAATTAAATAAAACAAAAACTATTTTTTCAACTAACGACATTTTGAAATATTGTTTATCTTTCTTCAACATTCGTTATATTCACTTCTATAATGTTCTATATTCCATTTTGCTTAAACAGTTAGCGAAACAACATTAACATTATTTAGTAGCGACCATTGGGTTTGTGGGGAATGTCTGATCGTAATGTGTGGCATTTCGTAAATACTAATAGGAATATGGAAATGATCTTACGTGTGGCTGCCGTAAGGTTGAAATGTTAGGACATTTAGATATTTAATGACGCGACATTTAAGCACTTGATGCTGTCTCGTGAGACTCAACGCCAGATACTTACCCGATGAGTTATAATGCTTTCGTGAAATTTTTGTTTTATGTTAACCATTATTTAGAAATATTATTCTGTAACGTGAACCATTCCAACTAGTTGCTAAGAGTATATTACGATTATTTTACTATCAATCTTATCTTAACAAGATTATTTACTGAGAATTCTTACATAGCATAAAAATTTTAAAATAAAAGAAATCGTTTAAAATGTGTATCGAAGATTTTTATTTTCAATTAATGTACATAAATATTTATATTTTCATTTTATTAATAAACCTTGTTAAAATGAATATCGATTAGTATTTTTAGTTTTACATGCACAAATAAATACACATATATTATCCTTACTGGAATTCTACAAACACAACCACTTGGCACATTTATTTCGCATTTTATTTTAGAACAAAACAGTGCATGTCATTGCCATTGTAAATACATGTCACATGAACATTTTATTATTCCTGCATATGCCTGTCAGCCAGTAACATTCCTGAAATATCTACATCTCGTCAACCACCACCATGACGTCATTCGCGCATTGTTACGAGCATTGTCGATGTGACCCGAATATTAGTCGGGTGATTCGTGACAGAACGAATAAAATGCACGACAAAAGAGCAGTTTAGAACACGTGACCAAATCAGAAAATAGTATGACATACATTGCGTTTTGCCGTAAGACACAATGTTAATATTTGTGTATAAATATATTTATTACGATGTCATCTGTGACAGAATAATTTTGTTCTGACATTGAACCTTCGGACAGGTATGCATGGAAACAAAATTAAAATATTATGTCTGTTTCCGAAACGTCTTATCTTATTGTGACGTCATGTTAAACTGTTCTATATAATTCCCATCTGTACATCGTCAATGCGACCGGGCCAACGGTTTTTGAAACTAAATTTTTATAATGTTTATCAGTTGCGCTTGAGTGGATTAACGGAGTTCCAACGTTTTTAATGACGAGCATTTTCCAGTGAGTTTCGGGAGCGACGATCTTTATTAAGATGATTCGAATAGGCGATAATCAGAGACGACTGCGAAAAAAATTCCAACAGGGTAAATGAACCGAAAATTATTACGGAGAAACGTTTCAAAATTATGGAAATATTACTTTTTACAGCTTTTCGCCCCTTTTACATTTCTTTGTTTCACCAGAGAAATATTTTTTAATTACTGTCCATAAAGAGGTTGAAAGGGAAAATTTACAATTCTTTTATTTTTTTGTCGTTTTTATTTAGTAATTTTTTTTTGATGATTTAAGTTCTACTCGCAGATTTTGAACGACATTACATAATTAATATTTTAATTTACGATTTGATGTAATAATTCAAAAGTATATTCTTTGGCACACAAATTCGTAGCGCCAATGGTAAGGATTCTGTAATTTTTTTCCTGCGAGTTATAGCTTTGCCAAGGATCGACAGACGATTCGTCGGTTAGTCCTGCGAAAAACTGCTCACTTCAGTGCCAACGTACGGACGAACGCGCTAGACGTCAAAACTTTGATTAAGACAATGGTTTTCATCGTTGCCGCCAGAAGGCAAACAAAAGTCCTTTTTTCCCTTACATTCACACATACACAGAATCATTCAGTCAAAGGATAATAAACTCTCGGCAATGAAGTGTTGCAGAAATGGACTATGATCTGTCGAAAGAAAAACGGAGAAATGATCGTATCATAACGCTAACTGTAAACGAACTGATAGATCAATGTTTCCATGTACGAAGGAATAACTTCTTCATTGTTATCACACAACTGTTTTTTGTTTATTTTATTACTCTTTAATGGACAATATCTAGATTTGTTAATTATGTAGTTTAGATTCTTTTCACTTTAATTTCGACAGTTTAGAGTAGACTTTTCAATAAATAATATCACTATTGGATGCAAGGCTTTGAAAATGAGACTGCCCACTGTTGCTAGACACTATCAGGCATTTTTATTTTGCTTTCGAAGGGTATAAGCACAGACCTGTGTAAATTTGCTTAGTGAGCTTGAGGGTACATGATACCATCCGTCATATAAGATAGTTGGCCCGTCCACTGCGAGGCCATTAGCATTGGTTGACCAAGCAGCATTAGGGAGCACTCACGATCAGGCCAACCTCCCAAGCGATGCAAAAAAAATCCACCAACGAACCCGTGCCAGCCCGTCGTCCCATTTCATACCAAATGCTCATAAAAGCCACAATATAGTGATGACGGCGAAGGACAGTTAATAACATTGTTAGACTACTAAGCAGCCGTCGACATTGTGTTTGTACATTTCATCACCTACGGCAAATTATAGTTCGCTGCAATTTCACTGCGATTTGGCATATTTCCTACACCAACTTCAATCATGTTTGGCACGCGATCTCATATGTTTCTCCGTCTCTCTCTCTTTGTGTGTATATGTATAAATCTGTGTATGTATTTACATGGTTGAATTGACGGTGAGTAATCAAGGCAGACATCGTGCCGTGCATTGAACAAAGATAGGGAATGTACGGTACGAGAGATAGAGATAATGCATTGGGTTTCATTCTGACTTATTGCTGTTGAATCTCATCGTGTGTTCCTGTGCACACTGCAAACAAGATTTTAATAACGTGAATATTCTCTCTGTCATTAGATGAGAAATACGTACGTGTCTCTGCTAATTTAGCGCATGGTGTTTGTATATTCGTACGTACGTTCTACAATGCAGTCGGCGTATTTAATGGAACGTTGCCACGTTCCACTCACAATTAAAATCTCATATTTAAAGATCCCAGTGTCGTAACAGGGTATATGTACTTTGTTATCCTAAACTATTGTGCAAACTTTTGTTAACGTTTACATAGTTTTATTTACAAAAAGAAAAACTTTTACAAATTTTACCTCTGGCGTAGTTATTCAATTAAGTTAAAACGAAAAGAATTTTTCAGGTTTTACAAGTAAAAGTTGAGTAGTTTACAAATTCATAAAGCCCTCTAAGCTAATAAAACTCCATTTTTTCTCTAGTACATTATTTTATAAGTACGTACAGAACTGAGAATTAATAATGAAGTTTTAAAATATTTATGTTACATTTCAAACAAAAACTGGAGTCAAAATATAGTTACTATTTAAATAAGATTCCTACGAGTATTTGTAATTTTTTTTCCTTTTTCGTAAAGTAAGACATAACGTAAAACGTAAGGA
This sequence comes from Carabus problematicus, assembly GCA_963422195.1. NCBI lineage: Eukaryota > Metazoa > Arthropoda > Insecta > Coleoptera > Carabidae > Carabus > Carabus problematicus. Next base: position 1,744,476 of record OY728579.1, read on the forward strand.
GAAAGTCGAAAGACACATTAACACGTAGCACGTTAATTTGCCTGCACTAATCCGGCACAGTTCGTGCGTGTATTTCAGTGCCAACCCTCGCTGTTTACGACTCGCCCGGTATAATAAGACATCTGTATGTAAAGAACGTCACAATAATTCGAACTTCGACACCCGTTCCTAAAACCTAGCACACGAAGTCCCTGTAACCATTTCTGTATCCATTCAAATCCATGGGCGTGCTTACCTGGAATATTTAGAGGTGCAAATGTTAATTATTCTAATCATAGATGGAAATAATAATATTGAATGCATGCATATTGTATGCATTTCCATCTTGCATGTTTTATAATAATATATTTCAATGTAACAACTTTATGTATTGATGTACTTAATTCAATATAGATAGTGAAAATTGAAACAGTAATTTTATGCTACAATATATAACCACAGCATTACTGAACTATAATATTTACTTACCGGTAAACACAAGACAGTAACGCCGCTGTTTTATACGGCTAAATCAATGTTCAATGAAATTTTACAGGTTCTTGGTTTGCAATTTGAATGTAAAGTTCTCAATTCATATTCCTCACGAGATTCTCGTAAAACATTAAGTTTTCTCTCGTACACGTTTTTATACAGCCTCCAATTATCTATGCTGTCCGACTCTCTATATTACCGACAAACACAAAATCAGAATGTTTGATTTACTTTCTTGGCGACCCAAGAAAAACCTCGTTTCATCATTCATTCCGTTTCTTCATTAGTTAATGTAAATATTTACGTTGATGGTACATATCGCTTTCACTTTGAAACATTCAGGGAGCAATCATTTTATTTATAACGCTGATTGACATAAAGTCTAACATATGAAAAGCCACACATCAATTTTAGTAAATAAAATATGATAGAATATGCAAGAGAAATCAAATTCGCAACGTGTGAATATGAAAAGTCATGTCGTTGTAAATATCCCCTGTGTGGACGGCAACCGGCGATGCACGGTTGTGTTGTGTGTGGCTACCGTACTTGCTAGAGCCAGCACTCCCGAAGTGCCTAGCTCCCTATGAGGCTGGGTCAGCTCCCGTGGGAACCACGACCTCTCTCTCGTTACTCCGTGACTGCCAACGAATGCCATTACTACCGCTACAATCTATCGGTCACGAAGAATCGAAAACTTCAGCCCAAAACGCACTAAAACTAAAACTTTGATAGAAGAAGACCACAGAAAGTCCCAATTCTTTTACTCTGGTATACGGTAATTCAAAGATTGGATTCTTTCAAGAAAAAAATAGATTCAAAACAAGTACCGTAAACGAAATTAACATTTTTAAATAGTCAACAATTTGGTAACAAGAAATATGAAGAAAATGCAGTGGAATATGCATATATCTTTTTTACGTATGTAGATTTTTTTATAAAAAAAGTATTAACATAATTACATATGCTATTATCTGTGAATAAATATTTATATCAGTATAAACTGTAACTCAATGTTACATTGACTGTGGTGAAACAAATGCACCAGTGCCATCTCTTACCGAAAGTAGAAATATCATTTTGTGTAGATATAGTAGGCAGTACATAACTTTTCCTATCATTGCACAATTTTCGTAATATCGATTAGGTATGGAGATAATAAACTAGAGTTATTGCAAAATAGATGAATAAAGTGTTGCGAATTTCCATAATATATATTTACTTTCAGTAAATTATCTCGCTGATAACAATAGACATCTATACTTACAGTAGATAAGTTCACTACCGCGCAATGCGTAGTAGAAGGCGCGCGCCACCAAAAACAATGACAAAAACATGGCTGTTTGAGAGTGGTGTGTTTAAACATGTTGGAGCGAAAAGTGAACAATATCTTTGTGATTTTGTGTTTTAAGTAATGTATAATGTCCGAACCAAAACGTGCTACACTTTCTACAATAAGTACGCAAAAGAGTGATGTGAAAAAAGGAAAAGAAACGTCAAAAAGTATACGTTTTAGCCTAACTCTGCCGGAATCTAACGAGAAGTCATGCCCAGAGTACAACTATAGAGACCTACTCAATTCAGCAGAGGTAAGTTATAACAGAAAATGGTTACGAATCGTGCAACGCCCGGTACTGGGCAGTTTCTGGCCTTTGTATTTTCATAATTCCACAATAATTCTAATAGCAAAACCGGCAAAATATGTTTGGAATGGTGTTTGAGCTGGGGCACCTATCAACTTTATTTTTCAATTCTGTCTCGTTTCTATGGCTGTATTATTCATGCAGGTCGTGGTATTCTGTGTAATTATGTCCCAGGAACCGTACAGTCGCCATATTTGAAGGATATAACAAAATAGTTTTAAATAATTCGCATATGTGTTCGGAAAATCTTGGTTGACGGTTGACAAGTTTCCGCCTTAGTTTCCGTGGATTTTGGACAGTGACAACGTCACTAAAATAATTAGCAATGATACAGAATGCCATACATGTCACGTACAATACGTTCCCGAGATCGATGAGCGTTTGTTCGCGTTTTAAATAAAATCACTTATGTGTTTGGCTCGACCGCAGTAGTTCGTACGGCGGGCAATCTTTGGGGTTATTTTGGAGAGTTCGCTGAGAATCGCTGTATGTGGGAAAATTAATGTAATCAGTGCATGTCACACACATTACCATCCCTACATCGATCTTATCTATTCGTGTGGGGCGGAGGCCCTGACTGCAGATCTGCACGTAGACACGTAAACACGATGCGAATATTGGTTAGGTTCACCCGCCAGCATCACATCCCGCTCGCACCCAAATCTATGCACATCACAAATAAACCTGTACTCACGTTAGATGAATGCTAGTTTTTTTTTACGTGTAATTAACTCCATATAAATTCGCAAACGGATTGTCATTAATGGCAGGCGTTGATAATTTATACTGTGACATGTATGTTTCGTAACGCATTGTATGTTTGATGCATGTTGCGACCTTGTGTATAGTACATTTTATTCGTCTGCAGGTTTCAATATATGTATTTTTTTAATTGTTAATATTAGAAAATAATGCCGATACAAGACGCGTGGGACAGCCGCGCGAACCCACATACGGTAGTGTCCTGGTGCACGGTTCCGTTTCACGCGTATCGCATGCGTTCTTCATATGTGTGTTATATCATAGGTTTCCACCAAAATACTACATTTTTTTATAATAGATATATTAATACTAATTTCAACAATGCAATTACGTAATTATGACCCACTTCTGAGTATAAATTTAATAATACGCTCACACTACTTTCCCGGTAAATGTCATGTTAATATCAAGTTTGTATTTATTTCGGTGCATTAATGTAATTCGATATTTTTTAATTGTGAATAAAATTTATTAGGCTTTTGTTACTTTGAATACACCTAATAATTGAACAATACATATCACGTGATACTGATACGGCTTGTTTAGAGGTGATACAGTATGGACATGTTATTCAATATGCGATTTTCCATTTCCGAGCATTTTACAATTTTCTAATTATATTAGAAAGTTATTTGTTGTTATTTAGGTCAAACATAAGTGCACTCTAGTGCATAGACAGACACCTTCGTAGATTGGCACAGCATCGTACCGACCAGGAGCACAGTGACGCTCTCACATCCAACACTCGAAATTTTTCAAAGAACATATCCATTTAAAGACCTGCACGAATTAATTTTACATGTGACTCATTCGAATATATTATAAAAGAATAGATTTGATTGTAATTTCGCTTAATATTGTGTTCAAATTGATGGAACTTGAGTGACATTGGTCGCGCAAAGTATCAGGCGAACAGGAATCGAGGAGATAACTTTCGCTTGCGCGCGCTTGGTGCATTGTACGTTATTTATTTGTACTTGTGCCGCTCTGTTAGAATACACCCGTACTACGTTGTACAGATATGCTGCTATTCAGAAACTTCGCACTCAACTGTCGTCGTCCCCGTTACCGCGCGTGCCCATCAACCGTGTTAATCCGAATGACATTTATTTGCTCAACTTATCTGCTTTATTTGTAAACATATGTACTCTGCTTTCATTTATATTATTTTTGCTGCTAATCGTGTATTCTTGTTCGTGTATTTTTAGAAAAAGAATAAACCTAAGGAAAAACCTCAAACGCAGCCGAATGGATTAAATCATTTAGATCCTTTCGATGATGACGACGACGATGATGTTAAGAGAATTGCCCGACAATTTGAGGAGAAATACGTAAGAATGAAGCGTGAATTGATGAAATTAAAGTGTACTAAATGTTTGGCATTCGTTAAAAGGGAATACCGAAAAAGAAGAGAAGAGGCAAGAAAGATGATTACGCGGATATCGGCGCAGGCTATGACGAGTCCGATTCGTTCATTGACAACACGGATGCGGTATATTCATAAAAATGCTTATGGTCATTACTATTATAAATGCCCAGTTTTACGTTTTTTCAGTATGACGAAATGGTACCTGAAGACGTTACGACTCTTCATGGAGGTTTTTATATTAATTCAGGAGCTCTGGAGTTTAAACAGGTGGAATTATCTGGTTCAGAGGGTTCCGAATCGGAGGAAGAAATTGAGAAACCAGTTAATCGAAAGGTAATATAAAAATATTAATGTCCTTATTCGAATGTACATGAATGTATCTAATCAAATTTATTAACTTTGTGTTATTGTATACTTACAGCGTATCATAGAAGACAGTGAAGAAACTGATAGTGACGCTGAGAAAGAAGAATCAAAAGCAGAACATATTGAAAAGGTGTGTAAACTTAATCTGCGTTTGCTTTTATTTTAATACTGTGCGCATACCTGTTGCTTCAGAGGCGGTAACACAAGCACAGCGCGGATATATTTCCCGCCATAGTTACTTTCCTATAAATCTGTTTGCTTCCGATAACAACAACACATTCATTGCTAAAGCATATTACTCCAGATTATTTAGATATGCTGATGACAAATATATTTCTTCTCTAGAAACAAAAAACTGACTCGAATGGAGTACAAAAACCAGTTAAGAAAAAGTTGATACTAAATGAGGATAAGGAACTTCTAATTAAAAAGAAAAAGATTGAAGAAAACATGGTGAAGAAACAAAAAATGATTACTGTTAAAGATTTGCTTCGAGAGAAACGGGCAGATCTAGATATGACAATCGAACAAGGTATTTGAAATGGCATATATTTGATATTCTGTTCATGAATTAATTGGTCTGTTGTTTCGCAGAAGATCTTGAAAGAGAACTTCAAAATAAGCCGTCCGGTAGCAGTACAATCATCGATGTTATAGAATCTGTCATTAGCGCTGGACGCCATGTACTACCGGATGAAACCAGTAAAGATAGCTCCAGTTCAGATGATGTGACTGCTGGTAATCATACAGTATTTACTTGTTCATATAAACTAGTACCACGTTCGATGATTATATCCATATGATTAAACTAAGCGTCATTTGTTCATTTCATTATATGTTTTGGTTATTTCCTTGCAGTCTCTGCTCATTCATCAGAGTCCGAATCTAGTCGCGATGGTCTCCCTTCATCAATGACAGCTCCAGATCAAGCCCAAATAGAACATGTCAAGGAACCGGAAGTAATCATAGTGAAGCTTCCTGAAAATTTGCCAAATAATGTTCTCGACATCATAAATAACATCAAGAAAGCGGCGGAGAATTCAGAAGGAAAAGTGAAATTCTTCTCGGGTTCTGTAAATCATATGTTTTTGAAGTAAGTATTTATTATATTATTAATGTTTGACAGTCTATAATTGTATCAATATCTCTCTCTGTGTAGTTTGGAAATACAGTGCAGGAAATTAGGTAAATCTATTCGATTACAAGTCTATGAACATCTTGCACCATTTGTAAAATGTAAAAAGGATACGCTAATGCGCCGTACTAAGAATTTATTTTTGGATCAAGAACGTGGTAAATTAAAGGATCCATTAAGAAGACTGAAAGTATTAGTAGAAAATATTATGCCTCTTGTAATTAAAAGTTATGAAAAAGAATGCCAAAAAGTTAGAAACGAAATGTAAGTGAATACAAAGATTCCTCGGTGCTGTATTGTAAATTAATACTTGTATTTATTAGGTTCTTGGCCAGTGCCAATGCAAATTCGGAAAATAGTGATGTCAATAGTAAAATTAGAAGGATACCAAGGAAAAAATTCCCGTGGCCAGAAGAAATGAGGTAAATATTTAAATATATAGTGTTATCAGTTATGATTTGAACAATTCGTTTACAGGAAAACACTTCAGGATATAATCTTTATCAAAAAGAAATGTTTCTTGCTGGAGGGAATTCGTAAAGAAACATTCGAAGAGCACCTAGAGGCGTTTTTGAAAACTGCTGTCCTTCCTATTTGGCCCGAAGGTTGGATGGCTAGTTCAACGATAATGAAACAAGCTAAAATTATTATTGATGGACTGTACGTATCATGTAGGGCTGGTTTAACAGTATATATAGTTCACTTGTATCTAGATTTAACAGTTAAACCAGACCTAAAGCTTCATTTAAATTGTACTTGCTTCTGTACTATAATATTTTGTTCTACAGACAAAAGTCCAAATCACCAAGTCAAGCGCCTCCGATGTCGCCCATCTCGTTGGATATTCATGCAACAACAGTCATTCCCAATCCACCATTCGCCCATTCACCAGTGAAGAATATGTCGTTAAGTCCTTGTTCGACTGGCGTTTCGGGCATTACCGTCATACCGATCCCGCCTACGAATACAACGTCACCGAAATCCGTTGCGGCCGTTAACGGTCCGAAACACAAACACATGTCACCCACTAGCAGTGTGAAAGCGAGCGACTTAAGTGTGACAGTGAATAAGAAGCCCGATCCGCCGGCGAACAATGCGTCAGTAATAAACATGAGTGCGGAAGTCTGTGCGGTGAGCAATCCCAAAGAGTGTAGTTCAGTGTCCAATTCGTTACTTATACCTTCTAGTAAATCCAGTGTCACAATAACTAGTGTAGACTTAAGAACTAACAGTAACACCACCACCACCACCATCAGTACTACCAACAACAATAACAACAACCACACTAGTAGCATCAGCAGTACTAACAAGAAGGACACGAGTGCTAAACTAGATGAGGATAATGTTAAAGTGCCCGTTACCGAACACATCACTAAACCCATAACACCAGTACCCTCCGTCACCGCAGCGCCCAAACCCACGAACTTAAAACAGCGAATACTGAACGAGACACCGGAACGAGCTCATGTCGAAGTCAACGACGAATGTCAAATCATAGACCTGACAGAATCGCCGGCGGTGGTCAGAAAACCCGGCCCAAAGAGTAAAACTAGATACGTGGACGGCAGTACGTCGAAACCGAAACGCGTCAAAGAGTTTGGCGATCAGAATATGCACAGATCCAGTAAAGTGGATGATAATGCCGTGAGGAAAGCCGAAGAGATCACAGGTACACAAGCGTTGAACCAGATAATAACTGGTCTAACGAAATATGGTCCCAGTTCTACAGATGTGAGCACGAAGATTGGTTACAAAGAGAACCCGGCGTCAACAACCACAGCAACAACGACGACAGCAACAGCAGCAGTGAACGAGGATGATATGGAACAAGTGATGAAAGATTTAAAGGAACTGCAACAGCTGCAGGAACACGCGAGAAAGAACGACATTGATCTCATGGCACCATCTAGTTCACCGGTGTCTGTGATTGCGTTTAACAGTAATTACTCACCGAGCCGGTTGCAGGCCAACGATTTGTCGACGCAAAAAGATCGGAAACTGAGTGCAGACGCGCAAGGGTTTCAGGACATCTTCCAGAAGCATCTATTCCAGGATGTCCCCTTATTGAAACAGAGTCAATCTTCCAGTGTATATAATTCAAACGTTCAACCAAAAACCAACTATAATAGGTGCAATTGAACTGCTTATCTGTTACTTTCATTTCATTTTCCTCTTTATATAACTTTTATTTTACAGCATTAATAATTTGTATGCAACAACGGGAAGTATATCAAACACAATCAACAACATTCGGTATTCGCAGGTAAACAACATTTGGTATTTCATTTGCTGAATTTGTCGTTGTCGTTTCTCTCGTTATTAATTACAATTGTTTCCATCATGTGTTACAGAGTTCAAGTAAATACACATCCCCAATGAACCATCATTTACCAACGAATCAGCCAGGTAATGTAATATTATTATATTGATGTATTGCTATCAAATATGTATTGTCCCATTGTGTTTCGTTAATTTCACTTATACGAGTATACATTTATTCACACCCACTCCTCATCGTCATCCAATGTTCTGCAAGATTGGTTTGTGTTATGTTTTCATTGGTCCTTATGTTCTAGGAGCAACAAATCACACTGATGATTTTGCATTGTTCCAAAACTTTTTATATCAATATGGATTGCATAACGCGTCAGGTAGGGGGGCACGTTGTGGCATATAGGTTGTGTTTTTGCTTAACTTGGTGTGGTGTGCTTTTTTTCTCTCTCTTTATTATTTTTATTTTCCTATTCGTTCTTCTATTTTATAATTTTATATCGTTAAGTAACGATTGATATGATTCGGCAACGCGGCGTCAAGACACGCTTAGCGTTATCGTGAAATCGATAACAAAGTCAAGTGTAGAATCTTGATTGTTTTGTTACTTTCATAGGATAACGTGTAAGGGTATTGAGTGGCTCGTTGAAGAATCGTACCATTTAGATATTAATTTACACCCACTAGGATGTAGTGAAACACCAGTAAATATTGGATAATATAAACTAGTAATATACATTAATACCAATGCCCTCCAACAACAACCTGAACAGTTACTATATAAATAATATATTTCACTATTTATTATTATTTTAATTTGCACAACTTGTCTATGTAGTGCACTCTGTACTAATGTCACACATTCCAGTCTGTATTATTGTATAAATAATTATGTTTTGTTCCGTAGGTCCCAAACAGAAGTCTCCACCATAGCAAATTACTTGAAGAATACTGTACAAAATTATGTACTATATATACAATTTTATTAAGATATGTGATAATCATGTTGAATTCATTTTGAATTTTGATATACTGCCTTTTAAATTAATGTATTTATTTCAAATATGGTTTATACAATATTTTACTATAATATTGCATTGCTTTATTGCTTGTACCATGCCCATTTTTTGGAATGTATTGTTTGAAATGTACATAGGAAGTGAACAGTTGTACATACATAACATATCGTCTTTAGCAAATTTTGTATGAAAACTAATATCGATGGTTTTATTAATTACAATCCTTTTACACAAAAATGTACAACTTTCTTGCATATACACGCCAAAAGAAAACCTGAATATTTTCAAATGAATAACAGAAACATTCGTTACGCGTCAGTGTTCGTATCTAGTGATAAGTGCGCCATCTAGTACTTTTTATTCCCGTTAGGTTGGCAATGGGTTTCCATTACTGTAGTGGTAGTGTTTGATATCTGTGTCGCTGTCAATTTTTTTTGTTATTTATGTAAATTTGATTATCAACACATGTCAAATATTTGAAAAGTTGTTTACTCATCAAGGTAAGGAACTTTTTATTAATTTCAATTTAGTGTGTGGTTTAAAAACATTTTCCATGACGTGTAGGTATATAAAGGTTATGGTTTGTATGTGTTTGTAATCGTTCATAACAAATTTATTTATTATACAATTTATCCAAATCCTTTTTAATGAATTACGTATATGCTGCCTTTTAGTAGAAAAATACTTTCAATCGGATTATTATTGCTCAATTAATTAATTCACTCAATATAATCTAATATTAAATAAAACAAATATGTAACTTTATTTTATTGTCAGCTTTTTTTATTTCTTTAAAATATTCCTTTAAATATATTTCCCAATGGAAAAATACAAACTTTTGTATTGATCTCTCACAAATGGCAGAGTACGAAGGACGAACGACCCATTTATGCAAAAGAAACAATTTATTAGTCCATTATTGTCATTTATAATTCAAACATTGTTTAAAATATTTAACGCGAATTAAGTGCATAAGTTTTTTTTTTTAATAACTAACTGAATTTTAATATATTTCCTCGATTCCGACGTACAATATGTACAAAATAGAATTTATAAAATACTGGTTATTGATTTATTTATTTACTAACATGCATTTACGATATAACAAATTATATATAATATTACGGCAATTATTTCCTTATAATGCAATACATTTTTATAGTTTGAAGTAAGTAATTTTATATTAGTTTTAGCTATAATCAAACAGATGTTTTCATCTCTGCGATTTCGTATTGCATTACGCTTTCACTGAAACCTGAATACATATAAATTGTACATTGTAAATAGAAATTTGTCGGGAACTGTTGCTAATCTTAGAATCCAAATATTTTGTCTGCGACTCTATACGATTACCATGCCATTTGGTTTGTTTGCTGACCAAAAATATCCAATGTATGTTAAGTTTCAAAAAATTCCATTACGATTTCTAACGGATAAAACCGGAAATTCGGACTGGTTATATAACTGAGCCAGACAATTATACTGAAATCGAATATCAGTCTGATTCTGTTGAGTTACCTATGTTGTGCCTGTATGTACGTATATACCTATGATGTGTGTGTGTGTGTGACGCCCCCTCTGTTCGACCTTCACCGGTCGTGACTCGTAAGGGTCTGGTTGCGTTTTCTTTGCGTGGGATTTCGTTCAATACAGTACGACATCGGTCGCCGGTTGATACAGAGAGCGCGAGTCAGTCTTGTCGTACATAAGAAGAAGCGATTCCATGACTTTGGTCGATGTCACGAGGCGTCTCCTCGACGCTGTTTACGTATTCAGACGGCGTGTGTTCAAGCCGGTAACTTCACTGGGTACCGCATTGGATCGGTTGGTACGCTACCCTTCACTCCGCTGTCAAAGGGACACTTACCCTTCCGCGTCCCTCCTCTGCCCTTCACATACACACACACACACACACACACACACACACACATAAAGCTTCTCCACCTGAGCTAGTGGTGAATCGTATCGATCAACGACTATGTCCGTATGTCTAACAGACGTTCTGTATCAAAAGAGTTCAGTTGACAGCGAAATAACATTTGAACGCATACCACCAAATCTCTATACCTTCTTTCTGTTTGACATTGACGCTTCGGCCAAGTTCATTATAAATGACAGACGGCTAATATGTGTCTTGTCAATATGTGTGTCCTTCCTATACCTTCTAAGTAATCTCTTAATACCCAACATTGTTCTGATTATAACGCTAATGACATTTTAATCACATATAGATATTATTTCCATTTGGCAAATAGCAAGATATTAACAGAATTTTAAGAATTGAATCTTTAGTCGACATACTTCATACATGAATTATTTAAACTTTTTTTTTATATGCACTACAGTACTTTATTACATAGTCTAAGAATAGAAATGATCTAATGTGCCTTGTACTCGATGTACAGAGATATATATACATTACTCAACTATTATATCTCACCCACACACTCACTTTTAACGTTACATTCATTACACCGTAATGCACCAAATGTCAATATTTTTTAATAACCTTCTAGAAAACCACACCTAAGAATGGCATCTGAAGCGTATCCCTTCATCGGCATTGCATCAGTTCAGAGGTGAAAGGTAGAGATAATACTAAGGACACCATTGATGAATTATTCGTGAAATTTCAGTAGAAAGAAAGAAAAAAATGACCTCTGAAATTATCGTTTAGTACATCATGAATGTACGTGCTTCGCTGTACGTATTTTATAACTCCGTCATAAACTTGTCGAGTGCAACGGAATAAAAACAAATGAGTTTAACCCAGTTGACGTTCATGTGTTTTATTCCAAATGCATGATTTATAAAGCCCAGATATAGAGCAAAGTTACCTGTTTTACGATCAGTTGGTGGTATTTTAAAATAAAAATTTAGTAGTAATTAAATGTTATTTAGAAGCATACATTTCCTAGCTTTACAAAGTTAAACATTAACATTTATATTATAAAAATACATTCGCTTGCGTTAATAATGCATCTTTATTTAAACAACAATGTATGTATCAGTAATTCAGTGGAAAATAATTTTTAATTAAAATTAAACATCCAGTACGTCATGAATGCAAGCTTCTCTGTGCATAGAACAAAACACACACAAAAAAGAATCTTCATTATGGACACAATTCCTCTGGCAGCCTTGGACCCGACGGGCCTTAATGTCAAATGAAGCCCAGCGCGTCCGTACGGGACTCGGGGAATTATGAAAATCGTCGTCCCTTGTGTTTACACGTCGTCGGTCGTCGACACAATTAAAGAAGATCAAAAATTAAAACATTAACCTGCGCGCTAATGGTGTATAGTGTAACACCTCCGTCTATTAAAACGCTTAAAGAGTACACTAATGCGGATCATTTTCATGTTTCATTCGGGCCACTACAATTGTAACGACCAAACATGCAACACAGTGAGTCGTGAGTGTCCGCCGCTAGACGCTGACAGCGCTGCTGTTGTTATTCCGGCTGCTACTACTGGTGGTAGTTGTAGTTGTGGAAATCCCTTCATCAGACTTGTAAATGGACGGGTGCAAAGTGCGATTTGTTGCAGCCATGTGGGCCCACAACACGTTTGCTCTTTCTGACTCATAGGTCGCGTGTTTGTTCATAAATGTGAAAGCCTGACCCCGCCTGAGCTTCTGCACGGCACAATACAATGACGCGATCTTTACAAAGCTCACACCAATATTTACACGGCAAATCGAACAATTTTATCACTTAATTACACAGAATAAAGTATCATTTTAATTCTCCATTTCATGAAATTGCATTTTATACTTTGTATTATTTTAGTTAGTATTTTCCTGGATAGAGAAAAGTAAAGTAAAACACCATTGTAGGTAAACAGATTTTTACGATTGCCATCATTTACTCGTAATCGGATTCCCTTCAACCCTTGTATGCGTGTAATCACATTTAATTAATATCTATCCGCCAAATTATCCCCTTTGTGCTTTCGTTTTTGTCCCTGTTCAATAATGCAGGATTATGGGTTGTTATTGGCTGTAGTGCGTAGCTACTGGACGCAAAGTTCTATCTACTGCCATAATATGGGCAAATGTTTTCATTAGTACCCTAACTAGCCAAGTAAATATATATATATATATATATATATATATATATATATATATATATATATATATATATATACAGTGCGAATAACGTAAGACTATACATTGGCGACTTTATTTTATCTTTAATCAATTTGCCCATGTCAGTAACAACTGAAATTACAATGACGTTTATTTTGGTAAATGTCACTATTTTCAATATTGTGTTACTGATATCTCACGAGTTTGCGTAATAATTAGTGCAAAAAATGTACATCACAGAAGAAAAGTTTAAGATGTATTCCTGGTATTTAGAAGGGGCGTCTTTGCGAGAAATTTCTGATTATTTCAGCTTTGAATTCCCGGGCAGGGCCCATCACATGTCATCAAACGATGGCAAATTTAGTTATCACCCCCAAGTGATTTTGGAAATGTACTGATACCAATTACAATTTCAGTACTTGAAGTGTACTTTTAATTCAATAACATGTAATAGATTTAATAAAATATTGGAATAAATTCTGTAAATGATTTAAATAAATATAGTAGTCTGTGGACTGGTGTCTAATTTTACATTATTCAACCATAATAAATTGGAGTTTTTGTATGATATCACCATGGTAACATTAAGTAAATGCCCTATGTCTAATTTTAAATTATTCAACGAGTTGATACTAGCATGGGCAAATCGATTAACGCTAAAATAAAGTTGCCAATGTATAGCCTTACATTATTCGCACTGTATATATATATATATATATATATATATATATATATATATATATATATATATATATATATATATATATATATAAACATACAATTACAGAATAGATTTCAACTACATTTTGTTTTATTTTATTGTGTACGCGAATATAAAAAGAAATAGAAAATCTACAGATATAGCCGTGTTCAAAAATTACGTGAATGGTTAGAGTTTAATGGCGAATTATAAATATAAATTCGTTTTCATATGCTCCTCGCCAGACACCAGATACAACCATCTTATTTCGGCAGGCATTCCCAGGTTGAATTTAGTTCTAGCAAACCAGCATCAGGACGTAGAGGATTTGCCGTGTTAGGACTAACACTAAAAACCTTCCATTTTTCTCATTCCCCAATATCCAGGTCCGGACTGGCCATATGTATGTTGCCACTTGGGCCATCGCAAGTAGAAGCAAATACTAAATGTTTTATGTGTAAAAAGTTATACGTTAAAATCAACTGAATATAAACATTTTGCAGTATGTATGTAGTATTATATGGCTCTGTGAAGGACACAATTTTCTTCAAGACCGGTCTTGTTTTACCTCTGGTCCGAGACTGTACTTCCCTCACTTTACGTTCGCCATGGGAACACCGTAGACCGCTGTTCACCGACCCGACTTCGATTCCCGGTCTTGCCCCTTGGCTCAGCTTCGGTCGCCACCTCACATGTTATACACACCCGTGCTCTCGGACTCTGTTTATTTCCATTTTTTCTCCCTTGTTTCGTGCTCTTCTCTCTTTATTCCGTTCCTTAGCTCATTTTCAGACGAATTAAAATGCACTTTCAATGCTCATTTCGCCTCATCTTTACACTATGTATTCTTCTCTCTTTTGAAAGAATCAGTAATTTATATCCGATCAAACTTTTGTTGGTAGATTTTTAATATTTGTTTTGAATTTAAAAAAATGTATTGGTCGAATTAAATAAATCGCCTTGGAATGTTGACATGTTCCGCAATAAAATTTAATCCGCACACGATTATCGCAGCTATTTTTCGAAATGAATTGCCAAATAAATTTTACAGATGCAAACATAGCGACATTTCTATATGTACGGGAATAAAACAATTTTCATTAACACTGGAAATATATTGAAAGATTTTCTTTTATTTCTATCGAATGGAACATTCGAGATGTGAGATGAAAAAAAAGTTGTCAAATTCAATATTTCACTTTTACTTAACCGAAATGCACGGCAGTGGATCGTTCCTGACTGGTACACATGATCGCTAGCGAGACGATCGAAATAGCCCGGTCTGATTGATTGATTGATCACGTTCGTCATCAATTAGCCATTCGTGCAGGCCATAAACACTGGCGAGCACCGTCAGCGGCGTAGACTATGGACGGGCAATGCCGGCGGCTGTACATTCGTCCTCCGCCTTACAACTTTATGGCCTTCTACACCGCAAACCAGTAAATTTCCACCAGAAACACAAAATATGGTCGTGGTCCCTTGCGACTGTGGAGACTTGACTTTCCAGCAAGGAAGAGGACGCGTCAACTACCTGACTCTTGTCGTCAAACACGAGACGAATCTGTATATCGCGCCTACGAAATTAAATTACCTTTTTACACTCTCTCCTATATATGACCACATATTCTAGGCATATATAATATTCGAATATAAGATTAGTGAGAGATTTAGAAATGCCTCATTCTGTATCAGTTGCACGCAATCCTTCATAACTAGATAAGTTACAGTAAACTTACAAATATTCGGTCTTCATTCCTAAAAATGTATAATGGACAGTGTCTCGTTTCTGCTTGATGTTTGAGGAAGCAGTATTTCTGTCGCGAATGACACATGAATAGGATAAAGAGCATGTCTCATATCAGTTTCGAAAATCTCTTGGAGAATTTTTGTCCTCCAGTGATAAATGAAGTGCTCAGCTTGCATGATTTGGTCAGACAATCCCCATATGTCACCCAGTAAAAATAGATTCCTGGTTGTTTTTTTTTCCACACAGAACTCTTTATCTTGAGAGCAAATGCGGCTGCGTCAATTTCCCGGCAGCAATTCATTTTTCAAGCTCCTAAATTTTCACGTGAAAATTCTTAATTATTTCCTTTTCTCCTTAATTAGACTTGTCAACGTAACGTCTGGAAATTTCCCATTTTTGACGTAAACCTAATTACCGTATTTGGTCTTTTGACTTTTATGAAATCTAATTGGATTTAAAAGACTGTCTTCTGATAATGAATTAGATAAATTAATCTTTCCATTGAAGGTACACATGGTTTTGTCTTATTGTATCTTTGTTTTTCGATTTAAAAGATTATCTCTGTGTAAAATAATAGAATAACCGTACTTGGATAAAATGCTAAAGTAGTTTTGTTAATGTTTACTGTTGTGTAATAATAGACTGGTCGCAGCAAGATATTTTTATAATACTGTGATAGTGTGTTATGTCGGGAGAGATATATTGAATTAGCTAAGTGTATACACACATCTGCATAGATTTCCATAGGTGTTTCCATGTAACATCAACATGTGCTTACATGTTCGTCGTAGTACGTGGCACAATGCAACCACTTATGATAATCACCCTGCAGGATTACATTCCCTTAAGCCGTAATGGATTTTATCCTTAATGTGTGTATGTATGTATGCATGATGTACGTATGTTGTACTATAACAACAACGTATGCAAGCTCACAAGGCTGACATTATATCACTTTGGTTATCCTATACTGAACTAACAGTATATTCTATACATCTAACTTCATCTCTCTCTCTCTCGCTTGCTTTCTCTGTGTGTTTCTTTAGGGAACATGTTGGAAGATGTGAGCGTGCTTTGTACTAGATTTTCTTTGTGTAACTATCTTCTTTGCACGCTAGTGTTCTATTGTATCTCGTCATAAACTGGGGACTCTATTGATGCTTGTAATTAACGCGATTAAATATGAACCGAATCTTGAAATTTTAACAAATAAAAACACGGCATTAAAGTACCATTACGATATAATATTGTATTTGAATTATACTAAATGTTAGAATAATATAATTCTTTATATAATGTTAATAAAGTTGTTAAAACTCTTTGTGACTTCTGTGATGTAAATTCGGTTAGTTAACTGGAGAATTTATAAAATCAAGTGAGTATAAATTACTCGTTTTGAACAATGTTAGAAAGGTGTAAAAAGTGCTGTGTAATTGTTACATTATTGCTTTTAAATCGTTCATTGAGTATTTAACTGAAAGTACGGCACAATTACCGACACAGTCGTAATAGTACAAATGCTTGCCAGCTCCAATTAACTTGGCTCGTCTCGGCCAATTGCTTGTTCCCAGTCATTCTATTGTGTCGTTAAGTTTACGTGAGTTTCAAGTTTTATGTCGTTTATTAATTCGTATCTTGCCGTCAACGTATCAATGGTCGCAGGGTTTCTTACTAAATAATCCTGTAACCTGTTTTTTGGGTTGATTAGCCGATATATCATAGTTGGTAATAAATTATCTATTCTTAATAAAGTCTCGAGTAATATAGAAACCAAAGCAGTGATTATGAAAGCATATTGCCAGGGAGTAAATAGAGGTAGTAGGACACAAGATTCTCAGGGCTTTGCCGACGGAGGGCTCAACGAAGTATTACGAAAGGAAATGGTGTACGCGTGCGTAACGGCGAAACAACGCAACTTGGCCCCCCATGATATATGCGAAATAAATTCCGATATAATAGAGTAATATGCGAAACACAAATTCTTTTTCATAACCCTCTTCCAACCGAAGAGTTCCTCTTTTACTCCAACCGGCGTCTATTGGCCCGCGTATATTTATATTTCCACAAAAGTTCCTCGGGTTTTTTGTTCTGTCTCCAACGCGACACATAAGATTCACACGTGGAGGAACATTTGCCATTGGAAACACGTTTTTCTTTGTCTTTATTGTACCTATCGATATATCAGGCTCTGGTTGTCCCACGAAGTACAGAAAACTACAATAGTTTACATACTTCAAGCCCAGCTCGTAAGATTCAATAAAATGTATTTCACGTAAACATTCTTTCTAGTTTTCCTCGTGTAAACTTATGCAACTTTCCTTCCAAAGAGAATAAAATAAGCGACAAGAAATTGTACTCGAACTAAAATTGTAAAAACCTTGGGTGTAAGGAATTCTATGTTTTCAGACATTTTCTATAAAACGTATGTCCAATTTCAAACATTTTTGTTTCAATTTATTTGTGCAGTTCTGATGATTAATTCATATTTAACATTTTTCTCGTTACATGGCATCGTTTTGACCTATATTTGTACATTTGAAGACGACTGTCATGAACCATTTAGCGAACTTACTTGTAATATTAACCCTCCTAACCTAACTTATTGAATAATAAATATGTCAGGATCGTTACTTTCGTATCATGATCAACATTATGTCATCCAGCAGTATTCTGCAGCCGAATTTTTCACCACGAAAATTACCATCTTTGAGGGAATGAAGGTGATGAAAGTATATCATAAATAAAGTATTGTGCGTAAACGTGATCTTATCTGAATGTAAACAAAATATGTAAAGTCTATAATGGCGGCTGGTTTCTTCGACGTGCCAGCAGGAAATTACTTTTCGTGAGACGGCGCAGAGTAGTCTTGTGTGTGCATTCACATCCTCCTCAAAGTGTAAACGTGACACCGTCATCATCCTCTCCCCAATTGCAAAAGTATTTCTCGAAGGCAAATTCATATTTTAATATTGGAAATGGTTGCAGCCTACCTTCGTGATATTTAACATGTCATATCAACTGACAGCAAATATTAACTCGAACCTTTGATAGCTTTCATTTTGCTAGAAACTATGCTAGTTTTTATTTCAAAATTGTGTATTTCTATTTCGACAGAAATTCAAGCCAAGAGAATATGTATGCTTACTGGCTGGTATCTGCATAGCTTGGATAAATATTAGCCGACTGCGGTATTCCAACATTTATTGTGAGCATACAAAGCGTCACACGGATGAAGCCGGGCAGCAATGTGGCGTCTCTCGTGCTTTACCGAGAGACGGCTGCATCGTTCACCGTCGGGATGCGAACCCCGGTCTCGTGGAACTAACCGCAACGCGCTCCTAAGGGAACCCTAACAGCCGGGTACGATATTATATTTTAACGAGTTTTTACCCAAGGATAATTGGGCCACAGGAGCGCTGTACATTTACGTAAGATACATACGTCACCTGGTATTAGAAACGGGGTAAGAGGAGTCGGGAGTTCACGTCCGACAACCGACACCACATCATCACGCACCACTTCCACCGTTCCACACCGAATACCATGGCCAGACGAGTGTTGGATCCTGTGAATATACTGGCATAAAGGGTGTGTCTCGCTTGAAGAATTACTGTTTCAAAATAATATTTAATTCTCAGAATCACACACGCATATGACAAAAATATGACCCCTCGTATAGGCATAGCGATTTTATTCGTCTCATTTATCGATGATATCTAAAGATAAAACATACGTTTCTGTCCGTTGATAAGTGTCTCGATTACGTTCGATGCGCTGCTCCGTCATTTTGTCTTCCACGAACGTATATCTATGCACTTGTACCACGGACTCCGAATTCACCAACGTTCCGGCTCATCATTCTTCTCATCTTCGATTGCTGCAGTTTACCCGAGCACGCAGCTATCGAAATATCTTCACCGATTCCTTTCATCCGGACCATTTAACATGCATACCCTTGCCGTTCCGCGCCCGTCGATGGCGATCGTCATTATAATGACGTCTTATCGCTTATCGACGCAGGTCGCAGATGTTGATGATCACAAAACATTGTCGTCGATGTCTGCATTGAATCTGTAAAATTCTTACGTAAACATTGACTCATTTATTATTTCTTCAAAGCTGAAAGCTAATTAAAATATTGAATTATATAGGTTATCTTTTGTGTTTGTTATGGATTTACTAAAAAACCCTTGCTTGTGTAATCGGATAGAAATACATAGTACACTTTCAAAAATAGAATACTAATCGAATTATTGCGTACCGATTTCCTAATGATTTTTTTTTTCATCATTTTGTAAATCCTTCTGGAGGAGAAACACGAATGACAGAGATTGGCGTCATTATCCCTTGTAGTATTTCCTTTATTAAAACCTATTTTCCACGCTATTAAACACATGTAAAGGAAAGCCTGTGGCAAATTCTTAACACCCCAACGGCAACCAGGCCTAGCCTATTCGTCGTCTTGTTCATCGCGACGTCTGTTGTCGTGAGTTTTGACGCCTCGTTCACGAGATGACTGATAAAGCTGGTCGGGTGTATGTTTGTGCTCGTACAGCTGGTGGTGGTGTGCATTCTGTTAGTGTTAGAGTGTGGCTGAATGTATATACGCGTAACATTGGAGCGACTGCTTTATGTGCCGTAAGTAATGCGACAGTAAAACCTCCTGAGCTCGCACTCTGATCTCTTCTCCTGCGTGTAATTTCCGTACGCCTGGTCTCCATACTCGACTGTAATTGCCCTGCCCGTCCGATCTACCTATACTATGCAATGCTGAAATCGGATTACTTGATTTTTATTTCAAGCATCATGGAAAGAAAGAATTGCACAATTAATAAACATGGTTAGTTTGTAATTGTCTATTAAATATCTGCTTCATAATACCTACTTTTCGTACACATTCCAAATGAACTTCTGTAATTGAATAGTAAACTTGATTTAACTATTCATAAAAGCGTTTTACAGTTACAGACTCAATTAAATCCGCGACACTCAGTTATGGTAACATGTCCACTCAGTTAATCTAATGTTTTGCAATGAGAATACTTGGGGCTAACAGTGTCACCGCTTGCTGCCGACCAGACAGTGCTGTTTCGTTGCAATGATGCGCTATTTTGCATTCTCGCAATGTCGTAATTGGGTAGAAAATTGCATCCCATGTCCTCTGTGCGGTCGCTACATTGCACTCCTACAGAACATAATTAACTGATTCATACTCGTACTCGATGTCTGTACCGGCTGACTCTAATATCCGCCAAGCATTCAACGGTTATTCCAGTGGTGTTTCCGTTGTTGTCAGCGCATGCTTGTTGCTCCGTTCACACTTTGACAGCTTTTTTGTACTTGTAAGTTTTCATTTCAGTTTGGTACGCTTGTCTGCCGTTGCCGTTGTTGTTGCTGCTGCACCGCACCCCACCTCCGAGACAAATGAACTCAACGTACAAACTTCCGCTTGTCGTAAGTAAATTTTCATCAAATTTAACAGAATTTCACGATGTTCGCAAAGTGTAATTTGTTAACCCAAACTTGTATTTGCCGGTGCTACGTTGAGCCTTCCAGTCAGAGGTTCTCAAACTAAAGCTACTAAACCACCACAGTAACTTGGAATGGTTCGACACAAAACCAATTCTACGGTGAAATTGTTTGGAAGTATTTCTTAGTTAAAACACTTGACTGAAAATCACCATGCACTCTGCAAATATCTCAAGGTGCTCAATAATAATTATCGACGTAGACTTGACATATCTTTGGACGCTTATACATTTTAAAAAAAGCTCTTCAAGTTCATTATAAAAAAAATTCGTTTTACCTTTTTGGACATACCTGTAATAAGTATTTTGAAATTTCCAAGATCGATGGCCAAGTGATTGATGTTTGTTGGAAATATTCTTAGCAAATTTCGATAAATAACTTTCACGTACATATCAAAAAAGAAAAATGGCAAAATGTCATGTTCTCGGCCATTTTATTAAGAAAGTTTTGCGCTCTTGGTAATTGAATATAATTTAAAATTTAAAGATAAATGTATGTGAACAATTCATTCATTTTGTTATGTAATTATGTTTAATAATTTTTATAAAAGTTTACTTTTACATTAGCTGTAATATCTTTTTAAGTTTTTTCGTGACAGTTATGTCATTCGTAGTACTGATATTGATAAGAAACTTGTAGACAATTTACTAGAGGTAGTTATCTTACAAAGTAAAGTGCTGGTCGTATATGACAAATGGTTGTCCACGGAAGCTACACTGATAATATATGTGACAAATATAACATTTACACTGTTATTCATGTGAAAATTAAAATACCTTTATGTAATTTTTTATCTCTATGAATATATTTTCCTACAGTCCAGTGCAATGTAAATAACTAGCGCCAAACAAACTAATGCGACTCATTACGCAAAGAGCCTCTGCAACAGAAAACCCACGATATTTCACGTATTTTTCGAACGTAAACACCCGAAGCGTTACACGAACATTGCCGAGCAAACAAAGAGTAAAAAGAGGATCTCATTTCATTAAACTATTTTACTGCGAGTAGTATTTTTTAACGCTCCGTTTGCAAACATGTTTGTTTTCTACGCTGCAAGCTTTATGTGAGAGCGTACGCATATCCTTCGTTTGTCCATGACTGGAAAGTTCTCTTCTCAACAACACTACGACTTCCGTGGCGCCACTGATGCTCCTGGTCTGCCGCAGGGCCATTTACCTCTCATGCGGACACGATAGCGTAGTTTTGGCAGTAAATGGAATGTATGTTTTTCACCGTCCGTATGAGCAACTTCTGAATCGTAATCTTCCACGCTTTGATTTCGCAACTTCTTGCATTTCTTTATTAAATCCCCCACACACAGAGTAAATGTTCTTTATTGCCCTGTTTATTGGAACGAAAATCTACACAAAGCACAAATGAAAATTTCTTTTATGACTTATTCAGCAAATAATATATATTGTATTACTTTTAGTTATCTTCCTGTGATTCTTCCTTTGTGTAAAAAAGATTTTCCGTATATCTTTAGATCTGCTGCTCTACGATATAACGGCAAAACTAATCGCTTGGGAACAAGTATTCTGCCAATGTTAAATCTTCCCTCTGCAGAATCAAAATTGACAACGCTAACAATTATTTTTCGGCTCGTCAGGGCTGTGAACGCACCATTTGATATGTAGCTTACCGTGGCTAACCTTGTTGAGATGTCATTTAATTCCGCGTCGCTGTATGTTGATTCTCTAGTTCCACACCGTCGTTGCCGCCTCCGGTGTCGCCTGCACATGTAAGCGTGCCTGGCTCCCGGAGCAGCGGCAACTTCTCGCCATAAAGTTGCAAGGGGACAGCCCCAACACTCGCGCCATGTAGTTAGAGTGCACAAAAACACTTTCCAGTTTCCTTGCACCCGTGAATTATACATCCGTGAGCGTGACACGCCACCAGAGCCTCGCCCCGCCCACACTCCCCGCCGTGCATTCCACACCCGTACTTTAGTACTAGCAACATAAGGACTTTCCCACCACCAATGTTGCCAGTGTTGTTCCGCTACTTGCTTGTCTCAACCCTCCACCGCCTTCTATACATTTTTGTTGTTTTCGTCTTCCTATCTTTCTATCTTTTTTTTGTGCTACTGCCGAAGTGCTTTTTCGGAGCTTAGATGTACCTAAGTACTTTTAAGCAAGAGAATAAACTCGAGTATGTATTGAAGATGTTTTCTTTTTCTTTCTGATGTTTTCACACGGGGTGTTTTAGTCCAGAATTGGCGAGGAACTTTGGTAATAGAAAATATTGGTATTTTCATTCCCGTTTATTATTTATTTACTTTCTTACATAGTTGAAACGGCATTATTGTATTTCAATTTGGACTTCAATTGGATTATAAACTGTAGTATTGATGTTATATTTAGATGGTGCATTGCTTATTATGTATGATGTAAATGTTGACTGAGTTTTGCGGATGGTATAATTATATTTATTTTAGTTAAAAGCACCTATAGTACTACAGTATTGGTGCTCCGAGTACTAACACTTGTCACTATATAGTCTGTCGCACGGTTGCTCTGCGAGTGAACCACCGTTGTCCTTGATCCTTTTCTATTTACACTCGGATCACCGAGTATTATATCTGTCCCGGTTCGCCGTACCAGATGGAAAGTTATAAATCTCCCACGAGCAAATAATGTTCGAGACACTCTTCGAATCGGTGCTTGCATTTTACCGTTGCTCTTTTTCATCTCCCTTCGTACACTGAAATTTTCATGTGCAATTTTTTTCCTCAACGATTTAATATTTTTCTTTTATATTTTTATTTTTTTGTATATGATGAATTAATAATACTTTAAATAATATACAGTTTTCATTTGCAATTATTAAATGTGCAAATAAATGCATCTAGTCTATTTTTGTAAATTACAGTTATTGCCATGAGCATTACATTCATATCAAAAATGGATAATAATCTAAATGCTTCAATTGCGCTGGCGTCAGTACAAATTAAGTTTAATAATAAATTAA
The DNA here is from genome assembly GCA_963422195.1 of Carabus problematicus. Taxonomy (NCBI): domain Eukaryota; kingdom Metazoa; phylum Arthropoda; class Insecta; order Coleoptera; family Carabidae; genus Carabus; species Carabus problematicus. The sequence continues at coordinate 1,768,553 of OY728579.1, forward strand.
AATGGACAGTGTAATCGAATAATTATTACACTAGTCCCTTAAGACTTGGGCTATTATATGTCCACTTTGATCAATTATTAAATTTAATCACAACTGATGATGCTGTTTAGGAAATGTTTAATCAGTATTATGCGCTATAATAATTATAATGCAGGGATTAGTCTATCATATTAGTAACATATAGAGTCAATTTATGTATTTACCCCAGATAATATGCTTTGTGACGTTCAAATTTTATAATTTTTAATCCCCCAGAATTATATATTAAATCCTTTATATAATATCAGATAATTATCGGATCCGTATGTAGATATAATTGATTGAAATTTGCATGATATTTATTATTCATCATCATTGTCAAATGTTTATTTTAGATAGTGGTGGCTATAGAATATATTAATTGAAATATCAACGACAGACACAAATGTTTGTTTTAAAATAATAAACAACAATTACTCTAGGCGAAGTGAAGTCCAATTCAGTTGTCACTCACATCATCTTCGACGTGTTCTGTCGATGTCGACCTTCTGGTGGTGGTTACACCTAGCACGTGACACGTAAAGTCGTTTCCATCTTCCACCGAGTATATTTGTTTCGCATCTAGCTTCTCTGTAGTTCGGCTTGTCTACTTTCTCGCTTTGCTATCGTGTCGTTCTTCTTGTCAGTGTGTCTGTCTGCCCCCTCCGTCCATCCCACCGAGGCCCCACAGTGCCCTGCCCAGCCGTACGCCCTATCCATGTGTTAATAAAGCGATGGCTGTCCGCGAAACACGACGGGTTAGTTATTAAATTCCGGAGTACGTGCGTTCTTGTTGCTCGGTGTGCGGCGATGCGATGCGCCACGACGCCCTACGGACGCCGTGTCTGCGTAGAACACTACGGTATCTACGTACGTCACAAGGGCGTAGAAACAAATCGGTAAAAAGGCACCATGTATCATGACAATAATTTATTGTTTAATTTTCTCTTCATCAAGAGCTGAATGTTACTAGATTGCTTTTGGTAATAAATAATGTATTATAAAAATGTAATATGAATACGGGCCAAAGATTAAAATCTTTAGTTTGATAATAAGCACGCCACTGTCTGTCTATGTATAGGATCTCTTATTCCCGTTCTCTTTCCGAATGCTTTTTTGTATTCTCTTCTTTTTCCCCGTGCACGCAGTGTCCGTTATGTTCCTTATATTGTTGTGTGTCCGTATACCATCTCAATTTAGCGAGTTACGTTCGTACTCTCTGTCATACAAACATTAGGATCTAGTCTGTTATAGCGACCCTTTCTCATATGAAGATTGAATGTTATCAAATATACGAAACACACAATGAATAGAATACAGTGAACTTGTATTGCTGTACGCGATAAGTACCTAAACTACGGAAATAAGAATAGCATTAATTATTTAAGCACTTGATTAATTAATTTCATCGCTTAAGCACACTAATATTACTAACTATTGAAATATATATTGTACTTATTAGCTAAGCACATATGTAGTTAAATGATGAAATTCAGTGAATAACAAAACAGTTGTATATTTATACTTTAGAGGAATAAGAAGAGATCCAGAATTGTATTGTTACTGACGTGAGTGAAACACGGAATGTTTCAAATATTTTCGGTTTGCTTTTTTTATTAAAGCAATCCATTGAGCGTCAGCCCACTCGTCGTAGAAAGGGTTAACCTAACGGCAAGACAAGCTCTTATTCCGTTCTAAAAAAATCTACATTTCCTTTCTTATTTTCATAAAAATGCGAACTAGGAGCTGAATCACAATACACGCAGCCAGGCTGCTTCCACACTACAAGTCAGTGCCACCACCACCTCCGCCGCCGCTACCGCCCCCCTGGATGTCGATGTGTGTACGTATGGATGTCGTTTTTCCATCGGGAAAGGTCCCATTTCCCATTCAGTCCTCGGTACATGTATTCTGCTCGCATAACCTGCCTTGTACAATACGCCCGGCATTAGCATAATGTGCCCGATCAATACATAAGTTATATTAGAACATAAGTCATGTGGTCGTTTGTTGAAGCTGCGTTCATACAAATGCAACTGCGTTATCTAACTAGAAATGTACTGGTCACCACTTAGATTATAAATCATGAACTTTAATATTCATTTAACGAAACTAAAAGAATTTTTCTTAATAGTCATCTATCATTCCCTCGATCTTGTACTATTTTAATACTACCTTATTCATGTTTAACGGGTTGCAACAACGATATTGATTGAACATTGACTTAATGCACATGATAATATCAAATCTATCTTTTGAAATTGACATTATGGTATGTCTGGGGAAAAATCCGTGCACCTTTAACGGCCTGTAGTATTCCTATACATATAGAATCATTTTATGGGCGGTACTCAGTCAGTGGCGTAATATACAAGCATCAGATTTGTACTGTCACGTGATGTAAGTAAACAGATATATCTATACGTACATAATTTATAGGATACTTACCACTACTGTGTAACGGCTCCATTGTTTTCATACATTTTGTATAAATTATTCATGAATTATATAAGCCAGCGAGAGTTCATAGTAAACCTGATACACAAACAATGTTTATTTTGTTATTTTTTTGTGTTACATTATATAGTAATTATTGTAACATTACTGGAACAATAATTTACCTGGACAAATATGCAATTTTCAAGGAATATTGTTCAGTATTTTTTAAAAAACCGTATATTTACTAGAAAGATTGAAATTTGGCATTAGAAAATATTTTAGAATTGTATTTATCGACACTGTTACTTTCATTTTCTAAAGTAATAATATTTATTGACTTTATAAATATCTAACAAATACCTTCTCCATTTTGTATTGACATTTAGGCGAGCACGGAATTCCCGAAATAAAATAATACTGCACTATAAATATAATTTATGTCAATCAATATTTTAGATTTTACGTCAGAAATTCCGTGACATGTTATCATAAATTTGTTGACGAGTTAGAGCCACCGGTCCCGATGAACTACATCTGTATCTGTTTTATTGATTTCCACCAGACATTCTCAACCAATTTAAACCGGGAATACTATCGCGCATTAATATGTATTTATTGGTTTGATTTTCATCCATCATACTTATTCAGTACATCTGTTCAATATAACGCTAATGAATCTTGTAATCTTAGTAAGTATTTTTGTGCAATCCGCTTATAATGATTTTAGAAATAGGTTAATTGTAGTTTGTTTACAAGAAATAATAATAATAATAATACTGGAGGAACGTGAATGTGAATTTTAAGTGATGATGATGTTGACTGACTGCGCTCTAATAATGCGCTGATGGTGTTCGTTGTTCTTTTGGAAATTAATAAATTCTCGTAAATCGCATTATGCTCGGTCCGTTGCTCCAATTTGCGTTGCAGCACGGAGTATGAATGGTTTTGTGCTACACTTGCTAATAAGATTATTCTCTCATTACCCGGGGGCTATCACAAGGCCTCGAACACGGTACCCTGTGAATACGCCTGAATTAACCGACGGATCGATGTACGATAAACATGCTATTTTAAGCACTGATTCCAAACCGAACGCCCCCGTTATTTATTTCCTTTATTCATAATGTACGCAAATTTTAATCCGCATTGTAGAATGAAAATTTATGTTTTATAACTTTGTTCTTGGCTGCCTACATTAAACAACACGCTTAATACGTAATCAGTTCAGCAGATTACCGTGCAACATATTTCTAATTGACTTGGATATGAGGCGATATATTCTACATGAAACTAATGAGCATGAGTGTTTATTAGTATTTAATTTGCTGCAGTAATCCGTTTAATCTTGGTCTGAAATGAAGCGATATTCAGTCGTGCATGTTATTATCGTTATCTTATAGGAATTATGTATGGACCTTGCTGTCAGTCCCTATTCAAACATAATCTCCATTATTTCACTATTAGCGTCAGAACGTTATGATGTCCCCCGCCCCTCTGTTCGTCGTAGGGTGTTTGTAAGAACACATAGGGTAAGCACAAGCCCTAATCGGCAGCATCCACAAGGCCAGTGGACACTGTGATTGTTTATTCATGTCAGTATCATATCGCCGTCTGCACTGGTCTCCACATTGTCATCGGACGTGTGGCAATCCTGAATTAATATATTCACCAGTACCAACAGCCCAGGACTAAAATGTCCCTAGCAACGTCGATACCCTCTCCGCGACTTTTACTTCATTACGTTTAATTACCTTATTAATTAACACGTTTTATGGCTACTATCATTTTATAGCCGGCGTCCTGTTGAACATTGAGTTAACTGCGATGCTTTACTGTTAGTTTTACAACTGATGAGCGGTTAACCCTATTTATATGCGGTTTCGAATTGAAACGTACCGTGTTTCATATCATAGCTGTTTGTGTCACATGTACACATTCAAATAATGCCCTGCCGGGAATATAACATTTATTTTAATGTAAATATGGACAAATTCTCAACCATGGTATTAGATTCAATGTGCTAGCTGAATGATAACAATTTAAAATGATTTATAAGATAACGCTTTGAAGACTCAACTTATAGAAAGATTTAATTATTATACTACACAGAGAGAATCGTATAAAATGTAAATCGTTTCATCAAAACCAGTATCATACCGAACTAGTTATATTCCATTCGTTCTTATTAACTGTGTTGAAACTTCAAGCGCGAACAAGTTTCGCTAACAAAAGTCTTCAATTTTCGACGCAAGCTTTGTCATCATTGTGAAATCCCGCATTTCACCCTTTTGTCGTTTCCGTCGCAGAGATAACGCGACCTCTGGCCTCACCCTCCAGAGTTCATTACACCTACATTACCGCCATAACCATGGGTACTACGCTTAAAGTATGATGTGGAAGAGAGGGGGAAGTTGATGTCAGTCGTTTCGAGAACAACAATACACAATTACGACGCATCATCGTGCGTAGACATTGAACAGCCATGTTCTATATATATATGCACGTTACAACATTGTTGATTCCCATTGTCCATATAATGATGGTTGATTCGGCGGTCTAGCTGCCAGCGGTATTGATTGCCGTCAATGTGACGCCAGTTTGATTGTTCTGTTCATCGTCCGTCTCATTTCCTTCCGTTTGTCAGTCTGTTGCCGCTGAATATCTCTCCGTCCCCGGCTAATTGACAAAACTACTTGAGTAATGACTTGGGTCACGGCATACATACTGTCCTCGAACATGACGATGACGATAAATTCTAGGCTCCGACTCTAACATTCGATTAGATTCTTGCGCACCTCGGTACTTACGAAACCCACACATTTCCGTGCAACCGACACTACCTATGTACATACGTTGTGCTGGTGCCACCATGTCTCGTAACGTTACAAAGCTTCTAAAGTACACACTCCTACAGGAGTTTATGTGTGCCAGTATTTTGCCAAATTTTATCATTTGTCAAAGGTGTCAAAGGGGTAATTATACTGCAATTCTTTTTATGATCTTTAAGGCTAACTATGAGCTTTTTAGATGGTTTGATATTTCCTAATTATTAATTTTTATTAAGTTTTAAATTACTATTCCTTTCTCGTTACTGAGAAACCTATCTTTGAAGTGGAAAACGAAAACATAGGTTTAGAATTCCAGTGTACTCGCGGTTGTTTTGCTTATATTTATGTATACTTGTCTCATTGATCCGGTTAATTAAAGTGTACTTGATACTTGCTACGGTGACGTCAGTGCTTCAATTACATTAACTAAAATAGAAGCGCATGAATGTGTCATCCTCGGAAAAAAACCTCGTTGGCACGGTTCGCAAGTACTCAAGCTTTTTAACTTATACAAAATGTAGTTTTATTATTTATAAGTAATTAGGGCCACGAGACACTCTCGACTCTTCCAAAATACTTAATTTTAAAAATATATCACTTTGTTTTCTAAAACAAATTTAATTCACTTCACCACATTCGTGGTAAGTGTTTTGTTGAAATCATCGTCAGAGTCATTTAATAATTAGAGAACGTATAAATTAATTTAAATTTTATTATCAGTATAAACAAGCAACCATAAACGCAAATTTCGTTAATGGTTTCATTTGCGGTTGAGTATGAGAGAGAGGTGAAAAATTATATCGTGACAAGAAGTAATTATTCATATTAAGTAGAAGAAATTTAGTTTGGCTGGCATGTTTGTGCTTAATTCATGTTTTTACTTTACATAGTACCATGGGTAACCTATAACGCTAAAGGTACACTCATATATTATATAATACACAGTTTATGTAATGAAATATTTAATTATAAATATTTCATAATATCATATCGTTATCAAGTTGCTAACGAAAAGAATTTAATTACAATTTTTTAATAAATTAGTAAATGTAAAATATCAAAGTAATATTGTTTAATAAAATCATTTCGAGTTACGGTTGCTGAAATTATAACCCGAAGTCAAGCAGATCTAATCAAAAACAGCCATTGAAGTAAATATTAGAATATATTTATTTGATTTGCATAAAAATAATAGACGGCACAATCTAGCGTAGACATAAATAAATCAAAACAATCAAAAAATTGTAAAGTTATTTCATTGTATATAAACACGCACAAATGTGAATGAAAGGTCAAAACTGTAGGCCTATTTCACAATCTGCGTTTATCCTACTACTACTGCAATGAACTGTGCCATGTGCTGGTCATTGTGGATATGGACATAGAATACCTGTCTTGTCATTAATATTGCAGTACACCTGTTTGCCGTCAGGTGCACAAACATATTTATCATTGTCTGTTTCTGTTCCTCGTGACAAGCGGTTTCATTTTGCCGCACTTTATATAATAGTTTTTTTTTTTTTGTTGCTACTTTCGTTCTTCCCGAGGTGTAATGGACACGCAATAACATCGACGCCAATTGTGCGTGTGTGTGTGTGTGTGTGTGTGTGTGTGTAACTTTCAATGAAGCTCCCGCGATGTGTGTCGGTTGGAATTGTGACCGGACGTCGCGTTATTCCTTTCATTGTGTACTCCCTCCTGCCCTCTCAGCGGCTTTTATTCTGGCCCGTGCGTGCCGTACCGTATCATACCACACCACACCATCCTCACACGCATTCCCTATAGCCAGGATATGTATGTGTTCGTTCACGAACCGGAATTGAACTTGCCTTCTGCCACACCCGGCCACCGACCATCTCTTCTAGAACTCTCTCTCTCTCTCGCTCCCTTTATGCCATTCTTTTACTCGGTCATTTCCCCTTGGCCTAACGCATCCGATCTTCCTTTAGCAGTACTGAAGGTGAAGCTTATTTGCCCCCGTCCGACCTCCTCAGACAACCATCAGCCAGTCAATATATGTATCAAAGCTCCGCCGATAGCCGTCGACTCATGTTTTAGTTGTGAACGTGAAATTTATCAAACACCCGAAAGCTTCCTATAGGTATACTTCTATCTCTTCCTACTCTCGCCTGAATCTCTTCGTCTGTTCTCAGCACTTGGAAGGCGGGTGATAACGCCAAAGAGAGGTTCATACAATTTTAAAATTTCATTTGCTAACTTGGCAACGAGGAAAATACACGGGAATGAAATGAAACACAATTGTGTTCGGCGTTCGGATGGGCCTTTGTTTGAGAGTTAGACGTAGGGCCATTATGAAGACGCCAGCGGTGCACCTTGCTCTACTCTATGCACCGGAGGCACTACAACAACAGCCGCTAGGGTCGACGTCAGAGTCAGCCAAATACTGTGCACCGTAGACCGCGATGTTTTACGGTTAATATGCTAGTAGTCTAGTTCTTTATCGTCGTTTACATGAATCCCTCGCATAAATATCTGGCGCGCGCCTTCTCCATCGCACACATGCACTATTAGGAAGATAAGTAACACCCCAGATGTGCAGAAATATGGCTTCAGGGATGTAGATTCAAACTCGTACCGTAACAAACTAATCTCATGTAATATTTATTTCCTCTCAATTCTTCTTTGTTACATTCAAACCTTTTATTCTGGCCATTGTATAAAAACCTTCCAACATCTACTAGCATCATGAAAGCTTCTACGTCCAATATTTCTTCTTCGCTTAATGCTTGATATCAGATTCATAGATTTATCCATCGTCACAACGAATTATTTTCTTCTAGAAGAATCGGTATGCTTTTGTTTTCTGAACTAACCATATATTTGATTCCCCACTGATTTATTTCATCTGCAATGTTGCATTTAAAACAAAATATCGTTGCTCCGAAAACATTGTGATATCAAAGCATATAGAGATGCCATTGAATTCGAAAAAAAAAATTTCTTTTCTTTAAGCCCAAGGGGAACGTACGTAGTCCCCCGTTTAATCTAGTTCCCTTAATTATGTACGTGTATTCTGTTAAACATAAAAGAAAGTGTAGGGTTAATATTGTGTTTTGCGAAGAGGGTGGTTCGTCGCTCTTCCGACTACACACTTGACCCCCGGGTCTGCGTTAACTTTTGTGCACATACACATAGAGACGGTGTCCTTGAACATCTGTACCAGACATCGAGCGGGTCTCGCAAGGATCCGCGTCACACCACGCCGTGCCGCAAGGTACAGTACCGGTGTCAAGTATTTTACTACCGTCGTCGAGCAAATGAGAAGACTCCGAGAATTATTTTATTTTAAACATGTAATAATATTGAAAACATTTACAAACTTTCCAACGACAGACTCTTAATCTTAATTAACGGCTAGTCTGAAACTTCGTGCAAAGATCTAGTTATGCAGACTTTGCTGAATTGCCAATTTTGTGGAGAATGTCTAGCATGGAGCATTGGTTACGTTCAACAAGGTTTTTTATTACCGAAAATTTTCGAACGATTTAAGTCTCGCTCGGCTCATTCACATTCATTCGTTATAGACGAACTCTTATTAGCCTTCCTGTTATTTTTCAAATGTAGAAAACCAACAAATAGAAAAAAAAGTATAGCATTGTATGCATATTTGATAATAAGGTTTTCGGAATTAGTTATAATTTCTTACGGCTGGGTATTATGTTTCTTACAGAAGAGGATGTATTTATTGTATCCGTTGGTACGTGGGCTCTGCTTACTAGGATAACGACTAACAACGAAACCTACACCGACTTGACGACAACGACGTTACGTGTGTATGTGTAAGCGACGCGAAAAAGCATGGAAAGTTACCGCTAAATATTGGCAGAGGATGATGGAAGTAAGCGAATATCGCTCACACCTCTGCGACACCTGACAAGTTTGGTGACATTGGGGGGCATCACCTCCTGGTGCACTCTTCACTGCTGACGATGGTGATGATAGCTGTTTGGCACCAGCATGCTTGCGTGTACTTATAACCTATTTCGTTTGATGATCGCGCGCAATGTTTTTGATGCGGCTCCGGTTCGTCCCTTGCCGCGCCGTCACCGTGCGGCAGGGGATGAATCGAAAAATCAATAGCGTGGCGGTCGGTATGTTATGCGCGAGGGGTGCGCGCGGCACGGGTAACGCACGGTACCGCCGCCTCCGTAACGCCGCCGTTCACTTACAGCTCCTTCGTCCTGCAGTAAAGGGCCGCCGCCCGCTACTCTGTCTCTCTCCCACTTTGTGGCACAACTCCGCTACCCCGTCACATGTCGGACACCCTGTATTCGTGACGTGCTGCTATCCCTACGTTGTTGCAAAGGCAGCCGAGCCGAGTCTTTCGCCGCCACCGCCGCCGCAGCTGCTGCTGCTGCTACAACTACTACCTCTGCTAGTGTGTGAATCTTTATTTGACTTGACCGTCTCTGATTTTGTGGAAGTGCTTTTGCTGTGTGCTCTACTCTAGTCGTTTATCGATACAGACTCTCTCTGTCACTTGTGAGACATCGACTTCGGTTCACTTATTAACAAGGTAAGACAAACTGACATTCCTTCGAACTTCCGTTTCCTGCATCTCTCTACTCTTGCAATGTTACATAACCGCCGAATTTGCATGTTTGTGTCGGAGCTTTATAATATGCAAATATTGTTTATTGTTGAATGAATTTCACATGAATAATAATCTAAGTATACTTTTTTTTTGGATTAGTTTAGATTTGTTGAATCGCGTTATACAACTTTTCCGAACATTTACCGAGAAAAAGGCCGTTAATAGACGTTGTAGTAATTTAATGTAGTATGCATTTGACTGATTAATGGTGTTCTGTAGTTGGCGTTCAAGCCATTATATTCGTGTATATTGTGTTTTTGATATATTGTTTTAAAACAGTTGATAATGTTGGCAGTTAAGTTAGGTTAAATATATAGCTGCTGTAATATACACTTTCCCATTGTATACTGTTTCTGATGCAGGTAACTTAACTGGCTAAAGGCACTTGATATAGATCTGAAGCAGTTCAGGCTTCGGCTCTTACGGGTCAATTCGTTCTTTTGTATGTGCAACAACTGACTTAGAAATGAACAAACGATCAGATAACTCACCAACTTGATATCTCCACCCCGCCTTACTGTGCTATATTCCCAGATTGTTGCACGCCAACTGAAACCATTTCAATTATACTTCCAGTTGATCATATTTCTTCTATGATATAGATTTTAAATGCATCTCCACCTTTATTATTGTCTTTATATGTTTAACAGAAAATTGAATAATACATTTCTAATATAAATATACTTTTTCAATACAAATTTACATTACAAATTCTATATCAAATGGTAGCTTCATTTCATCGAATATTTTTTCATAGTCATAGGTAAATTCTAAATATTTTTGTCTTAAAAATAATAACAATATTTCTTCCCAGGCTTTAGCTTCTAAATCTCCTTTTTCTGGGTACTTCGACTACACACTTTCCTAATGCTAAGAAAACGCATTGCACCATTTTGTGTCTAGCTACAATTTCAATCTACATACTTGCAGATCCTTTTCGTGTACTTCAATACTTTTTGCTTTGTTTCACACACTCCCTTACTACAGAGCGTAGTTTTTAATTAAAAACCGCGGCAGTGTCGACATCTGTTCGCCTTTTAAGTAAAAATATCGTTCCATACTCGATGACACATTTTATCTGTTTAAACCTGCAGACGCGACGGAGATGGTAGAAGTACTTCTAGAATGTAGATGTTCGTCGAAACGTATCGCGTTCCCATATTGCAGTGCTCGTTTTTTTTTTTGTACCTGGCAGCCTGGAATCCGGGGTCTTGGCGTAACTGCAGATAGTTAGGAACTTCGACGAAGCCATTCCTCCAGAGTCTATGCATAGGAATCTTATGATTTTCCCGGCAAACCAGATGCATTCTTCTTTTTTCAAGTCTCCGTGTGTGTGTGTGTGTGGTGCTGTCAAGTATATGCATGCACTGGTGCACACTGCACCTGCATATCTTGTACCAAGTATCCTTATTGGATGGTTCCCTGGTTCTGAAGGACTCCTCGTTTTTATTAGCGATAAATCGGGCGCGTAAATCTTGCTACATGCATAACGCTGCCAGCTACACACCAACCCCGAACACGGATATAAAAGTCGGGATATTTATGTGACTCGGTAGAATTTAACTTTTATAATTTTATAAGAAGTTTCGTGTGATTCTGAAATTTTCTTATCCACCGAGGTTACATTCAAATTACGGGGTAAATTATGGTTGTGCTGGAACATTATTATATGGCACGCTGGTAAAGTGAAAATAATGACAAGGCATACACTGGCAACGGAAATATTGTTTCAATAATGTTCACATGGTAGAACTTTTGTTTGAATACCAGTTCAAAGTACCAACATTAAAGGTTTATAACATTACTCTAACTTTACAGAAAATCTTCAATTATTTATTTAACCCAATGTATGTTGAACTAGTTCGATTACAATTAGTTCAGTAACAGACAGGGTACATGTGTTTGCAAAAGTTTATCAATATTTATTTAACAAAATGTTCATTTGTTATTTACTTCTTTTTTTATGTGATGTATTTGCATTATAACATTACTTCTACACAATTGTCGTTACTCATTCCACATCAAGGCTTGTAACACGAAATGTTAATAGTATTTTTAATGATATTTCATGCTCTTGTTGAGTTAAAATTAAGTAATTCATGGCGGACCACGGTTTGATGTATTTGAATAGCGTGCATGCAGATAAGCAGTCACTATAAAAGAGCAAAGGAACGAGTCTCAATTAGTAGCTACTCGGTAAATGATGGAGAGCAGCAGCCACTGTTGTATGTTGATGTTGATTTTCATCAGTTTTTTTTTTCCTCTCTTGCATCATGCCGTACTGCTTTGAGAGAACGTTTTCCACGTCGCTCCTTGTGCTCCGTACGCACCAAACTGTTAATTAATGCAAAGAGTTAGATGACTCGGTCCAATTACACTCGCGTCTCGTTTCGTACAGTGTGCAACGGGCTCGCCAGGATGCTTTGTAAAGACCGCATTGCGTGAATTGTCTTAATTGAGTTTCCGACAGTTCTGTCGCTGTTTTCATATCCCTGCTATACTGAGAAGGGAACATTTGTTCCTTGCAGAAACTTCACAGACTCTTGCGATCCGACGACCTCCATCTCAGTCTCTCTCCATGCCAGCACACGAGCAAAAAATTCAACACAACTTCAAACTTTACTGGCGCTGTAACATGTGTCGGTTTCGAATTTACGGCCCCGCATTTTGTTCTAGTGCTTTTGATTTATTAAATTATCATTTTTGCCTCGGTATAATTGATGGCCTTTTGAATTTTCTTAGCACGAACGCTCTCAGACAAAACTGTGTACAAGAATAAATCACTAGAATATCATTTCGTATTTTATAGTCCAGATCTATTTAAAAAAAGAAAATGGGTTAAACTATTTTAAATGGTATCTATTTCCAGTAAGATATTTGATACGAGTTTGTGCTTGTTAATCCGGATTTAACCTAAATCTTGAGTCTATCCCGCTTTTCTTGCTAATGCATTTGAAACTTAACCTATTAAAGATAATAGACCAGTTTAAATATCGTGGAAATTGAATTTCGTATTTACGAAACAAACTTTTTATCTAAATACTCAGTTATTTCTGTTGCAACAGTTCTGTAATTCAGAATGACAACATTAATTTGGAATTTCCACAGTAAGTAACGTTACTAGTATAAATGCAAATATATGTATTCCAATTTTGTACAACAACCATGTACATTATTTGATTATCTAATCATCAAATATTACTGTATGTAATCTACCTTCATATCAATCCTAGTACGACCAGTTCTAACACGTTCCTATATACCTACGGGGTAGTGTGTATGATGGTATGTTTGTGTACGAGGGTACACACGCATCCACCTCGTGCAGAAGATTGTCTCATCTCACCCTCTGTGAGATTGTCTCATCTGCCGACAGTGATTGGGATAGATCCCAAGCTTGCCGCATCATCTCATTCTCGACCGCACGTCTCCATCTTGCAACTGATGTAGCCGTCGTCGTCTCTTCCGACACATCGAACGTTCTATAGAAACCTGCACTATATACATATCTTACATAGCATATGTACATGCATATTCTTATATTACTCTACTGTCAAATAGTCCACACACAACTGCAACTAAACAATCCTAAGTTGCAAGTTGAATTGAAGATATTGAATGTATTTCAAACAGAATAATAAGTTTTAGAAATGGAGATTGGCTGTAGCAGTAGATAGATTTAGAATTCTGTAGAAAATCATCGGATTTTTGAGACAATAGTGACCTAATATACCTTCACCTTAGTAGAGAACTCTTCGTGTGTTATCGTACAGTTGACGATTCGTTAAAATGTCTAGTCGGTAATATTTATTAGTATTACCCACGTGTCTAATTACCATAGCTCATTATAATGTTAGCACAGCCTATTCTAAACGAAATAATCTAATAACGCCAAAGCAATTTCCGTAAGTTCAGCACTTAACAACGGTAATTAAACAGCGTACGAGATGGTATCCTGTCGTCTACTGTACGATATAATAAAAGCTTACGTTTTCACATTTGTTAGTAGCTCGTTGTTGTAGAGTGGCTGGCGTAACACACCTCAGTACTGTGATAGCTGTATATTATTTGCAACAGTACATCTGGAAAGAATTTCGGAAAACATGGATTTAGCGAAATCCTGTCGACTTAGTTGGTGTTAATCTCGTTATTACGTCAGAAATAATCGAACAAGGAATCGACTTAGCGATGCGGCGTAAACAGAACATCAATGCGGGCTCCTTGTGGTTGCACTTGCTAATCCACTCACTTACTAGCAAACAACGTACACGTTGCTCAGGATACGACGCCGTTAACACTAGATTTAATAGCATTTGAATGTTCGTACGTACTGATTGTGAGAAAGCTCCAGAAACACAGAACAAGTGCAATGTCGTAAATATACAGTACAAATACTCAGACACATAAATTCAATCTAATACAATTCATATCCATTTTATATACGAGCTAATATTGTTGATTAATGAGCACCACATTTCCGATTGTAAGTGTATTTATGTTATAGTAATGTGTAGTAGTTTTGCTAGTTACTAACCAACTCCTATCGCTATATCATAAACACATTTCGTCTGTCTAATCGTAGAGACATGCTACCCCATGGGTGAATTATCTACGATTGCTAATATGTAGTACAGTTGCAACGCGCCACATATATTTTCCTTTCCAATATGGCCATTTAACTCGATCTCCGTCCCCGGCTTCCGCATCGTTCTAGTTCCTCAGGCCAGTAGATCCTTAATTTGTTTATGTTCGGCCGTAAACCTGGCACACAAATTAACGTCGTTTGTCCTAAAGTACGAATAAAACCACAAATTAAGTTTATATCGGTATTTCCCAACGAAATCTGCACCGAATTACATGAACATTACGTAGCAGAAAACGAGGATGGGAGGTAACATACATACAAACCCACTGCTCCAAAGCTGTCTTTCATCAACGCACTTGTGCCTAACTTCACCCAAACTAGACGCACGACCAAATTACCGTGATTTCGGCCACCGCAATCCACTCGTGAAAATTACGAATGATGACCACTTATCCGTTCGAACTGTTCGGGGACATTATTCCCGTTTTTTCGGCTTTATTTCGTTACTGTTACATTTCGCTATCGGTAATTGCCCTTTATCCAAATTAGCTTTTTGTCCATCGAACAAAGAACATTCTCCATTGTGAACAACATTCATAAAGTATCATGATTTATCAGGAAATCGATGTAATATATATTACATTATCGATATTTCCTGCAGATATTAAATAATGTTTGAAATATTACAGTTAGATTTCAATGCCTGCTCAGATTCTCTGCCAATTATTCCATCACGAAGATAAAGGACGTATAATTGAAAATATTTAATTCATAAACTTCGCTTGCATTTGTTGTAAACTTTATTCTCTGTTTATTAATTAGTTTTCCTTACTTTCCATAAAGGAGCTGAAAAAGTCTTGTTTTTCGTTCGTAAAATGTGTTGCGTGAATTAGAACGGTATTGTTCGGGCACTAATTGGAATTATTACGGAAGTTATATCTAATATACACTGTCAAAGTCGTCTGCCGTGACTTACTTGATTATCTACGCATGCTAATATGATAAATTAAGGTGCTCGTATGAGGAAGTTATGCTCACTTGGCTTTTATCTGCTTTAAATCTGACAGGATTATATATTATTATAATTAAGTATCTAGTGTAATTACTACTTAAGGCATATTATAAATTTTAATTTTAGAATACGAGAGTATTATAGCTATCTTTACATTAGAATTACTTTCAATGCTTTGATATGATTTTCTAGACCTTATATAAATATATCGCAATATAATGCATAATAAAACAAAACTATACAGATATTTTAAAGGTGTATATTAAGACATTATAAGTTGATCTGAAGTTTCACAATGAAAGTGCAGTTACGTTGTGTGGAACGGCGAGAATCGTAACGCAAGCGAATGTCTTTCAATCTATCCGACTCGAATAGTATTTCATTTGTGGTGTGTGTGTGTGTGTGCGATAGGTGTAACCGCAAATTACCGCATTTTCTGTGCAATAAAGCAGCCAATAAGTGCAGCTTTTTCACTTAAACTACCATTAAAATACTTGAATCTGCTGTACCTGTACGCCAACTGGCGTCAAGTTCGTGTTTGCCAGCCACCGCTTTGTAGCCACATGCAATTTTAATCGATTTCTTTACAACCCGAATGTTATTTAACTCGCCACGGACATTTAATCCTCCCAGGACGATCGAGGAACGTTCAGGACTGAACTGAAAAATGTCAAGCGACATTGATCGACACTCAATTTCAAACCAGCGTTCGAAAACAAAAAAAAAACAAAAAAACTAGAGAATGCAAGGAAGCACATTCGAGCATTAATATACACTTGACAAAATAAACTGTGTTTCAAATATAATAACATTTCGTTGGCAATTTTAGTACAGTACATAATTCATATTCTTACAAGTGCAAAATACTGTTCGTGTGGATTTTCTAAAACGCCGTGGTTGAATTATTAGTTGGTAAATTTAACTAGAAGAAACCGACCCATGATATCACTCACTCGAGATGAATGTGTGTGTGTGTGTGTGTAAAGGCCGTCCAATTGACCGGATACCGGATACTCTAGATTCGAGTCAGGGACGGACAAGGATAACGGCAAGGGTAGGCAATGCTTGTTCGCAACCTACGTCTGTGGATTGCACACAAATCTCCATCAACAGCGTCTCTGCATTACTCTCATTACTGCCACATCCGAGACGCCGTGACAAATAGTGCAATAAACGGGGTCGTGTGCAACGCCACCAACAGCTCCACTATTTCCTCGTCCAGAGACGTTGAACAACCCTCTTATTGCCCCTCCACCCCGCACATCTGAAATAGCACACCAATCCCCGCTCATACAGATGGAGCACATGAATATGTTTGCGGTCATCAAAGTCTAATTCACCAGCTACCACCCTCGGATATTTCCACGGATATATCTTTATTGTCACAGTTTTACCTTTTCCTCTATACCCCCTACGATCTAGGGCAAAAGTAGATATTTCCAAAAGCAATTGAACGGATCACAAGTAAAGTGCGTAATAACATTTATAATTGATAATGAATATGTGATATAGTTACGGACTTGGAAGTTAGTTAATGCTTTTTTTTAACAAGCAATTATTTGTCAGAAATTTCACTAATAAATATTATGCCGTCATACAATTCAGGGAGATAATTTGGTGTAAAATAATTTTATTATAGATATTGTTCGAATAATGTAGGTGGACAATGTGCTTTGAGCAGCAATGCAACTGATTTCTACTCGATAGATGCACATTCTCCAAAACAAACATTAGTATTTGTTGTATTTTATTCTAATCGACTATGATCAAAATTTTCCATAGTTTGATTGACTATGTCATATACGTAATTGAAATATATACGTAATTGAAATTGCTAATCATGTATACCGGAAATTGTCGTTATTGATTCGTAATTGCCAAATACATAATTTATGTGAACCGATTGTTGTGTTTTACAACTCATTCAATACTCCTTTATCATTAGGCCCTCCTAATTTACAATAATTGATTTCTATTACTATAACTGACATTAGTATTATAATCAGCGTATTATATAACTGGGATAACTTTTTTTTTTGAGGTGTAGACCCCTTCTCTTGCTATCTAAATTATTATTTACTCGTTGTTTGATATAACTTTCATCTTTCCACCATAAATCCATCTGATTATTCTTCCCTCGACTAGACTGTCTTCCGTGTTTTGTTTCTGTATATTTTTTCTCGCCGCCAAGATTAATGACATGTTTCTTTGGCGCAAAGTATTGTAAATGGTTCAGTTAATTCCAGAGTTTTAGCACATAGAACTTCTTTCGTTTAATTAAATGTTCCACCGTCTCTGCAGAAATTGTTTTTAAAAAAAGCACAGCTACACAACGTTGCAGGAAGTGTAGGTACGTTTTTTTATGATTCGTATTTTCGAATACATCCTGTGCAGATCACGATAATTTCTAGTTCAACACTCAAACTCTCCTGGTTACGTTTAAAACTCGCACAATGATTTCTACTAAACGAGAAGTGGTTTTCTGTGTCCACTCGAACTGAACTGTTAGAAAAACCCTATACACGTGAAAACTTTTAGTCGGCTCGTTTACGTCGCAAAACTTTGCGAAATCTAGTGGTCAACGGGTAAGCGCGTCTGCCCGGCCAACTAGATTGTCATTTATGCAATTGACTATTCCACAACGCATCTTCATTGCAAACGGCCGCTATCAAATTTGCTAATGGTGCTCTCGTTTTGCTAATGGATTGCGAACCGAGCCGTCCAGCAATTTGTACGGACGAAATCAGCCTCTGTACGTGCCTAACTCATTTATTTAAAATAACGTTCATTATTTTTTGTTGTAAATGTATTTTATGTAATTCTGTTTGTTTTTAAAACCATGCAAAACCGTTTTGTTAATGTTGAAAACAGCAACGAAGGATTCCTTTATCAAACTAACTGGATGTTTCAATTCTTTCGGCTGCGATCTCATGGATTTTGTTTGCTGAACATGTTTATAGATAATTCTTTCGTTTCGTCATTGTTTGTTCACTTCACAGACAACCATTGCAGTGTTGCTCAAATGTAAAACACTCACATGTACAATATTGTGTTTCACGTTGTAGTAAATTTCATTAACTCGACGCTCACTAATTTATTTCCGCCATGTTTGCTGCGTCTGCTCTCCAGCGACACACGAGCGTTGTTCGTTTGTCATGGCGGTGTGTTTGTCGACGCTACAATTGAATTGGTCGATACAATTAATCAAAAACACAGACGCTTTTTCCACTTGGCATTCTTATCGAGCACAGTTTAAAACCTGTGACACATTGATTGATTGAAATTGATCGGTTAGTACTGTTGCGTTGCATGCGTACCAGTGCGTGACAGCAAGGTAGTTCCGTGTACGCATGCGCAGTGTACACACTGCGAATTCTATCAAGTATAACCTGAAATCAAATACATTATACGCCTAAAATTGGATAGAGATAGCTTTATAGGTATGAAATTTACATTTCATTTTTAATTCCTAAAGAATTAAAAATTTGCCAAGAATCTAGGCAAACGATCATACACATGGTATTCTTCGGATATTTTGATCAAATTTATTTGACCAGAAACCGAGTAGTTAATAATGTTAAATCTGATCTGATCTAAATATACGATAAATATTTTTTTTTTTAAATGAAAAGCTACACGCAATTTTCAGCGGTCATGTCGAGACAAATATTTCATTTTCTGGGTGCTGATATTTTGACACGTGTTACGTTTTGTCAGAAATGTTGTAGGCAACGTGTGATAAAATGCTGAGAATACAAATGGCCTCGCTGGTTGATTATCATAAAGTTCTGAGCGCAAGCATTTGTTTTTTTTTTTCATCCAGTTGTTTTCTGATTTCGTTAACTTTTAGTTACGATCGCACATTAATAAGGGTACAACACTTGAATGCTGAGCATTAAATTTAACTTGTCGTAAAAAACAAAACAATGTCACATTAATGTTTGACAACTGATGTAAATAAAGTCATGAAATGATGGAAGTTTAATACTATATTGTGCCGTTTTATCGCACGTTAAATGTAACTAGCGCGAATGTAAAGTAGCGCAATCTGCCTTTGTATTACATCGTAACAAATTTTCATAACTACTGTCAAACTGCAGCGATATTTTTCTATGACAAATCTGGTAATGTGAATTGATTGTAAGCTTAACTAAAACCAGAGCGTAATATATATTATAATACACGCATATATATTTTGTTACAGGTGATTGAAGACTATGGCGTGGGATACACCTCGAACTGAATTCGTAGTCTCTATGGAGCCATTGCTCCCACAGAGTAAGTAGTGCATATATATTTATTTTTACACGTTTATTGACACAAGCAGATGTTTTATTATATTTTCCTACATTTGTTAGTATATTCTAAACTTTCATTTTAAAACAATGAATATAGAAACACATTTGTTTGACAATATAGCAGAGTTAGCGGAATTACTTGTACAATGCAACATTCATTGTATTATCCAGTACATTGTTCGAAACTGCAGTTCCTGTTCATGCAAACGGGGTACTAATTGTGTAATTTATTTATTCGATGCATATTTGAGTAATCTCGCGTGTACGTGCATGTTTTGGGAATCTCGTACTTGGGAAACTTTGGTCAACTCGTAAATTGTGCCATCGTTTACTGAACCTGTAATTCGATACATAATTCAACAGTGTGTTTAAACAGAGTTTCCCAACAATTTACCAGCGATATTAAATACTCCCCAACTATTAACACCCACAACGTTACTTGACTTTACTGTAATTATGAAATTAAGAACTAAGTGTACCATAATTAGATAATGAAATGTGCCTACTTTTATTGTAATGAAATTAGGGTCTTTGATATTTAAATATCCTAATATAATATATATTTTAATGTGGTGTATTTCGATAGACAGTTATCATGTTTGTCAGAGAGGTGATGTTTGAGCAAAGGTGATTGTATGTGATCGCTCGTCTCTCTCTACATATCGTTTAAGGTTCGACATATACCAATACCAATGTACAATGTGACTGTTTCTGCACCATGTATGGTTGTTCCCCGAGCTCCGGAGAAGGGCCAAAGGGCCCCGTACGCCGTTTACTTTGTATTAATAAGGCATGAACATTATTTCTGCTTGACTACCTTCCTCAGACCCGTCTCTCTGGGGATATAACTTTCGGCCATTTTCTTTCGCCGCCTGCACACCTGAATGAGAATGTGTTTTATACTCTGAGCCTTCTTATACAGGGTTGTACTGACTTAATTTTATCACTTACTTTCCGCGGCGCACAGCCGTATCCATTATCCATCGCATGGAATAAATGGAACAAAGAAGAATGAAAAAAAAGACTGGAATAAAGATAAATATTTACACGGTATCGATCATACGTCACTTGAATGAATATGGCATTGGTGGTAAATATTTGCACTATGTTTTTAATCAGGATTTTGCGATACATTTTTCCGGATTCGAGTTGTCGGTAAATGGAGGTTTATAGTGGATTGTAGCGTCTTCTTTTTGTTCGTAACAACTGCACTCTCTCTTTGGCTAGAGAATGAAACAATAGTTCTTCATTAAGCTGTTGCAATGGTGGATTACCTTCCGCTCTTTTACAACGACGATGTAGTTTGCACTTCTTTCTCTTCTTCCGGTAATAAAAACCACTGTCTGATATTGAAAAACATTTGCCAATTTTCACACGTTCGTCTATAATTTTTTTTTTAAGTTCTCTTTATGTCAAGCGCAGATAAATGACGCTGATAAACAACGTTTGTTCTCCATTAAAATTATTCGAGATAAAAGTGTCATTTTCTGTTAGTTAAAATATAATAAATTACAGTGTTTTCTTTTTTGGAAGGGTACTTTTTCATTGTCCGTTGATTGTACAGTATATTTTAATGAATACTTAACGAAGTCCGACTCTGTAAGTCCTACAAGCCTATGCCAGGTCTGCGTACGTGAGAGAGATCTCAAACCACAGCAAATTGCCGTCTTTCTTTATGGGTTGCAATTTCGGCACAACGTACCTTCGTCCCCGGGCGTACATGGCCCATAGTACGCCGGCTCCGGGCTCCGGATCACGGTCTTCACTACCGGAGTCGCGGGCAGTTAGTTCTCGGTAATGGAACAATACTATTTTTTTTTTCTTGCGAACTTTAAAAGAAAAAAACGTCTCGTAGCAACACTAGCTGAAGCACTACTTCTTACTTTAGTTTTCAGCAAAAATACAAAACAAAACAGCATTCAATGTAAAACACATTTGTACAACTGGAAATGTACTGTCGCGCTAGAAAAATATTTAACCAAAATAAATAGAGATTTTTGTACTGCTGACGTGCAACGACCAAAACAAATGCATTTCATTTTCTTATCTTGAAATTCCATTCCAGTGCATATTGCTTAGTGCGGGCGACCTGTCATATTGGAGCAGGACGTTTAAATATTCGTGAATGATTTGATAGATTCATCTTTGCACTGACAACTTTTACGTTTACGTAGAGTCTGGTGAAATGTTTGAAGAGTAACGTGAAATTTCCGTCGGCAACGAAGTGAAAATTTTATGTTCATGAAAGTGCGATTTGATTTTACGATGTGCACGTCCGCTTTCAAATGTGAGCGCGTTCAGTGCAAGTGCAATCCTTATAAAGGATTGACCCGATATACACAGAACATTACGTATTTATGTCGGGTACATGCGTCGGATCGCAGTGTGCGTTCAATCCGTCCTGCTGCTTGCTCGGACGCCAGATGACTATCAATCTGTTTCCGCTTAAATTCACGTTATTTATGACAACCAAAAAAAAAAGAAACGGACAAATTAGAATCTCCTGACCAATGATATATAGAGAACACTTAACCCCGTCCAAACTGCACGAAATGCGATACGTATAAAATATGTAAACGTAATAAATGTTTACGGAGATTGTAGTTGTCAGACTCAATGACAGTTCTTGCATTTTTAACATTTTTCAACGGTCCATTTTCTCGTGTCTCGAAGCCCTAACTGCAAAATAACTCCATATTGCATGTGTTTTCAACATGCACACACTTGCTATCTTTATGTGTGAATCTTTAAATATTTAACGGTTTTCAACAACATTTCGTACTGAAATATTCAACCAATCCCAAAGTGCAAGTTTCGAAATACGCGTCGAGTTCTGCGAGACAAATATGACTCTTGTCAATTCGGACTTCATATATACAATACAGAACAAAACACATACATATATATTATAGTATCTTTACAAGACAATACTCACCACTACTGAACGAACAATAATGCTGTATGTGACCTATTTTATAGAATGGCTCTTCAGAGAAAGAGCCCGTTTGAAAAATGACTTTACGTGAACAGCATTCGCTGTGTAAAACGAATCAGCAGCTGCATGCAATCCGCGCTGCATCCATCATAGTAGGCGATGGTGATCGTGAAAACAAATCTACTTACACACGGCCAACCGTCTCGGCCGATATCTAATGTTATTGTTGGACACAGGTGGCGCCGCCCCGCGTACCCTTGCGTTAGGTCACGGAGGTCAATGGAACTAGACTCCACCTTGAGATTCATCGCTTCATATCCATAGTTGTATGCTATGTTTCATACCGCTATTGATTGCATATAATAATAATTATGTTTTATCGTATTGTTCGGTATAATTCATTGTTCTGACTATATTGTTTATACATTTCTGTATTCTCATCTACCTAAGTAACAAGCGCGTTTGTCACGTGGGCACCTTAGATATTCCCAATATTTCTATATAAAATTAATTTAATTGAAAGGTGTTAAATATTCAAAATGTTTCCCGTGCACGCAAACTAAACATTACCGCTGTAAATAATATAAATCGTCTAGAATACTGGCGCCTCTCGCATCGATTAGAGTAAAATTGAACAAAAAATATTTGATATGTACATATATAAACATGTATGTACTCGTCTCTACATGTACATTTAAGTTGTAAATAAAAATTACATATTAGGCAAGTTTCAACTTCAATTGGTATATTTATTGTCCTTATCCATTATTTTCTTAACAATTTATTAAATAAATTGTAACATATTGTGCATATATTTATTTTATACAAGTTACATTAAATAATTGTATTCGTATTTTACACACCATGCAAAACAAATAGCTATACGTATACATTACGTAAATATAATCTCAAGTGTTAAATTAAACATCAAATTCGCAACAGTTTTACATTTTTCGTGTTCATTCTTATAGAACATTCTCGGAATTGCTTTGTTCCTCGACCGAAATACCACACATTTTCCGGGTTTCCGAAATGCATTTCATAACCGGATGATCGTCGGCGGGCGTCGCGTGTGTCTCTTTGTGGATGTCACAAGCGTGAAACAATGCAATTTATTACTCATGCAACAATTTCGACATTATACAAATCAACACACCGCCCCCCGCCTCCGTACATATTTTAACAAATACCTGTGCCAGTCGATAACGTTGGAAATCGCATCAGAATTCGGCTATCGGCCACTATATCATGTCGTACCCCATTTCATAACAATAAAAGGTCATATTTTTAATCGGGTCGCTAGACGCTGGCGCTCTGACGGCGACATCGTGAACTATACGGGAAAGAGGGTGCTTTTACAGCTCATAAAAGTAAATGCCTTTTTGATAACGGGCCGCGGAACATTGCGGGAAAAAAATGCAGATTACTCGATAAACCATACCAATCGATTATATTCATGTACGTACCAATATAATGCACGGTGTGTTCTGTTTTCGATACTGTATTGTATCATGATCATCGGAGTAGGCGGGTGCTAATGCGGAAATGACTGTTTCATGTTTTTTCGGGCAAATGAATTTTTTTTTTGCATAGTTACCAAACACGTATTTAGTTTTTCCATTCGTCTAATTAAAAAAAAATTACTCGCATTAGTAATGCAATGTTTTGCAAAAATGTAACGAATGTCAAAATATATTTGAACATCATGTAGTTATTTATGGAAATATTTATTTGTATTTATTTTTAATGGAAAAGATATTGCTGGACATATATTTCTATTTTGATTAAATCTGCACTTTTCTATACTAAAATCAGATATAACATCTAAGGATTCTGGGTTTGTATGATTCAAAGTATGTGTACACTTTTGCAAACATTGTTTATTGCGCCGTAATGATTAACGTTATTTATCGAATATTTTAGTGAACAAAGCTTCCACTTATAGTGTAGCCGGAAAACGGATTACCGGTTTGCTTCGGGTCAATGGGGTTAAAACAGCGTGTGCTCGCTTTTTCGTTGCTCATGACGTCAGTAGTCGCTAGTGCTGGGTATTGGAGGGTGTTGGAATTCGATATTCCTGTCACGTCACACCCCATCCCTCCCACTCCGCTTCTTCTCGTCCTTGTATTCCCCATCCACCAGTAGCGACATCACACGGGATTAAAGCAACGTCTTCAAAAGCAACGTGCTAAATTCACGGTCTCCATGGTTGCAAGTTACCTAACCACCCTCTCCGACCCCGCAGCTCCGCCCGTTAGTACCAGTGTGCTTATTTGTATGTTATGTCCCCGCACCCATCCCTGCCAACTCAACCCCATATCTGCAAACATGTAAGCGAATGTGTCGACCAATATTATGTGTTCCTCGTCCTCGTTACACCGAAAACTTTTCCGCATTTCTCCAATTCATATCTCTTCCTTTTATGTATGCCTTCGGTGTAAACTTTGATTTGTACAGAAGAATTTGATCACCGAGATTTACTTCGCAGGCGCATGTGTATTATAAAAACTTTTTATTCAACGACAGTTATGTGTAAAAATTTATTATCCTTTATTAATCCCAGAAATCGATTGTAAAAATAAAGATTTTTGTCAACAGCTCACCATTTAATAGAATGTGTAATCAGAATTAGTAAAGATTTACTGTCATTAAACTCGTGTTTCGTATGCGTTAGCAACAAACTTTGCACGTCGCTGGAATATTTCATACTTTCGATTTCGAAATTCGATTAAAAACATAAAGCCTCGGAAGATATTAATCGCAAAAGTACCGATTAGTTCGACCGAATTTCTTCGAACTACAATCATAAAATCGACGCTGACATATCGGCCGTGCTGATTGCGGACCGCGTGGAAGACCTCCAAGTTAATTAATCCGGGAGATGTCGCCGGGACGTTCAGCGCCGTCTGTATCTGACCCGTGGCTGCGGGGGATAACGGGTGGCAGGGACTACGGAGACGGTATCAGATTGGCTGATGGGGAACTGCAGACGCGACACGAATTGAGATTAAAATGAATTAGAACAGCCAGAGAACTAGTGATTTCGCAACTTCTGTCTTCGACCAACGGTAGTTTCCATCTTCCTCCTAAGTCCACACTGTTTCCATCCTTGTTTTCCCAGCATTTCGTCATCTTCTTCCTCTTGTTACATCTCTCTCTCTATGTGTGTGTGTTTGTCTTCAGCCTTTAATCTTTTAGAAAGCAGTGAGAATTTTTAATTTATTCATATAAGATACCTTCACCTTCGCACTTTGACTTTGTGAGAAATTTTTTTCCTTTCTTTATTCACAATGAATTGAGAATTATCAAACCAGTGTTTCGCAACCAGTATGTCACTAAACTGTCAACAAAATTTTGGCTAAATATATAAATTAAATTCTATGAATGTTTCACATGAAAAAAATAATTCTACAGTTTCTAATAAAGGCGATCTTAGATCAAAAAGTCGAGGAAAAACAAGAACGATGAGCAACATTATCTTACCGAATGAATGTTGTAATTTGTACAATAATTAAATGTATTTAGATTTCTTTTCTGGTTAAAATTAAGTTCTCGTACATCAACATTAAACCACTGTTCATAATTCATTATTATGTTTGTTGCAAATTTGCGGGTCGAGCGATTTTCATTGGCTTGCATGCAACACCATCCAAGCTCGCTGTTCTACGAAACGAGCCATGTTCTTAATTAAGTTCAAACTTTTTAATCTCTTTAACCCTGATGAAGAAGAAGGATCAAGAGGGCGGGTGCACTTCTTCAATTTGCTCTGCCATTGGCTCCAAAACGTTATGTTTACTGTACCACGCTTACGCCAACTCAAATAGATTCTCTCGAAAAGCAGATCATTTATAAAAACTTATATGCGATTATTAAATCTAGATTAAATTGTTTATTAATACAGTTATTTTACAAAACCAACGAAAATATCTCTGTCAGTCAGTAACGAATTATATAGAAAAGTAGAATTTGTTTTTTTTTGTAGGGGAAAACTTCACAAATTACTAGTAATAGTTCAAAGTTACATAGCCATTAGAATCTGATTCCGATTGTGGCGTGCACACGAAAGGACAAAATAAATAAATACATATTAAAAAGCAATCATGAATACATATAGCAACGCGTTAAATAAAAAGGTTTTTTTTTACAACAAAGGTTAATGCACTGCCATTTATACATCATTGTTCTTACCTCGATATTATGGAAGATTGCCAAACATCATTTACAAATACATCAACGAGCATGGACTCATTAGTATTTTGGTAAATAAGTTATTTTCATGAGAAATTTGATCACCCTTAGATTTAGCTAATGTTCCTATCCAATTGACTATAACGTATATGCCAAGATATTGATCGTATTTCCATATTATGTTGTCATATTAACATTTCAAATCGATAAGGAATAAGAATTTTTTGATAATCTGCGAAGAGAAAGTTCACGAGGATCGTAGCAAATGTCTTTCAGCGATATTTTAGATTTGATCATTGATGAGGTCAGAGTTCACGTAGGGGTTTCATGTCCAACGTGTTTCGCCATTCACTTTTCTGTGATTATTACAGAAACGTGACCATGTAATATGTAAAATAGAGCAGAGACAAATGAATAGCGCAATATGATTCGGTTTTTAGTTCCGTCAATAACCCACCTTAACCTTGGGTCTAATTTAACAGTGCTTACGACAAGCGATTGTTCTATTTGTGGACAATTAAAATTGGTTTTCTTAATACATAGACCGTTAATTTGATGTTGTATAAACTATATTTTCTAGTTATTGTTTACGTTGTTAAAATTTACAGCATTGTCGTGTTTTCTGTTGCGTAATTTACGAAATATACTCGTATCACTGTATCTACACTTCGTACTTGTGTGTTATATTGCCGGTAAAAAACTGTTATTATCAAATTTCAGTTCAGCGTATAATCCATTCTAATTTTCGTCTTACATGAAACAATTTTATACCGGAGCATAACTGCATTAGTGAAACTTTCTGTTTGACAAAGACAACATATAATAATAGAATTATAATGACTTTGTATATACATACACACTGACATTGATGATTATAGAAAATTATATTCCATTACAGTTTTTTAATCGATTGCTAGAGGTAAATAAATTGGATTGTAATCATGGAAACACACAATTTTGCTTGATGGATTTGATCGTAAATGCTAATGACGTCAATTGATAATTAGTGTACGAAATGTCAGATCCATTCCGTAATTAATGCTGGTTCATTTATTGTTCACAAGGATTAAACTTTTTCTGGAATATCTAGTGAGATTGTGCATTTTGTAAAAACAAATGCTGTATTAATATTCACAACGAGGAAAACTAAAATACCTGAAGTTTTCTAAAGAATAAGAAGAAGAAAAACAAGAACGCACGCGAGTAGTGTTTGTGTCATGTTGCGTTTCATTACATTTGCAAACATTGTTCGTAATCTCGAGCTAGCCAGCTAGGGAAACTCATATCCTCACAGTTCTCTTACGTCGTCCTGTGCATATTACAAATTTTTATGAATAACAACTTTTATTATCTCAAAACAGCGTAGTTTTTCACGGAGAGAATTCTCCACACGTAGCACACGGACACGGGTGACACTGATGGGGCGCGTTTGTATACGCGCGACTCTCATTATTGTGCTTCATCTATCATAGAATGCAAATTGTGTGGATGGTATGTGTGTATGCTATGCGACATAGCTGGAACATTCTGGTTTAAAACGTGGTATAAGGATATTCTCTATTATAATTCTGCATCGTGGAACGAGAAGCATTTCATACAAAAAACAACCAAAGAAAATAGTCATGTAAGGGCATATCACGAATTCAAATGCGGACCAGTATATTGAAAGAGTTCGGTTACAGGATATTTGATAAATACCGCATTACATTACACCGTTTGTGGTGGTGGTGGTATGTTATGCGGAACTATTATTGTACTTCTAAACTGGATGATGAGCCACAGTTATCCAGGATTTCACCACACTATTAATCAAGCGGTTGGTCCGTGAATACACCCGAATTCGGTTTAAAGTTACTGCATGTACCGCCATCTCCTCACTGCAGACTCACACTCCATCTTGTTAACCATGAACCCTCATCACTCGTGGCTGGAAGCTGACTGTGGCCAGATAAATAGCTGATTGTTGCGCCATCTACATCCTGTATTCACCTGGCGCAACTTGATGTTCTTGCCGGCGAGTATTTTGATCCTGCACAAGGCATATGGTGCGAATAGTATACTGTTTGTTAATTTTAATAACATTACCGTCAGTAACACTAGCATATTTGTACAGGTTACATGAGACTAAATGATAGTTTTGCTAGTAAGTACAGTTCATGCATTGCTAGGTATACTTACAGCTCGATATAAATCATGCAGAACTTCTGTAATACATAAATTAACCTCTCTCTCTCTGTGTAGTGTGTTACATGCTATCTTATCATATTGCATACATGTTTATTTCACATCGGAATGCCGCAAGCAGCAAATGTACCTACGTATTCACTTCCCATATCTCTGTGTATGTGCAGTGTATTCGGATTGTGGTTCCCGGCAACTATAAATAATGTATGTGCGAAATATAACGAGAGTATTCAGGAAATTCGGTGCAGCAGAATGCGAATCTTAATCTACTCGTTTCATAATTTATGAAACTCCATTCCGGGGTTTTCCACTGCGAGTCCATATGCACCAATAACCGTAGCCGAACCAGGAAGTTTCTCCGAATGTTATCTCTGCGAAGAAAGTGTACAATCTCTGCATACAGATTCAGATCTTTCCTCAAAGTTTCATCCCAACATTTTCAAACCATCTTCTCCGCCGTACTCTCCGACCTCTTTGATGTATGTTAATTTCCATCTAAAATCTGCTATGGTTTGTTCATGACATAACTGTGAAAAATCTTACTGCAAAGTTCATTATTCCATATGAAAAATGAATAATTTAATAAATATATACTATGCATAATTTAATATTCTCTACTACAAAGTTGTAGACAAATAAAAATCAAATGTCATAATAACTTTTTCACTGAAAAATTATGTAATATTTAATCATAACTCATCTTACACTGTTGACAAACTGTTTTCTTGGTAACTAATAAAAATGAAAAATACATTATGATCATAAATTTCCATACATAGATTTGTATCATTTTTGTATAATTTAGAAAATTCATTAGAGCCATAAAAATAGAAAATTGCTTTTAGCAACAACGACTTCAATTTAATGCATTTTTTGTATGCGTTTTTCTAAAAATAAATAACGGTTATAAACATTTTATATAATATACGCACATACAGACACAGTATCCGCGTTTTCTATGTAATATATCATTTTTTAAATCAAGGCGTAAATCATTTCCAGCGTGGCAAATCTTAATGAATTACAGTTGCAAATAGTAAATATGTGTGTGTGTGTATTTTATTTCTGTATTGGCTACACTACATTGTTACGTTGGTCGCCTTGCTAACTCCGGGTTCATGTGGTCACGCAATTCACAACCATCCGGACTCTTCCAGTACCCGGACCTGCCCTAGTTCCGCTAGGCTTCCTCAAATTTTCACACACACGCGAAACGGCGACCGTTTGGATTATTCGTGCATAATTTTGAGTACCTCTGCTTCGTATTATCTATATAGGTCAGTAAACAATTTGTAATAAATGTGAAATATACGACAGTTTATTTTCATTTAGCTACATTTTCAGATATGACGTCCTTGACAATTTTAAATAATAATCTACAATGACATCGTGTCATATACGTTCATTTCTAAAATGGATAAAAATTCACTAAGTTTAGAATTAATGCCATTACAGAGACACTGCATATACGTATGTACATATATTTTATTCCATATACATAACTGGTATGGTAACAATGTTTACAAGTATAATATTTCTTTTTTTATTTCATATAAGTATATATGCGTGTCTGTATGCAAAAAGAAACTAGTAATTGTATCACGAACTAGACAGATATTATGCAAGTTTTGTTGTGTTTTCGGTGCAGAAATATTCAAAGTACCGAAGTATGCAGTTTAAAGCTGTTACGCGGACCGAGCATAACAGCATGTGCATAGCGCACGGAACTAATATAGTTTGCGAGACCAAATTGTTTGCCGTAATATGCATTCTTTCGTAATGTTCGTAGCAAATTGTAGCTAATCTTGTGTCTCGTCTATACCATTGCGGTATACTAGGTGTACCGAAGACCACTAGCAACATACCAATGCAGCTATTTAGCCGCAACTCTAACGCGGTTCTTTCACCGTCATTGCATCTATGTATACAAAACTTTACATTAAAGTCATGTAAGGGGCAATATGCCGGCGCGAGTATTCACTTCAACAGTCGTTTTGATAAAACTTTAACTAAAACACTTTGCTATTCTTTACAAGTAGGTAGCTATTTACCTGTTATTCAGTCTGCTAATGTAGTCTGAAACAATGTATTTATTTTTATTAAAACATATATCATTCTTGTTCAATCAAGTAATATAATACTTTGGTTAACATTACTGAACAGAATTCCAATAAGATATGATGCAATCTCTATATATTAAAAAAAAACTATTCGTCGTAAATAGATCTAACTAAAGAAATATGTTAGATACATCTCAGACAGTAAAATGAACTATAACTTCGTTTGACGTATATCATACGTCATTTAATAGAGCTTATAGTTTGAAATATTTTCCGGCGTCCTCGGCTTTTGTAAAGAAGCAAAACGCCTGCAGAAGTTTTCCGAAGTAAATCTTGTAACAACCATTACTGTCTTTGGAAATAATAGCGAGCCATTAAATAATCTTAATAGCTTTTATTCGCGAATTCCATCTAAATTAGAGTTCTCATTGGCAAAAATTTATGCAGGTAATATCGTATCGGGTACGTAGAGCACACGGTTTTCAACCAACTACGTACTTCCAGCTGCTACTGTGCCTGGTTTGTTTTTATTTGACCGTAACGTCACTGGGCTGGTGTTTAAATTTAACTTTATTGTTTGCATTCAATTAACTCAGCACTGTATTTCGTACTGCTACAGTCTGCTCATGGATTCATGCGTTTAACCTTTTCTTCTCGCAAAAAGCTTGTATATACATTCCAAGTTCATTAATATTTATAGTAGATAACGCAAACATAACTTACTTAATGATTGTTGGAAACCAAGTTATTTTATGAAACAAAAAATATTACAAATTAAAAATAAAATGTGTAATATTATAATACTACTAGACTTCTGTTAGCTAAATGAAATAATAATGAATGTGGCGAATAAGTAATAATGACACACGCCGACCAATGTTTCGTAAGGACGTCCGTTACGGCGCCAGTTTTATCAGAGACCGTTCATTACGTCGTCGGCGTTAGAATGCCATACGGATCAATCTTTGTCCACAAGGCTCAGGTAGCCACCGGCGCCGGCAGGTCTGGCTTCGATCCTGCGTCAGGCACGCTAACTGCTGCTCGAATAGCACGCGATATCAACTTGGCCATGCATACGTACACGACCGATCCACCACCGTCATCGCCAGCACTTCCAGTTCGCGGTTTACCAGTGCAAAGATAGGGTGAACAGTGCCTTAGTCGATCTGTTTGTTGTTCTTCTTCTTCTTCACATCCCCGTTCCTTCCCTGAGCACGCGCTGGAGGACCATGGGCCTCCTGGAAGGAGACATTTTACTAGGTTCGTTTACAAACAACCCGCGCACTGATTAATTCTTTATTTACACTGTTTCTAATTGAATACGAGAGAAGTTCAATTTAAGCAAACGTAATTGCGCATATAAAAGATACTATTTACGAATTGTTTATAAATTATAGAAAATGTTGCACAATATTCTAAAATCTATCACATGATGACACTAAAATTGAATTAACATCTATCTTAAATAAAAATTATTCTACTTCTGAATGTTCATTGTTGATAATGATATGTGTGTGTATTTCTTCAAAAAGATCTAGTTCTTATAAGATCGTTACTGTAATATTTTATTTAAAAATATCGGAACCTCAACCATGTCAAAAAATATTTAACGATCATGTCATACTAACCTATATAATGGAATCATAAAATTCACTAATGTAAATACAGTACATACATTTCGGTAAAGAATGAGTTTCATTGTGTGAAATACATGTGAAACTGTTACATATGTTAAAAACTATACCTGAAATAATTCATGCAGTATTACAGAGATATTTATAGATAGCGCACTGTATTGATTTCAATTCCGCGTTTGAACGTATTTGTATTGTTCTCGTCGTTGGTATTATAATTATTCTGAACTGTGTAGACTTGCTTGTACATGTGTACAATGTGCTTTATGTAACGTAGGTCTCGTTTGTTTATTTAATATCGAACGATGACGACACTGTGTATGCTTGTATATACCTCGCCGATGTGTAATGTTTATGTTTGTGTTTGTTTTGGTACAAATAGGTAAGCAGTAGTTGTCGGTGCACGAGTAGAGGGCTGGCTCGGGCAGGCCCCGCCGGGGATGTTGTGTGGAGAATTCCACAGAGTGTCGCCTCTCAGTTCGCACTTGAGCATAGCTGATACCCGCAGTCCCTACTACACTCTGCTCACTATCTGCCAGGGAATGGCCGCCATCACCGCCCACCAGGCTCAGGTCGACGACGAGGACATCTTCCTTGGTGAGTCATCCACACTCGCGCATAAACAAAACCGTCAACATATTCACACTTTACAAGCGTAAATGTGTCAAGAGAGTGTGTTTGGTATTTTTGGACTTTACTTAGTAACACTTTCCATATTTTTTTTTTGTAAAAATGTACACTCGCACAGTCTGTTGCCTAGAGCACTTATACACAGTACTTTAATAAGTACTATGTACAAGTTTTCGCTATTTTTAAATATAAATTACCGTTACATGCTCATAGTGTACATTTAGCTGCTGTTTTCTACGAATATTTAAAGCATCTACTCTCGTATATTCCAGTGAAATGTATTTGCACGTAGCGGTACAAGCGTGCCTAGTTAATGTGCACGAGAGGTGTCAACGTAAATTTTCATGCTCTGGCATTCTTAGAAATATTACTGGCATTTTTCACAAGAACGTAATTGAATATTTTTCCTCCAATTTTCCGTCTAACTTATCGACGGTTCTTACGAACAGATCCATTGTATGCATAGTAGTCATGAACCTGTTTTATTATTTACAGAATCGTGTTATTTTAAAACCCCGATATGCCGTCGTATTTGTTTGAAAATAGTATAATATTTGCCCTGTCACTTATCACACACAAATAACATTATATATGTTTATAAAACATGAGCTTACAATGGTCAAATTTGCAATGTATTAATGTAGAATTTTGTTGTGTCAAATTATATAATATATTGTATGCATATTGTTCATACGATTATTTTAATGATAAAATTAATTTATTGGAAAATACCTTCGTAGCCCGAATGTAGTCGTGTATCAATAGTTGATATTGGTTCATTGCAATTGTTTCGCTTCAGCGAATTCTGAGATTCCCGTTGTGAGTTGCCAAACGAACAATGGGACTGAGCCCGGCAAGGGTCTTCCCCGTGGCTTTGTGCCTGTGGCCATAACTATCGTACCACCATTCTTCAACCCGCCCAACCTACCACCCCTCCAGCCGAACCCCTTAATCCCCACTGCCCGAATACAACGATAACAATACACAACACGAGATAGGCTCTCCTGGTGTTCTTTTCATCCATCGACCTCAATGTTCGCCTTATTCCCTTCCATAGGTTTCTCTCTTCCGCAT
This sequence comes from Carabus problematicus, assembly GCA_963422195.1. Taxonomy (NCBI): domain Eukaryota; kingdom Metazoa; phylum Arthropoda; class Insecta; order Coleoptera; family Carabidae; genus Carabus; species Carabus problematicus. Next base: position 1,803,053 of record OY728579.1, read on the forward strand.
ACACACTATGGCCAGTGGCGTAGTTTACCAGATTTTTACCTGTACCCCTACGGAATAATGGAATAGTATCTTTGTTTTATTTAATTCACAATTTTAAATATTAATATCGCAGTCTAAATGAGACGTGTATATTCACCTGCCCTAATTTTAATACAGACGCTTATCTATAATACATATGTTTACTTTGTAATACATATATTTATATTATTTATAAATAAATCCATGTGTTACGCTTGCTACGCCTCTGTCATGATCGTACGGTGCGGCCCAGCGCGAAATCCCGTTGCGGAGAACGACATGTAGGCGCCCGCCGTTTTTGTGGTCAAGTGCCCAGAGAAAATGTCTCGCGAACAACATAATATTATCTGTGAAGCGTGCTGTGCGGCTTGTCACACCTCCCAACTGGCCCCGGAACTGTTATTGCGACAGATTATACATGGTCCCTGTTCTACTCTCTTCATTTCTACTCTGTCCTGATCCGTGCTTGTGCGTAAAGTACCGCCATTGTGTCTGTATGCGTCGACGGTCCTAGGTCCTTTTATACCGGGCGTATGGTCGCGTGTGGCGCCTAGACGCGGCACAAGACGACGCACCCAGTATGGCGCCGTCAAGAAATTGTCAGATTGTTCATGATAATGCTAAATGTTCCGTGTTGTGGTTTTTATCGACGCAATAACTATGTCATTTCCGTATTTTTGTCCTCCACATCCACAGGCTTGGAACCTTGTTGGAGGGTAAAATTGGGGATTGTAGGCCTACTGGGAATTTAGTACACGTGCGTGCCACGGCGTCCTTGCACCCGTGCATCCGGAACATTCGTACAAATGTGACGTGATGATAAGCACAGCGCGCGCAGGTATTTCAACTACGCGTATAATTCGTATTTTCATTTATTCAACACACCCTCGGGCTTACAATTAGTCTCATCTTCACGCTGTATAGAGTCCCTGATACACCGGTAATTGTTGTATGAATGTTTAAGCAGCATAACTTGGAAATATGTAATTATTTTAGCTGGACCGGCGCGTGAACGGACATGTGCAGTAATGAATTATTCTCGAATTCTGCTAGCTGCTATCATCCCTCAGAAAACGCACCCGAACAACACAGCCGGCAAATTACATTACGCATTTCTACGTTTCATTTTCGTTTTATTCCGAGTGTTTTCGTACGAGTGTATAAGAGAATGAGAGGGGGTAAATCGACTTATAATTCGTCTGTGATAAGAGTATATGCGACACGACATGACAGAACTGTACCAGACGGAGTAGTGACGTCACCAGGCGAATCTGCAACGCTATTGGCGGAAATAAAGTTAGGTTAGGACTCCGCGGTAGCGTTGCATCCTGTAAGCTACGCTTTTATTCTATTTTGTGCCCTTAGACGATTTAGTGTATTATTGTATCGATTATATTTGTAATGTATAATATTTGTACTAGCAACCTGCAGTATAAATACAGAATAATATTATTTATGGAAACATTGATTCAACGACAGTCTGCGATAAGAGTATTTACTGTTTGTATTATTTGCGTAGTCCATCCACGGTGACATGTTTTCTTTGCCATGGAGCAATTTAACTTTGTTAAAGATAACTTTTATCAAGAATTTCGAGAGATCGGTTTTTCCTCTTCTTCAGAATTTACTTATTCCTAAGTCAGTACCACACAATTGCAGACAATGGAATTGTAAAAAATGGTTATCCTTTTTTTGCTTGCGAAGACGCAAGACAAATTTACTTTCTGGTTTCTCGTTTATAAAGTATATAACTTTCTAACTAATCAAGTTCCTTGAATCTTCATAATTATGTTCTTTTTTTTATATTTGATGTAATTTTTAATTATAAATAATTCTCTAGTTTTTTGAATCAATTTTCCCGCTCACATTTTCCAATGGTAGTTGTCAATCATTTGAAATTGAGAACTGAGTTTTTGTCCTTTGATTGAACAGTGTTTGACAACCGAATTTTCAAATGACGAAACGACGATAATTCCATTACAAACGCTGTAAACAAAACTCATTGCAAGCCCCCCCCCCCCTCCACATCTCGTCCAATAACGCACTAATCACCGTTTCATTCACCCGTAAATACACCAATCAAAATTCAATCACAGGCCTTCCGATCAGAATCAGAGCCAACCACGAAATTCAATATCGTGACAAATTAAAACATTTTCGTTTTATCGCACCCTCCAGATTCTACGTCACATCTTTACATAAATATAACGGGGGTGGGGTATTATTCTCCAACAAAAACACCAGCTCTGGATGACTAACAGGTTTCATAATTTTCAATCAGTTTTGAAACGAAAATAGGTGATCCATGTACGTTAAATAGACGAAAAAAAAAAAACCGTGTTTTTTTATTCCACCCGGTACGTGATTAACGCGCATGCTCTGTACATGACTTCAGTTTTAAGAGTTCATGAACGTAATTTGATTTGCACCCGGGTGCCTTCTGGGACGTCGGAACGCGAACGAAAATTCGCTGCAATTTGTAGGGGAAACCATGTGGAGCGTGCCTGCATGTATGCGGTACGTGCATGTTGCTCTGTGTGTGTGTGAGTTTTGGGTCGTATATATATATGAGGTATGTGTGTGTATGTGCGTGAATGCCTCCGGGCACTCGTCTACCACCATCGTTGCTATGCGCTGCAGTTTGTTTTATTTTGTTTTGTTTGTCAGCAACGTACGTAAATTTTAATTATAAAATAACACTGGATGGTCATTTTCCAAAACGTTTACAGCAGGGAATTGTACTCTCAATAGTTGAGCTCCGTAAGTTTGACCTGAAACAATTGGTAAATGAAGAATAACGATCGTATTTTTTTATTCGCATGTACTGCCATACCGGGCTAGTTTATATTTGTTATAGGAGTTATAAATCAAAAAGAATAGAAAGCAAATTATATTTTGCAACAATACTCAGTCCTGTGAATCCATCCTTGCTACATTTGTGTTATTTTTTTGCGTTTTACTAGTTTTGCAATTTCGATTTAGCTTCGTATATTTATTTTGTCATTTCAAAAATATGCAATACATTTTTCCGTTGCTATATAGTGGACAGAGATTTTCAAATAATATTTACTGTGACACGTTCATATGAAATTGCACAAATGCCCGCTGGCATCCATTCTATTTTTAACTGTTTATACATGTAGCAAATTCTACATTTTATATATGCGAGACTCGTAATAAAAAACTACAATTTTTCTCTCATATATTCCGTTATTTTTTTATACATTTTCCACGCATTACACAACCAATTTGTTATTATTCATTTAACTAGTATTCAAAGAATGGGTTAGTCACCCATGCCTGCAGCTCATCGACGTATGTGCAAGTCTGAATATATCACAAATTATTATTTATCTAAATTCACTTTTAAAATCGTAGGTGCCTAGGTCGCAAATAAAACAACAAATTTAAAACAAGTGTGAATACATTTTCTTCTCTTGACAAAAGCAAAGCAAACTAAGCCGACTATAAATGCATTGATCTTCTTTTGTTCAATTTTTAATTAAAAAATATTTTTTTCTCCAATGGTCTTACATAATTTTTCAAAATAAAAAATATGGAAAAATATTGTTCCATTTCCTGCATATGCAAGAAAATTTTGAATACAATTGAGTGAAAAATAAAGGAGAAAAAAAATAAAAACTGAAAAAAAGTTGCAAAATATTTTTTTTCTCAAGTGCGAAGGAAAATTTTGAAAAATAAAATGTACCTTGCACAACTAGACCATAACAAGTATCTGCAGAAAAAATTTCATAAAAATCCGTTGGGTAGTTTAGGAGATCTGGGTGGAACAAAAAATCTCGTACGAGAGAGCGACATACATACGGACATATGTTGTAATAGTCATTTCGTGGTCCAGGGGGTCTGTCCGGGATTTCTGTGCAAAAATTTTTGAAATCGGAAGATGCTACAGACATCGTACCGAACACTATAGCTCTTCGACAGGAGGTCGATGAGCTAAAAATGGTTAGGGAAAAATTAGTCTGCTTTCTTCCGACACGTTTGATAATATTATATACAGGAAGAAATGTCATTATAGCAGATCAGTAGTTTCTATGATTATGATGGCACGTGAGAAGACAATATGGAGGCTAGACATTAGTAATAAGTGATAATAAATCGTCAAGCAACATTCCTATATGGCTGACGAATGTTCTAGGATCACGCGGTGTCAAGGAGAACGCATGATACAATGTGCTGTTTGTTGTTGACGGTGCTTTAGCATCCTGTATGAGTCCTCTTACTTTTGAATGATTGTACATAATTGTCGGGCATTGAATAACATTATATTACAGATGAACGTAATTTACATATGAAAAGAATATAACTTTTAGAAAGTTAATAACTATTATTATACCATCTATTTACATAAGTGAATACATCTTTGTGAAATAGAATTCACTTTCAGGTAATTTACATTTAGTATTTCCTTTTGTAAATCTGTACACTGTATATTTTAATTAAGTTATTTTAAAACGATTAGTATCAGTTAATGTTTCTGAACGCATATTTAAATCATTTCGCCATAACGTCATGATCAAGGGTGCGTACTTGAAAATGTAATCTTAATATAAATTAATATGCAAAATTAATTATGAAAAAAAAAATGTTATGCTATTGTGTGCGAACAAGTTCTTGATAAAATGCAAATTATCTTAACAATATCTGGATTATGTAGGTTTTGAAATGAACGAGATCTTGCGTGATAATTGCAAATTATAACTTATTTGAACACTTATTTATTTTCTAGAACATTTGCTTTGGAATCGAATATATATCATAAAATTTTACCCAAGAATTACAGTTGAAAATCCAATGTTAAATTACATAATCTCGTTTTAAATCTTGAGTTAAGATTCTTAACTCAAGTGTCAGTTGGCCACCTATAAAGTGAGTAACTGTATTTGCAGAGAACTTATTTTTGCAAATGTCGTGTTTCTATGCTATTCATATAAAACATTGCGGTGAACAAGTGAACCGTTGTTCTATCGCCGGTCTGTTCTGTGTCTCTGGCTGTGTAACCAAATACATGTTGCATATTAACGGTAGATACTGTATTCAGTACAGCGAAATAGTTAGCGGCGTAACCACTCATACATACACGTAACGTATCGTAACGTATGTCTGCCATGAACACAGCACGTACCATAGGCGTCGGTATCACAGCATACATAAACGGTAAAATATAATAGTTTTAATCCCATAATGAATATAAAATACTTCCTAAACATATTATATTATTAATAACATATATTATAATGATATTTTACATCATCCTTTACAGCAACAAATATTCATGTCTATGGTGTGTCCTTGTGGTGAATAAAAGTCGGACGTGTATGAGTATATAACCAAACTATGTACAATATACATATATGTATACAAATACACGCTTGTACATCAGTTGGTTCGTTCATTTGTATATAGTATGCGTCTCTGCCTACGGATGGCACATTGAAATTTTCAATGCGCCAACGGAACTCGTAGAAAATAAGGTCATTTATTATGGCAACTGTTCGTTCCGCTGGTGCGCAAATAAAATAAGTCCTTGTCAGTTTGGTATTCAGTACGGGTATTTCATTTTAAATAGCAGAAAATCGAAACATTTATAAAACTTGATTGCCTTTTTTCAGGATTCATTAAGCTTGGAAATTTCACAAAAAATAAAATAAAACTCGCGCAAATAATTTTCACACCGTTAACTGAAGTACACTCAATAACTGTTGAATCTGCCAAGTACCAGCCCCCCCCCCCCCCCCTTCAGACCAAGAACTCTCAGTGCTCGAGCACTCATTAAGTATTATTTTACCAAATTTCGACAGAAGGTGATTGTCACGAAAATAATTGGGTTTTTTTGTTAAAGTTGAGCGAGACGGTTAGTTTATTGGGAAAAATAATAATTATATTTTAAATTGCATTATTTCACTTCGTATATTGTACTTCTTTGATTATAAAAAATTTGACAAGTCTAAAGCAAAACTCCGTTATTGATTAGTTTATTTCTAGAAATTACAATTAGTTTTCTCAGTATTTCGCATGCATTTTTTATTGTCATTCACCGCAATTCAATTTACATAGAATTCGCCGAATAATATTTAACATATGTTTTGTTAATACATACATATATTGTTGATTATGGTTTCGTTTTTTTTATGATGTATATTTTGTAAATTTTCACGCATGAATGAGCTCTTTTCGATAAATATGCAAATAAGCTTTTGGGTAGCGTGAAAATTCATAATCCTGCAGAATAATATTTACCCGTGTACATGATACGGCTTATTTTTATAGAAACAGTTGATCCGTAAAATTAGGTCAAAATTATATTTTTTAATGTCAACATTAAGCTATACATACATAATATCTATATGTAGTCGTATCCATAGTTAAACAACTATGTACTTCTATATTATTTAATCAATGACACAGCCTTGCATTTAGAAAACTTTACATATAATCATGGTAACTGTAGATACCGTCCCGGTTTGAGTTAGCAACTGCCCACAAATGGCTTGTTAATCCCAAATAACTGGGATTTAGCGTCATGTTTTAATTCATACTATCAACTGTTTCCAACATGCATCACAGTATCCCCCACTCGTCATGCTATATTCTCAGTTGACGTCATCGTTTTATTAACATTTTATGACTTGATTGGCGCCATGTTGTATTATTTAGTAAGTAAATAGTGTTAGAAAGGTGCCGAATCATACACCACACATATCATTATCGGATTTCTAATCCAAAAGAATTTCCAGAGCAGAACATTGCATCACACATTTATGACATTAATTCTTCCTCATTTCTGAATTATCACGTATGAATGTATGTAGTAATATATACATATATGTACATGTTACTGTCGTGTAGTATGTACTAACTGTATGTTATATGCATGTTCTATGTACATCGGCACAGCATAATATCATCACAAAATATACCATTGGGTTAGTGCGAGCATAATGTGCATGGCAATTTCGTATCTGGCAATGACAGGACGTATGAGATATTATGACGTCACTAGGCGTCGCGGCTATTGGTTCATCGTTTAGTGGGAAAACGGCGCCTGGCGTCCGCCGACGACGACCGCGGCGGCGGCGGCGGACGACGATGAGAAATACCGTTTTCGATACTCGCTCGTGCACGATCGTTTTAATTCGGTTTAGTTCGTTGCACGCACACTCAGCTGTACCGTACGACATTGGTGGTGTGTATCGCGCTCTCTGTCTTGCACACTGTGTGTATATGTGTGCGTTTGTGTGTATTGTTTGACGTGTCTCGCACAGCTAGCAGTGTAGCGTTCCAACAGTGTAGTGTAAACGTTGCTTGCGTTGCTCGTCTAGTCTGGCAGACTACACATCGTACATCTAGATACTCGTCGACGACGCTCAATGATCATGTGCGACGGTTGCAGAATGTTGTGTGTGCTGGTGATTTCTGTCCGTCCGCCGGGACCGACAGCAGTGCTGTGAATACTGTTATTACACTATCCTTGCACACTCTGTCTCGTTGAGAACTAACAGACTAACAAGCACTACTGATAAACATCATCAGCAGTACACAAGAACTTTGAACAATATATCCAACGTACTTCACGCTTGTGTTGTTATTTGCCTTTGCGACCGCCATCAGTGCATTGTCACTATTGGGCTGTTTGTTGTGCGTCAGCGGCTGGTTTATCTCAACATTCACAACCATGGTGCACCATCGAATTAACAGTAAGTGATTCTTACTGGATTTTGTTAATGCTTCCTGCCCACCCGTACTAATGACGGATCCTGCCTGTCTTGTGTCCTTGTATTTTCCCTGACTTCCGAATTGCAGTAGCATTGACAGTCATCCTGCAACGTCCGTCACAGATATACGTATTTACCACATTGGTAGAGTTCACTTTATTGACATTCCAATATTCGCACTTCATTACATTTACGAACGTGAAGATCTGGAAAATTTTCTGCAATAAACCTTGACATTGGAAATTTTCCACAACAGTATCATCATCGATCTTTGTACAAAATGTTGCACCACAAATGTATTTTAAGAGCATTTACTTTATCATTTTTACTCCACGTAATGAACCATTGATTTTTTTCGGTAATATTTAGTAGCTTATTTCATTGAATATTGAAGTATCGAAAAATTATTTATATGTCAACTGGACTAGTCATTATTTAGTAGTTTTTTTTATGTATAATATTGATCTTTATATTAGGCGTACGCAATTCAGCAACTTTTGTGTTATTCTCTGTTAGTCTACAGTGGAAATATACAAAATTATTAATTGTTTTTACATACTGAAAAATACAATAAAAATCAGTGATTTTAAATGCAGTTGCGAGCTGCTCGGCTTTTTCATGAAATAATGTCTTTCTTGTACACTATTAAAATATACAATAAAATTTGTATTACACTTTAATTTCAAAACCATGATTTCCTTCTGATATAAATTAAATACAGAACTGTTTTGTTTTGAAAACTGTCATTATTGAACCAAGTACTTAATTTGGTTTAAATATAAAGTTATGAATTTTTAGGTTATGCTAATTTACCCATGTGAAAATGAAAATCTGACAGTTCAATATTCATAGCTTCCACTAGATAAACCTAATGATTCATTTAGTAATTTTCTTGTATTCTGCAATAAACATTTAGTCGATAAACAAGGTAATCGATTACAAATTATCACAGTGTATCTCTTTCGATATTAAATTGTATAAATCAATAATATTCTAGACCTACTTTAGCTGCATGGATGTATAAAGATCTAATAACCATCCAACTGTATGCTCTTTTATAAAAATGATTCAATGCGGGTGACACATATCAGCATAATTTTTAATTATTACTCTCAAGGGAGACATTATTCACGTCTCTTTCATATGTCTGGACGCATGCGTATTGCCAAATGTAGTGTAAATTAAACAAGTCCCTTTCTATATCCTTATAAGAAGCAATAGTTGAAACTATTAATTTCTCCTACCTTTACGGAATAACTTACATAATACTTGACGCACTTATATATGTTCGACATTTGTGTAGATATTTTGAGCAATTAACAGACATACCTAATGATAAACAGATTCACTTTTTCACTCACAAATGCTTCTTGTATTTTTTGCTCAACGTACCTTAGTTCCTGAAGCTATTGTAAGAAGAAAACAAAACGTTTATCGATCCTCACCGATAGATTTAAGACAGATAGTCAACCTGGCATGCATACAGCCAACCAAGCATTGTTCTCTGAAGAATTCTTGAAATTTACAAATTGACGTTCGCTTCTAACGGAAACCGCACAATTGAGAAATAAGAAACTACATTCTTTGCATTTGAAATTATTCAGATTCACTTTTGTTATTATCCTGTAATTAACAAACGTGAACATTTGCATAATTCAGTGGAATTGAATTTATAAATATGTATTACATACGTACATGTTATAAAACATAAAATTTTATTCAAATATCTAATCTTTATAAATTATATTTACAATATTAGTAAGTAATCTGAAATGATTCTTAAATGTAATAGCAATTGTTTATACAAAATTACGCTACGGAGATTAATAAAACAATAAGTATTCTGTCTGTAAAAAATAACTGCATATTTTCAACACAATGTTTTAGTGGGTCATCAGCTTGCTATGCAGATTGTTTCCTTTTTGTATGTTTATTTATGCTTGTCCTGTGCTAATATATACCTTGTCGTCTGTCTGTCTGTCAGTTCAAGAGTATGTCGATTTATAATGAGATTACCGGGATAATTCGCAGAACGGTTTCTTTTTAAATTCACGGCCGAACTCTTGTACTCTATCATTACGATGCCATCAGCCGACCGCTTGATCCTGTCCGGAATTTTCAATTACTTACAGTAGGCGCTGGGAATCGGACGTGTGATCTGCTTAATACATGTGGGTTTCCATGTCATTAGCGGGGCGATGCGGGGCGAGACAGTACACGGAGGGTTGGTAGGAATGTCTAACCGCAAGTATCCGTCTGGTTCATGACTTATTTTTATATTCATCTATCGTATGTGGATAGGTGTTAAATACGTGCATTGATTGACAATACAATGACTGTTTAGTCCATTTTTACAATCAATCATCATCGAAATCTTTTGCAAATCTATTTCAGTAACTTTTGTAGTACCGAATTAATTTTTATTCTTTAAAAATTTATGTCGAATAAATAATTATTGGAGATAACATGACGTATTGATTGAGTGCATATATGTATGTATGATATATAATTCTGATTAATCACATTATAACACAAAAGTTTATTGATCGAAGATAATGATTATTTCCTTGTTAAAAGAAAACAACTATTCATGTTATTTCCTAACGGTTATGACCAATAATACTGAATGTGTCTGAAATATAACAGGTGAATGACATGTGGTAAATTAATTTTACATTTATAGATCCACTATCTATATTGTTCCAAACAAGCAACACACATATGTCGAGTGCTTCATACTAATTTCATTGATAAACTTTCATTACCATCAGTTAGCACCTGTAGTTGATGTTATTAGAACAGCAGGTATATATGCAGATACAGTTACAAAAGGGGGGTCAACTAATAAACTAATCTTTGCTCTGAAATTGTAAACGCGTCTCTAAAAATTAATTTATTATAAATTGTAAACATTGCATATCGTTTTCTGTATGCAGATATTTTTAATCACAATGTTTGCTAGATAAATTCACTGTTTACATATCTGATTATTCTGCCATAACTCAAATGATAATCCAGTTTTATGTAAGCATTCAACCCTCGTTTTTATTGCAACCACGTGTAACATATCGCTTTTTATATGTTACAAGTTGTATATGTAGATAAATCCTTCCGTAAGATTTATGTTCAGCATAGTAGCGTTGATTTATTTTATAAATTACCAACATCTCGTGTTAATTGTTTATCATATTTAATATACAGTTATAAGATAGTACAGCACTAACAAAGTATTCTGTTTCAACAAAATAAGCAATACGACAATAATTTTTAATCATATTACTATTAAAAATCCACAAATATATAATTTCAATTTAAAATGACCTTAGTTTTTTGAAACAATATTCTCAATTTAATTGCTTACCTAAAACATAGCATTACACAAGCAATGACTTCAAATTAGGTTTTTTTTAATGTGTAGTTAATATCTGACATTGACCACTAATTCATTGAAGAACCTTAATTAGATAATCTTACGTATAAGAATTACTATAATAAAAGATTGTAGATACAATTACTTTATCCACGCAATGATATAATTCAGTAATTACTCTGCCGTTCTTTTCATTAATTGTCTCTCAATTAAATTGAAAGTTTTTTGACTTTTCTATAAAAATTTCCCACACAATATAGTGTCTAGTTTCATAATTAAGTGTGATGATATTTTTAGATATTTATCAACAGAATATTAAACAGTTGCTTGCAGCGTCACCTGCTTTTCACCTGTCTGTACAGGTTTGTTTGTATGCAAACACAAAACGGACGCGCATAAACACATCCTGAATATATAGTACACAAAAACTGCAGTACAAAAACATTTTGGCACACAACAGGTGCTGCACTAGAATTCAAATGGAAAGCTGTGCATGATACTTTTTTTGAAAAATTGACATGTCATTTTTAATGATCTTCCAATTAACATGACTGTTATTGAATGAACCAGACACTGTCGACTCGTGGAACAATTGACTTCCGAAATATGAACTTGAATATTTGTGAATGTTATTTTCAAATATTATCTGTAGCATAAAATTTTTTTGTTTTTATAGAATTACGTAATTTAGATATTGTGTTCTATAATTATCAATTTTCTATTGCAAACTAGCAAAATATGTACGTACATATATATCAAACTATTACATTCTGCTATATAATCTAGAACCATTAAATTTAAACATGAGTAATAAAATCTAAAATCAACCTTCAAAATAAAATCATTTGCGTACAAAAATCGACGGGAATTACTGCTTTGTGAAATGACAGACGTAAATTGTGATTCCGCTAACTTCCGTTGAAAAGGAAAATCCGCTTAATTACCTGATTGTGTTAATTACGTACGAAACTGACATCGTTACCTACAATGTTTACAATATTCCCCTTGCTATACATGTACATGATGCGTGCGTGTATGAGTGGACAAGTATTGTAATAGTATCTGAAGCATAGAACTCCCACAGGCAAACGATTCTCACTCAGGTTCCCGAAATTGTAAGAAAGTATTGTCGGTGTGCACGCACGCGAGGAGAAAATAACATTGTTGATTTCTCCCGAGTGATAAACAAATGCAGTTCGCTGGCATTCACAGCCTTCTACTTCTCGTCTTGTCGATCCACGCTAGCATACAGACGCGCTCACAGACTGTGTTCTTTTGTTATTGTGAAATCGTTACCGTGGTAACGGGCGTGTGATGTACCGCTCGTTGTATTTAGAACGTTTTCGTTTCTGCATAAATCGTACCTAGTGCATACAGTACACGCCTAGGTGTGGCATACCAACAAGCAATCCATTCCCTCCACTCGTACTCGTCATGGTTTAACAATATGAAAACACCGTGCAAGCCATTGTTAATTCCAATAAGTAAACATGCAGTCGTCAAACAAATACAACCAATGTAAAATATTAACAAAGTTTGTACATTACAATTAAACCAGATGAACACAATATGTTAAACATTTTTTTAACCCGGAAAAATATATTCACATTACTTCCTGTTAAAACAACGAAGGTTAACATTTCTTTTTAAATTATGTTGATGACATTTTAATGTAAAATTGCATTATAGCATCGTAACAAGCGGCATCTGAAACCTGTAACATGTTCAGTGAATGTGGTTATACCTTCGCGTATGCAAATGATGGCTTATGAATACTTCGCGAGTCATTAGCGGCAGAGAGCAGGTGTTTAACTGTGCCAGGTGCACTCAGCATATGCTGTGAGTAGTTCCGTTGCTCTATTATACACATATCATCTGCACGTCACATATGCTAGCCTTACGTAATACCGTTTGATGGTATGTCTGGTTTTTACCTGTTAACACCGCACGTTACAACAGATAACTTCTCTTTATATCTACAACAGAGAATTCTGCTCGTCAAAAGGTGATTGTATTATAGACAAGAGCTTGTAATAATTGTATACGTATTGTGTTTATACAATAGTACATTACAATGTTCTTTCCTTGTAGAAATCTATTGATTTGTAATTATTACATGACATATTGGTATATTTACACAGTACAGTTTATATTGTACATGCACGTCACGTATTATTTTCATATACTGTTTTAACGAAACTCAAGAAAGGGAGGAAAATCACATTTTCAACTTGTAAAACGTGCACTGAACCTCGCTTGGTGCAATATGTGCTGGCTCAGCACAACAAAAACCGAATGACACGGCAACAACTCGCCGTAATGCCAAAATGAAAAGTAATAAAAGCACTTTTAGTGTCGGCTGGTGTCTTCGTTTGTCCAGTCACCTTCCTTCTGTGCCATCTTCTACACCCACCGCGCGCCAGCCTTGTGTAACTCCTTTTACAAGTTCTACGACACCGGAACCACATACAAAGTGCTAATTAGCTTAGTGGTAACACGACATGCTACGTGCGGCGAACTACACTACTCTCTTCAACAGTTCCGATTCCGGACTTTTCCGTCATGGGTTTACCCCTAAAGTTCACAGTACCCGCTAACGCAACCCTTGTCTGCCAATGGTAGAGCTTGGTCTGTCGATAACGTAATTTTACAACAGGAATATATTAGTTACAACATAGTGTAGCATTTTAACTTTTGTCGTTGAGTATTTATATTATTAATTCAATTGGAACGTCAGTATAGAATAACAACACCCGCCCCACGTATGAGTGTATCTATTTCATGTAGCATCTAAACTGTTGTACGGTTTCCAGATTATCAAATAATCTAATTAACTACGTGTACATAACCTTCGTTTTATCTTTCCCCTCCATGTCTAGTTAGTCACACAGACAAGACTCGTTCTCATTACAGTTAATTCCATCTGTAAGGTATTTAGTAGATGACACGCACTCTCGTACCTTTCGTTTCTTTCCATTGGTCGCTTACTTTAAAATTCGCTCGGATGGACGAGTCCAAAGTTCATACGAGGGGAAGGAAGGTGGAAGAAGGTTACACACTTTATACAGGAAGTTAAAGGAGTTATGTTTAAGTTTTCAGTTTATGTTCGAACCGGTGAGAATCTACCTCGTAGAAGGCGTATGTTGACGTCAATGTTACTGTAACATATCACGTAGTATCAACTTTTACTCGTTGCAAACCTCCACCTCCAAACGCCCAACCTCGCCTCCGTTCGCATAATTCAATAATGTTGTGCTGCGGAATTTTCAAATCTTTCAGTATAAAGTTCGTGTAACATGCATTTAAAAAGTTTCGTACGCTATATGCTGGTATATATTGCTGGGAGTTTGGTCATATTCATTACATATTCATAAATATGTACAAACTGCGTGTTGACTCATTTTGTATCCTTGAGCTGTGTATTTTATCACAAAATTTACTATTCAAAATTCATAGTAATGTATATGTATACTGCCAAGTGTTGTATGTAATTTTATTTACAAATTTGTATAAAACAAATAGCATATAAATATGTTCAGAATTATTGCACAAACTTCATTCATAAATATGGAATGTTAACAACACACAATTGTATAGTGAATGTATAATATTAAATCAGTCTTGTTAATCGTATACGTAAGTTAATTTCCTTGCGATAAATTTACATCAGGTGCATGGGGACAAAGGCGTTTGGATGCCTGGTATGTTCCAGACAAATTGAATATAAACAACAAAATTATAACGTGCACTCCTATACATACAATACACGTATTCACCCCTTGCTCGTAGGCACACACACACACACAAGTGCGCACCGGCACAGACCAGAATGTATATATTGTAGGAGCAGTACAGGTCGTGAGGAGAATTAATGTACCAAGTAACGTCTCTTTATTATGTTTAATAAACACGCCTGCAAGCGAGAGGGAAGTTTTATAAAAGGAAAAGAGCAGGTGGATATGACAAATAACTGCGCATAATAATAAAACTCGAGTGTCTATAGAGCCGCCTGCTTGAACGGATTTTAACCGACGCGTCGCTTTCAAAGCGACATATTTAAATTACATCGCTCGGTTCGAAACAACCGCCAACCATGGAAATATCTAGGGACAAACGAATTAAGTTTGTTAGTAATTTTACTTCATTCAATAATTACAAACATAGATACTATAGTATAATTAGGATAAATCATAAATTCACCTTGTTTTTTAACAAATGTTATTGTATTTGCGTTGACATCATAGTTATGAGAACTTTTCTACATATGAACTAATCTTATTGTAGTTTCGCATAGTTCACATTAAAACAGGCACATATAAATCATTTCGCTTGGAACTAATTACTATTAATTAGCTTCGTAGATCTTTTCAATCGTAAAGTACAAATGAAATTAAATTTAGTGTACGTAATTTTATATATTCAATATGTAATATATTCAATTACTAACGCATTAAATAACGGTTGTTTTATTCATTGATTTGTTTTTTTACCCGTAATTAGTTTGTTTCACTGACTGCCTTTGATAATAGTTTCAATCTTTCAGAAACCAGTCGTTTCTCACTAGAAATATTTACAGAAATGTTCGTGTCAGCTTCAATTTTCAACTAGTACTTTCGCACTTTACAGCAGCGATCTCTCTTGAAGTCACTATGAATGCATGACTGCTCAAACATCATCTGTGTCGATAAGAGTTTTATCGCAAGCAACCACGTCGGGATATTTACCGACTTCAGCACGTACTCATATGTGACGGGTTTCACTTCGACAAGTACGGTACGCGAAGTTGATGCATGAAAATACGGTATTGAAGTTCGAGCTGGGTCGGCGAGAACTCGCTGGATGCAAGTAGCGGTAACGGCGATGACAGGACTCACCAACCACCGCAGACAGCATGACCGTTCACTGTCGCCTCAGTTATACCCAGTTTTACGAGCTCGTCGCGACAGTATTTCCTAAGCTCTGTTGTTGTCGTGCAGGGGTGAGCACATAGCGACGTACCGGCAAACTCTACTGTTTAAAATTAACCCCTTTTTATGGCGGTTTGTCGACGCTACACACACACACACACACATACCATATTGTCCGCGTCGACGATATTTCCACCCTAGACGTTGTTTTATCTAGATTTAACTTGTGTTTGTGTACTACGAGTATAAGAAGCCTTGCTGTTCCTAAATGACAACATTCTTCCTGCTTATTTTTTACTAGCATTCCGCGGATTATAACGGCAGAAAACTAGCTACTACGGGTAGTTATTTGTAAGATTAGTCCCGAATGGCATATGCTTCGATAACGTCAACCGAATATTCTCTATGATGGACACCAGCATTACATATTTGCGTTGCGGGTTGCATTGTTCGAAGTTTAATCAGTATGCATTCTCTGTCGTCTAACTTTTGTATCAAAATATGAACAGCGTATTTTGCAGGCATATATCGCTGGTATATATGACGCGCTTGGAAGGATTTTGTTCTGATTAATTACGACCCCGAACTTTTAGTCTAATAACAGCAATGTGACTGATTCACAATAGATCGATTAGCTGCGCTTCTAGGACCAGCGAATATGAGTCAAGCATTCGGGGTACAATATTCGTCCGGGGTTGTTCCGGTTACCCTTTAAATGTAGGCCACTGCGGACTTTCGGTATACCATGTGCCATTTTGTCACATCTAGGGGCGTAACTAGTATTTCTCGACCCGATTTGCAAATGTAGAGTGCGGACGTCTACATTCCGATTCTGATGGAAAAAAGTTTAGAAAACAGAAGAGAAAAATCTGAAGATTATAATACCTCATATGAGGTATCATTTTCATATTTTTCTCTGTCATACGTACAAGTAAATATCGCTTAATAAAAACAATATTTAGTATGCCGGGATAAGGAAAATGAATTCCATATTTAATGATTACAATCTTACTATTTTGCTGAATATTAATGTTAAAAGAACAAAATTATAAGAACTATGTTTCCGATAGAATCTAAGATCAAAAGAAAAACGCATAAATAATACGTTGAACCAAAGGGATGAGATAGTCTGCCGGTACACGTTATGTTTGTAATAGCATGTAAAAATCTATGTGCCATAAAATTCAACGATCCAAACACACATATATATGTAAAGAATCAAGAGAGAGAAAGAGAAAGAATAATATCGACCGGTGGGGAGTCACATGATCCACTCTTGTACATGGATGATTCATGCGCCGGCTAATTTAGCCTCAACCCGGGGCACCTGTGCGCCGCGGCGCCTAGTAGACTGGCGCCACGATGTCTTAGCAGCGTAACGTACATCGGTCGAAAGGCCGACGTCATGAATAATAGTGGCGCGTTTGGCTCCACTGCCAGTGCCATTGCTGTTGGCTCAGTGAAGGACAGACACGCCACGCCATGCCACATCGAACTCCCTTATTATTTAACCTCGAACATTTAGTCCATTCGAATTTTAGTCTCAATACAGGGTCACGCGGCGACTTCCTCCGCTACCATTGCACTTCTATGTGTTTCGCTTCAACTCATTCACATTTCCATATGATTCGCGTGCTTTTTGTCAGAATCAGACGAAAGAATAAATTGAAAATGGTGATGATGTGGTTGCTGTAATGTGCGTGATTAGTGGCACTACGTTCGTTATAGGATACGTCATTCGGCTATTCGATTTTTCATACAGGGTTCCTCCAGTTCATGTTAAAAATGTTGAACGGGGTACGCATTTTATTTTCTATTTCAGATTCTATACATTTATTCCTATCTGCACAATGATATCCACTGTATATTTACTAATGGGATTATGACTTATGCCTGTAACAGTTGATAATTATGTATTTTTTTTTCATGTTTATTTATAATATTGATTGTTACAGAAAACGGTCTGCTGAGCTATGAGAACCCCAACTATCATTTGGATCCGGCTCGGTTGGATGACGCACTGAATTCCAATACGGCCGCGGACCTGTACGAAGAACTCTACCAGGAGCTGGATGCCGTATGCAACCTCTCCACGGGTGGCCACAATGCACCAGGTGGCAAATCACAAGGCCCTCCACCAGGTCGACGTTCGTATGCCTCGCTGGACATCGGCTCCATGGGTGTCGATATCACAAGTGGCCCCGTCACCAATTTGGATTCGCAAAACTACACAGATAACAGAAGGTAAATCTAAATATTAACTGGAGAACATTCCACTAGATAAATATCGTACAAATACATTTTGTACACGGAAATACATAAATGGAATAATAAATTATCGATATTCTACATGTCCGAAACATTATCCTGTAATCGGATGTCGATAACGATATCGTTAACAGTAAATACCACTTCTCGATCTCACAATATGTCTTGACAAACAATCCTCGGAGCTTTCGTTATTTGTTTCATCCGCGTTCAACGACACAAAACAACGACACCAACACACAAGCCGTAACAACAACAACAACGGCGTGGTATAAGCATGTTTGTACGGTGAAGACTTCCGGTCCAGAGGACGGGTGTCGTCTTGATTCGGTTGCACATTAACCGTTGTCGTCACGTACGTTGAATGTTTCACGAGATGATCGCAGATAGTGGCAAATGTTTCACCTAATGGTATACAGTTTCTGTAAGTACCTGACACCGTGTGCAAACGAGACGATACTCTCGTATGAAAGTACAAATTCAACAGACGAGACACTTAACGTTTTGGCATCCCAATGTGCATTTGCTGCTTTTTCCACCTAGACACTCCAAGTTCAGCGGTTGACTTTATCTTTCAAGCATTAAAGTTATCCCTACAATTAGTTAAATAATATTTAACGAGCAAAGTTTCATACATACCATAACAAGTACACATGTCTGTATCACAGATTTCAACTAATATTATTACGATACAATATTTGGCTCATCTTTTATATGAGCAACTTATCCATAATTCATATTTCATCGAAAGTAATGCGTTAAAAAAAATTATACATTTCAGTTATAATTCAGTGAGCAAAAAAAAAAAAAATTAATATGCGAATTCCAATCGAATTTCTCATTCGGAATATTAAACATTGAAAATCGCCAGGGAACATTGTGAAAATAATGCCGTTCTCATTTTCCGAACGCATTGGCATCATCGATGGACGCTATGTTGAAATGCCCTTTTATCTTCCGTCTCCCTTTCTCATTGAATAAACATGACCTGGGTTCGAACAGCGCACTTTCCGTTCCACCCTCCGTGCTCCCGCAAGCACCCCCCCCCCCCCCCCCCCCCAACGTCCGCCTCTCATATCCGACAGAATTCACCACCGGCGTTGTAGTACGATTCAAAAGATGGAATCAATCTTAGGTCAATTCCGGCGGCCTCTATACCATGTACCGGTGGGGATATCTTCCGTCGGCGACTCGACCATTCCACACGTTCCGCTTCATATCATACACTCCCACACCCACCTAACCCTACTTTGCTCGTGTCATCTTCGTTCACCGTCTATCCAATATCAGAATCTATATCTTTGCTTATCGGTCGTGTAAAGCAATGTTTTTCTTCTTAAAAAATAAAAACAATATAACTCATATTACAACTAAATAGTTACTATATTGATTTCCTTGAACGATTTAATTTGTATCAACCACATTTGAACATTTATAGTAAAAGCAAGACAGATTACGATTACAAACAAATACATATATTATTGCCAAATGCAGTAGATGTAATTTAATAAATAAAAATAAACGACAAAGTACAATATCATAATTGACAGCTTATTGAGACTGTTACGAAAGCCTTTTATTGCGTTTTAAAAATTACATGAGGCAAATAGTTGATGTGCCGTAATAAATGTTGAATTTTACATCACATCGAGTGCATGCTGTTCGCGTGAACCCATTTTTGCCAGCGCCATTACGACGGCCAAGGCGCCATCTATCGCATACACTATTAACCACTTAGGTAGCAATCCATTTGTCTGTTCCACGACAAGTGTGATGTCCATTCAAGTGTTTACCGTCATTATAATAATCCTTTTTTTCATTTCAGAACCATACATTATTTATCGTCAATATAAATTCATGTATATTTTCATTTTGCATTGAAAGCGTTTTGTGGTACACTTAGTTCAGTTTCTTGGTGTATTTGTATAACTAATAATTTCTAATATCTTAATTACAAGTCTGCGGATAAATATTATTTGAAAGTTGCATGTCGCAGACTATTATAAAAGAAATAAACAGTATAGTTCAATTCACTGATAAGATCTACGTAAAGTGCTTATGCTGCATCCAGCGATAATATCTATGTGCCCCTTTGCAATAGAGGATAGCATATAATACTAGAAACGATATGTTTATTTACGTCGGGGACATCGCGACGCTGGTAACGGCGTCTCCACTGTTGTCAGATCTCATGTGAACGTCAGGCGAGCTACCATTAAACTGACAAAACTAAATGAACTCGTTTGATTTATTGAAGATACTTTTTCGGAACTATTAATACTGTGTATTTGTAACAGTAAACAAATATAATGTATATCCAACACATTGTTTGCTAATTTAATTTAACAAAAATGGCTTGTATTTTTGGTATCTCGTTTGAGAATGTTGTGCAACAATAACGGTATAAGACGGTACATGTTTTTTGTTGCATTTAATTTTGCTTGTTGTTTGAATATTGCGAATAGAGTGCATACTAGTCCGAGTTAAGAATATTGGCAACGTTTTATTCGTTGCGAACGAGGGTTGTTCACCCCCTACTTGCAACACCCTCGCATTCTGCAGTGTTCGCCGTCTTCTGCAATCGTAAAGACGTATCACGGTTTTACAATCGGCTCAAATTTTCCACACAAATTTGCTGTAAAATAGTTTTGTTTGTAAACGGATCTATCGTTAAATGAAACTAGTGTACTGACAATATTTGATGTTCATATCACAGGACATTCTCTGGCTAGAGAATTGTTTCTTTACTATATAAAATTATAGTGTTTGTTTTATATAAATATATATTGTGAATGACTTTCATTTAATTAGTTATAAATCGGTTTAATTTCATACTTACTGAACTTTAATTAAAACAGTGTGGCGGTGGAAAATTGTTTGTACACAATAATTTGCTGGAAACTGAGTGCAATTTTGACCCGAGTGCACATGAGTGGAGAGAATTTAATAATTTTTAGATTTTATTATTTCCGTAACGCTGTTGTGTTACTATACTATTTATTTTGTATTTCATGTATCTCCTGACAAGGTAATGTTACATTTACATCACTGTAAATTAGTTCTAATTATGAAGTTTGCTGTGAAAATTTCAACTACATTACCAATTTCTAGCACAGTTTAGTACGCATATTTGTTAAACATATATGGTTTCGATAAATATAAAATTAATTTAAACATCACATAATACATTGTTTCATTTTGTACCTACCTGTTGTGATAAACAATAATTAGTACACATTTACGTTCATATACATAGCTGGTGATTCGGGTTTCGCGTTACATTTTACGTATATTTGAATTTACCATGTCACGCTCCACGTACTTTACTTTCGGGAAGAAAAGTACGTTTATATTTTGTAACGGAATATAGTACAACAAATGTTGATGTTTGTTGTAGGAGCAGTGAACACAACGGGAACGCCATGGGAGTACGATCACTGGATCTGACCGCCTCACTGCGCCCCAAGCCGGACCTAATCGGAACCGTTGAGCTAGAGAGTCCGCGAGACAAGTACGTAATCCAGCGGATTAGCACACAGTCACGCGCGTCACACGTGTATATCGGTATTTTGTTTACCTGTTCATCGGATTTATATACTCATTACACTTCAATACATCAAATATTGAACAAAACCGACCACGCTGCCCGTCCACACAACCTCTGTGCGTGTTTGTATCTCAAATCGTTAAAACACAAGTGTCACAGCACATTACAGCCCTTACACAATTCTACCACAATGGAGTATTGGATAATATGAAACGTGATATAACCTGTAACTGAAATCTGTTTTTTTTTTAAGATTTTCTTATTCCGTTAAACCGCGTTAAACTGTCAAAAATGATAATATTGGTTAGGCAACCAAAATGACAAATATGTATTGCGTATTGCCACAAATAAGAACTAATCCCGAAATGAAAGTTATTGCATTAAATACATTATTTTTTTTATAATGAATGTCTAAGTTGATTTACAAATTATGATTTCTTTCTAGTATATGTGACAAATCCGGTAAATTAAATGGAGACAATCGGGATGACATGGACTGCGTTCCACACATCACTGGACAATTAAACAATGATCTATACGCCGTTCCGGTGAAACGGCGCCCACAGAAATCGCCGGAGGATCGTGCAGACTCCGGATCCACACCAGACAAGGAACGATCAGACGACGATTATTTGCCACCAGGATGGGAAAAACACGAAGGTTAGAAATGAATTTCTCTAACATAGAACCCGTTAAATGTTTAATAACATGTTTATTCTGTTTCCAGACAATGATGGACCGTATTATTGGCACATAAAAAGCGGAACTATACAGAGGGAAGTGCCGATTATGACTTGCACTGAGAAATCAGATTCCAGGTCTAGTTTCTCAAAGGAAACAGATAACGTAAAATTATACATGTTTACAGTAAAATCTGTCACAGTTTTAACTCTTTATTTTCTTGTTAGGTTATTGCAAAGTTCGAGTCTGGAATGATAAATTCTGTTACTAGAAGCAGCACCAGTTCCGCACTAGATCTAGATCTCGAGGAACGAAAGAGAAAAGACGATCTAGCATTCAAGTAGGAATTTCGTGTGTTCAACTTTGTTAACATTACTAATCAATATTTCCATTTAATAGAAGACGCAGCTATCCTGCTCGTGCAGAACCAGAATCAAAAGAAAGACCAATTCGCTTCGCAGTACGGTCACTTGGCTGGGTGGAAATCGCTGAAGAAGATCTAACTCCAGAACGTAGCAGCAAAGCCGTTAACAAGTGCATTGTCGATCTCTCACTTGGTCGAAACGATCTTCTGGATGTTGTAGGAAGATGGGGTGATGTAAGTGTCATTTAAAAATATCGATTCTTCCATTTCACAACGTCATTGTAACATATTTTACAGGGCAAAGACTTATTTATGGACTTGGACGAGGGAGCTCTGAAGCTAATAGATCCAGAGAATCTGACAGTTTTAAATACACAGCCCATTCATACAATTCGAGTTTGGGGCGTCGGCCGCGACAATGGCAGGTGAGAAATTAGTTACAAACGTTCAGTATAGACATTTATCTGCTCTATAATAGAGTAGTTTGTTCAAATAGACTTACATAATCTTTACATATATCATGTATTACATTTAGTAATACGATTGATACACTATACATATAAATAATACTACTGTAGTCTAATACTGTTGTTGTTTTATGTATGTGGTGTGGTATCTACATATCTACAGGGAGAGGTAATTCTAAATCCTCATTGCTTATTGTTGTACATTTTTGTTTGTTTTGCCCATTTTTTTTAGTGCATGTTTGGTATAATATATAACGTAACAATGCTGTATTGAACACTAATTTCTATGGACGCACATCTGATATAAGGTTTTCACTATTCCTTTCTGTAATGCACGTATAATATATGTGCTGTTGATCTTCAATGACGTTTTTATATGCGCGTGTATGTGTGTCTGTGTGATTGTACTAGTGTTTGTTAATAATGTGTGTGTGAACTAACAGGGATTTTGCGTACGTCGCTCGAGACAGAAGCACACGTAAACACATGTGTCACGTGTTCCGATGTGACATGCCCGCACGAACCATTGCAAACACTCTACGCGACATCTGCAAGAAGATCATGATTGAACGCAGCTTACAACAGAATCTCGCCAAACCTATAGATATCAATGGTCGTGTGGGCCTCGCAACGCGACCGACTAACTTACCAACCGAACACAGACGTTCAAATAGAAACAGTCAAGCTCTAGTCAGTAAGTCGCAATCATCTTTTACTATCATCCATCATCTCTGCTAATAATTACTACTAATGAACTTAATACCATACACTGTGTTGTTATGTACATTATATTATCATGTTCAATTACAGCTCAATCATTTCCTACTCCCATGGAGGAGCCTAAGAAGGTGCTGCGGGCTCAGTATCTAGGTTACACCCAAGTACAGCATGCCACCGGTATGAACGTGTTGAATGATGCCATTGACCAGTTAGTCACCTCGCTGCCACGTGATCAATGGCAATCCGTCAATGTAGCCATCGCTCCCTCAATGATCTCCATACTGCAACCAAATGTGAGTAAACACGTACTTTGCTATGTGAACTTTATGCGTAACTCTTGTCATTGATTCTAGGATGACAAACTGGTCACCGAATGCCGAGTCCGTTATCTGTCGTTCCTAGGTATTGGCCGTAATGTCAAACAATGCGCATTCATCATGCACACTGCACAGGATCTCTTCATTGCACACGTGTTTCACTGTGAACCGTCATCAGGCGCGCTGTGTAAAACAGTGGAAGCCGCGTGTAAGGTCAGTGTAGAATTATAGCACGACACCACGTACTTATCGATTCTAACTCTGTTTGTACTAATTAATGTGCAGCTGAGGTACCAGAAATGTCTAGACGCACATCCCCAAGGATTAGGCAGGAACCAGTCGAGTCTGACGACTCCGGGCAAAAGTTTCGGTGCCACACTCAAGAATCTAATGGGTTCGTTGACCGGGCGCAAGGGGAAAGGGTCCGAGTCCTGAGATGAGGCTCAGTCTCTGCAGGTTAACTAAAACAACTTGAATTATGAACGCATATATATAATGTACATGTGTGTATGTATAATTGTGTTATTTTCTTTAGGAATTGTGGCCACTTCCTGCAGAGCGCGAGGTCATCAGACACAGACACCTACAATCGCCGTTAACGCTTAAGTACTTCAGCAGTAGCCCACCGTCGGCAAGCTTGCGTTCTCTGCTCTCCCCGACCCTGGACACACGTCGGCTGCAAATGACACGTTGGGACAGTTCTACATAAAGTGTGCGGTTGCTGGTTGCAGAATATAATAATGTGTGGGACCCAGAACAAACAAAACATAATAAGAATAATAATAATATTGATGATGATGATGATGATGAAGAATTCTCATTCATAGTATCTACCTATGTATCGCTATTCAATGTTGCTTTTTACAAAGAGTCCATTCCGTGAGAGCATCTATCTCCTCCGGTCGTGAGAGTAAACTTGCATATTAACATCAGTAATTATTAACCTGCATCACCATACTAACTAATTAACTATCCTCGTCCACCCCCTCGACCTCCGATCTGAACTAGTCCCACCAACCCATCCTCCTACTCTCCCAACACCGTCACCCACCCACCGACTTCCCAATCCATCCTTATAACTGATTGATTGTTTGTTTGATTGATGATACATTACACTGAGAAATGAAATAAAGAACGGTGAGCACGTGTGTATGTGTGTACGAATGTGTATGTGAGTAAAGAAGTCGATGGTTATGATGATGATCATATACACAAATGGAAGAGTCTATTATATTACAGAGATAGAATGGGGAAATGTTGTTTTTGACCACGAGTGTGATGATGTGATGTCTGTCATACATACATAACTAATCTAAACGTTTTAGAGAAACGGGATCCTTTTGTAGAGAAACTCTGCGTTTGATTTTGGTCTTAGAATTTTGCAAGCACCAACAATATTTAAAACAATAATTGTATGTGTGTAATATTAATTACCTACTAAAATAATAACTAATAATAAATAAATAATAACTGATTGTATTCATTATCACTCTGTAAATATTCTACAGCTGTTATAAGACTGCTTGATAAATAAAAACAAAATGATATTGTATAGTAACGCTAGTAGTCACCGCGGATGTTAACAGTCAATGGATGAGTCACTCAAGACATAATGCTAAATATGTACCTACATCTTGTTAACATAGCAAATAAAATATCAGCTTATTTTTCAAAGCTAAAAATCACTACTTGTTTTTGCACTTCTCTCTCCTACCGTCCGTGTATTCCCTTACATATACACTTATTTGTATGCAACTATTACATACTACTAATAATTACAATTTACCTAGATCCGATATTAGTAGCAATGGTGTATACAAAAG
The DNA here is from genome assembly GCA_963422195.1 of Carabus problematicus. Taxonomy (NCBI): domain Eukaryota; kingdom Metazoa; phylum Arthropoda; class Insecta; order Coleoptera; family Carabidae; genus Carabus; species Carabus problematicus. The sequence continues at coordinate 1,829,271 of OY728579.1, forward strand.
TATGTTTTGTATTTCTATAAAATAAACTTTTAAATCATGTTACATATTCAACCAGTGTTCTAGAAGCAGATTTATGGTTAAAACAACATATTGTATTGTACGTATATCTACATAAACAATTGATTTCACAAATGCATAGACAATCTTATTGGTATTCATTAGATAAAACATTAACTTGCTACTGCAAGCATGTTATGTGAAAGTTGAAAAAATAAATAGATTAGAAAACCACCAAGAAGGTATGTATAGAATTATATTGCATAACTATCCATTATAATACACTGATTTTTTTTTTTTTTTGAACTGCACAGTCTTCTTTTAATTGACTATTTTTTATATTTTTTAATAATTACAAACACTATTCTTTATTTTTAATTTTTTTTTAATAAAATTTATTTTTTAAACAATTTATTCCGCAATTAACTGCGTTCTTCAACATTAGGTCGATGAGCTAAAAAGATGATGAATATATTTCGTTACAATAGTATAGGGTAATAATAAATGTAAAAGATTTATTCGTTAGGATAGTGTAGGATAAAACAAATGTAAAAGATTCATTGGTTAGGATAATGTAGGAAAATAACAAATATTATAGGTTTGTTCATTAGGGTAGTGTAGGGCAATACCGAATATAATAGGTTTATTTGTTAGGGCAGTGTACGGCAATAACAAATATGAGAGGTTTATTCATTAGGGCAGTGTAGAGCAATAACAGAAATAATAGGTTTACTCGTTTTAGTAGTGTAGGGCAATAACAAATGTAATAGGTTTATACGTTAGGGTAATGTAACGCAATGACAAATAAATCTGTTATTTAATATAAGAGGTTTATTTGTTATTCAATTCTATTTAAACTTGTTCGTGGACTTATATAACCTTATATAGCGCTGTGAGTGTCAAAGTGTCATTTTCATGAACTACAAATAAAGCTCCACGAGAATTTTGACAATTGATTAGTTTGGTTATGTTGTTCAAGTTAATTGTAAAAAAATGTCGAAAATAATTAATATAAGTTGTCGACACGTATTATTTTACTGTAAAAATATTAGATTACATCAACAAGCAGCTCGACGTACATTTTTGTCAAATGCGTATTACTGTGAAGAAGTATGGAATTCAAGATTGAAAACACCAATATTACAAAAAGTTGATCTCGATGAATTATATCATGAATTAGAAACCGGTTATGCCAAAACTAAGAATATCAGTGCTGTTGATGTGGATATATTTGCAAATGCAGTACAAACTGATAGCCATGTGGATGAATTATTGGATTTAATTCACAAGTTAAGATTAAGTGCCGAAACTGGAAATAGTTTACAATCTACAGAGCATGCAGTTATAAAATGCTTGTCCAATTTTGGTCTCTACGATCGTCTATTACACATTTTGGATGATCGTTTAAATTATGGCGTGTTTTTGGATTCATATACAGCTAATTTGTTGCTGGACACATTCTGGAAGAAGAAGGATTATGCTTCTGGAGCTCGAGTAGCTAGTCAGATCATGTTACAGGAAGATTTCAGTCATCCGATTGTAACAAACTTGTCCTTATTGCATTGTTATAAGTTTCTGCAGAAGCCTGAAAATTGGACTGAACCTGAAACAGCAGAAGAACCTAAGGATGAAGTCAAAGTCAGAGTAAAATTCATTCGAAATCCTTATTTTGATAATCATTTCGATTTAAAGAACCCTATACAAATAATAGGGAAAACTATTGCAATGGCTGGTTCTACAATGAACGATTCATTAGGAAAAACGTTGAAACTTGTCGGTCTGGCGTTACAAAAGGATACAGATACAGCAAAACAACTATTGAACGAATATAAAAATGAAACATTAGTAGCAGAAGTTCTAGATTTACTGCCTGAAGATGATGAAATAAAAGGCGAAGTACAAAAATTTAAAACAGAAAGTATCAACGTCGAACAAATCTTGGAAACTAAAGTTAAAGAATCCGAGAGATTTTGTGCAGAAAAAGATATTTCTGAACAATGTAGTATATATGACAAATGGTTAAAACAGCGACAGGATGCATTGGAAAAGCAACAAAAACGTGTAGAAGTAGCCGAAAGACTAGAATCAATTGAAGATTCGCAAACTAAATTAAAACAAAGGGAATTACAACTATGGTAAATTATTGACATCGTTAATCATAGAAAAATATACTAATTTTGAATTTGTTTCAGGTACTTCAATCGTGAAGAGCAACTGGAATTAGAAATCGAAGGGAAGAAAGTATTCTATCCAAAACGTTGGTTTGGTAAAAAGAAGAAACCAAGACAAGTAGATGAAAGTTATGTGCCACCTGAAGTTAAAGCTGTATATAGCAAAGAAAACTGATTTATTTATAAATAAAAGGATAGTTCTAACATTATACATATTTATACGTCATTATAATATATGTTTTAATAACATAATTTAGTTGTTATTTTGGTTCATTAATGTGAGTGTTTCGCTTCGAACTTGGTTCAAATCTGCCATCACTCTTTCTAGTCGCGCTCCAATCTCTCTAGCTTCCTCCGTGTCTACTTGTTCCTGTAGATTCCGTGTTTCTCGGATAATGGAACCGAGATCTGTGGATGCGCGCACCACTTCACCGTACTCTGTATGCATGGTTGCCAATAACTTGTACGCTTTGCGTGCCGTATCCTCTTGTTTTGCATCCTAATTATACAATATTTCATTAACTACGTTCACACATATGCTGTGTTTATATGTACTTACTCTGAAAATTACTTCATCTGACAGCGCAAAAGACCGCTCTAGTTGTCCGTTCAAAGTATTTATCTCTTTCTGCACCCCTCTAGTGTCAATCAATATTTTATCAATATCATTACTTTGTTTCTTAATGTTTGATATAATTTCAAGTATTCGTCGCGTATACGCAGATCTGCAAATTAAACATATTTATTGAAGAATATTGCTTTATAATTATATATTTTACTGTGTAACCTATTAGATTGTTTCGTAAGTTTACTATACTGATCAGATAACTGCGCTAGTAATTGATCTTTTTCTTTTAATTCTTCGTTCGCTTTACGACATTTCTGTTTTGCATTCTGTAGACGTTCTTGTAATTCTTGAGCCTCTGACTATAAAATATCACAGAATATATTTTTGATATACATGTTAAAATACTTCAATTACCTCATTAACATTCAATGTGTCCATTAGATTTTTGTATTGTTTCAATAATGGATCTTGTACTTGATGCCACTGGTTTGTCAGTTCCACCAATTTTTGTGTTCCACTGTCCACAACAGTTTTCAACTTGTTAATATTTTCTTTATTAGACAACAATGCATGGCTCTTAGATTTGATTTTCATATTTTGTACACTAATTTCTAGTTCTTTTTCTTTGGCCAATTTTATTTCAATGATCTACAACAAGAGACAATTAGCAAATAATAGAAACCTATATTTTCTATGATATATGGTACATACCTTTGTATGGCGAGATTCCAAAGTTTTCAGATCATTTTTTAATGATACAATATTTTCTTTTGCATTTTCTATATTATTCGACAAATCTTCGATAATATTCGGTACAGATTCTGTGACATTCTTGTCATTTTCTTCAGATATCAACACTTTAACTTCACTTTGTTGAATAACCGAAGTGTTATCGGTTACAATTTCTTCCCACGGTTTACTACTCACTTCAGACTTACAAATTATCTCCGCAACTTGAGAATCTTCTAACATATCATTGTTAAATGAATTAAATAAAAGTGACGGTATTAAAAATTTATACTGGCATTGTTTTGTAACATCTGACAAGTGGTGAACACAGTAATGTTTCAGACCTGTAATATTAAATAAGTAAACAAATAAATAATTTCGTAAAATAAATACTAATGTCAACCATCTGAATTTTCTTGCAAAGTATTTGGAATGTGTATATCTCTGCATCTCAGAGGACTACAATGTCCAAAACTTGTCCTAATTGTTGTGCCGTGAGTATGTCGAATTCCATTTCGTAAAATTTCACTGGGGACCCAAAGCGTTTTTAAGCTTTGACTTAACTGCAGCCGTATAGCTTTAACAAGTGAAGTAGTCTGATCTGTTAAATCATTTTCAGTTATAAATTGTAGACAAAAATTAATAACGAGATGTATTATACTTGAATCATCAGATTGCGATGTCTTGTCTGGTTCACGAGGTAATCTCTCTATTAAAAACATTAATAAACGTCGAATTTCCACTTCATTGCAATACAAAATCATTTGATACCCAATGTCACCACGGAAACCTATTTCCTTGATGTGATCGGCTATATTTGTTGCTAATTTTAATCGCTGACTCATTGAAGGAGGCATTGAATGAGGAAGACCGGTGCCGGGTGTGATAATATCAATACACGACATTAGTGCTTTTATAACCATGTCATTATCAAATTGTTTCAAAGATCTAATATCATCTTCTAGAGGACTAAAAGAATTAAACGTAAATTTTTTAAGATCACATAAATTGTACTTATATTACCAGTTCAAATGTTTCAGAGAATCCAAAATAATATTATCAATATCTTCCATTTTGCTGTAAAAATTCTTGATTTATAACTTTATGTCAAACTTTTGACAGCTCACCGATGTTTTGATTATTACCAGTTTCGCCAACCGCAAATAATAGGAATATAATATTTAATTTATTTTAATTATATTGTAAATGATAATAATGTATGATTATTAGTTTTATTTGCTGTAAAGTTGTGCAATATGCATATATAAATTTTATATAAATATTATTTAAATGTATTTGTGTTATTACAATATCAAGAACATTTTCAGTACCGCAGTTTGACTTTACCTATGTTTGACAGATCTTGTATTTGTGTGAAATCGAGAATTAACAAAACATAAATCAAAAGGTAAATGAATTCATATTAATTTAGAATAGGTTGCAGTCGTTAACGTTAATTTTACTATTTAGAAAGAATTGAATGGTTTTATGATTAAATCTAATTTGAACAAATAAAACAGGTTCTTAAAAAAGTCATGGTGCAGGTGGTTGTTAACAGTATGTAAAAATATCATTGGCTGGAAATTTTTCCTAGAAAACTGGAAATGTAGGTCTTGTAATTCCAAAAATATGACTGTTTTTACATCTAAAGCACCTAGACAGGTGATTCATATCTTGGCTTGGGATATGAAAAAATGTGTACTAATTTTGTAAATGTTTTAACTGATGCACCATCATCAAAATAGTTTTTGAGTTGCATGACCATATATTTGCAAGTATTATATTTTCTAAAAACAGGTCTGTTCTTAAGACACAGCAATGTGAATAATTTTTTTCAGATTAATTGGTCTGCTCAGGTAGAGGCCTAATTTTTCTCATTAACAATGCCAGACGGTAAGAAGAAAATGATATCGTCAAAAGAAACCGGTACTATTCCAAGAGTGAAATATTGGAATAACACCGGTGCACACGATACACATGTTGCCAATAATTTGGTAAGCTGTTATATAGCTTAATTTTGTAATCTTAAAAACATATTTCATCCAACTAAAATGCTTTAAAACGCCCCCTGTTTCATAAAACTTTCGTAATTAACCTTTTTTTAGTTCGTTTACATGCAATCAAACATGTTTTATAAAAATTCTTTACATTATACATATAAAGATAGCGACATTGATTATTTTTTTCTTTAAGTCATTATAAATTGAATATACATATAATTTTGTTACAACGTTCAATTAATAACACTCTTTATTATGTAATAGTAAATCTGCTTGATATATCGATCTAACTTATGGTCTGTGAACATAGTACGTGTTCTAAAATCCTTGATTAAAAATAACTTTCTATATTTAGTAAATGAATTACCCGATTTTAAAATAACGTGTACTAATATTGTAACCGATATTAGACCAGTTCGATGCTGCCGAACCAAGAAAGATCACACACAGATTCACGGAACAGACAGAGATGTTCAAATTATCATTGTTTTGAGGGTAAATGTCATTGCATACTCTAAAGCTGAATTGTTTACTTGACACACATTGTACGGATATTTTAATTCCGGGTTTTATTTTAGGTTTGTGCATGGAAGATTCTAGATTTTTTCCAAACTACAACAGTTTACCGTACATAAATATGTCAGGTGAGTTGATCAATCATTCTCTTGATATGAATGTATATAAAACTAAATCATCTTAATGGCTATTTGATAAACTGAATTGTGATATCTCCAGGTGGCACCACGAGTCCCAGTACAAGTGGATCAACGTCTAGAAGACATTCGGGTGGTGCAATACGTAAATGCGATAACATTGCGAAATATCCCGATAAAAAACAAATTGAAGAGAAACTGAATCAGATACGTGAATATTTGAAAGTTACATCATCCCTGATGTCTAGCGTGAAGGAGGATCAGGTACGTGTTTCATTTCACAGTTTACAAACTAGTTTGATGTATTTCATAGAACCATCTATTAGAGCTACTGGACTCATTAGATAGTCTTTCTCTCTCTCTTTGTTAGCTTGATTAATGTTAGAATTTAAAATACAATACTCATTTAAGTCGAACGGTGAGGAAGCTGATGAGCTGTACCAAATGCTCTCGGCTCTCAGAGATAGCGAGAGAAAGTTGGAAGCTTTATTAGTCAACAGGAAGGTAGAGGAAGGGAGCAGCGCTGGGCAAGAAACTGTTGGGGATGTTGCCATAGAGGTGAATTTAGCCGAAACAACTAACATACTAACAGAGGAACGCAAATAACCGAAGCCAGCTTCACATTAATTTACCATCTACTTTTTCTTCTAAAACTAACAATTACAGTAAAACAACTTGTATAAAATAGACTGGGCTTGCCTTGCTATCATTGTAATACATAATGCATCTCAAAAATATTTATTATATCAATGTTAAATGTCGGTATACACAAAAAAAGATTCAAGTAAAAATTTGTTTCATTTGATTTAATTACATCACAGGTATCAGAAAACGGTGTTCCAACTTTAGACTCCGAATCGATATTTCCAACTATCCAAAACAACGTAGCATCTCAACGCAACGAACTCGAGGAAAAAATGGAAATGTCTGAGAAAAAGTTGCAAGCCTTGCATGACCAACAAAATCTGTTGATGCGATTGCAAGAAAAGGCTGAAAATCAGATGAAAGACGCCCGTAAAGCTCAAGAACGGTTAGCAGCATGTGCGAACTCTGTCCAGTATCCGGTGAATCAACAACAAATGATAAACACTTCACTACTTGAACCTAAGAACTCCGATAAGAACAGATGCGTTCAACTACCTTCATCGGCCGACATAGAATCTCAAGCCGATCAACTTGGCCTGATGCATACGACAAACGAAAGTCGTGGTCAGTTGTTACGATTGTTGGATGCTCGCGATAACGAACTGTGTACAGAACAACAGACGCTGCAAAAGAAACTGCAGGAATTGAACAGCAAGAAACAGCAGATTGATCAGCTGGTGTCACAGTTGCATTGTTATGGTGGGAGCGGAGATAATTTCAGTGAAGATGGCGATGATATGGCTAACCAAATTCGACAGATTGTTGCAATGAAAGAACAATTGGCCACGCTGAAAGGTAAGTTGATGATATTCATTCCGTTATATAATTGAGAATGAACATTCTATTTTTAGATATGTTGTCAGCGGTCAAATCTACCGAAGCCGCTCTTCTGCAGCAAAACAGTGTAGAATGTGCAGAAGCTGTTGAGCAAATTGCCGTCGCTAAAGCTGGCAATGTTGCTAAAGCTGGATCGGTGGGCTTGTCAGATGTAGATGCACGATCAGATTCTGATAGACGATGGAGTACTATGGGTAAACAAAGCAATAAAAGCTCAATGTCAAGTTCAAGGGAACAGCTTCAAGCTGAACTGCAAGCAAAGAAACAAGAACTTGAAGAACTGATGTACAAAGATCAAGGTAAAGTATTATAATTATATCTATTATTTACTTAATCATATTCTGTACTCTTAATAATAGTTACATTCCGAAACCACACATTTAAAGGTGTACATTGTAATTAATTCACAGATCGCACTTCTGCTATAAATCAAGACGTATGTAATGAAATTGTAATGAACAAAGGAGATCCTTCATTTTCATTGGGTAGTGTACCCAGTTCCTGGACCCTTCTGCAAGACAATACACCTCCCCGGGACTCGTGTGCTTCCAGAGAAAATGTGTATTCCAGGTACAATAATTTAACTTTTATTGGGAAAATTAAAAATAACTAATCTCGTTTGTCAATACGCTAGCGACGAAGAAGAACTTGAAAACTATTCTCAAATGAATAACACGGACACTGCCAAAACATGTGACTACGTGCACAGTAACTTTGTGAAACAAGTACCGAACAGGCCAGTGCCGAATTGCAATTTACCTCTGCCAGATGCTGTGCCCAGTCCGTCTGTTAGTCAGAATTTTAACTCACAATGGTCTGGAGTGGAACAAAAACAGGTACATTTTTCATAAATATATTTGAAAATCGTAAGATATTCATTGATGATTTAAAATTTAAAGCAGATGGAATTAATGACAAATCTATGTCAATCACTACTCGAACAACAACGTCAGGTGATACCAGCTCAATGTTCTCCGCCGAATTTCCAATGGTACACTAGCTACATGCAAATGCAACAAGCACTAATGCTCAGTACAATCAGCCAATGTTGCCAAATGTTGTGGTTGCAGCAACAGGATCTAAACTCGCTCATGAATACAGTGACAATGGTAAGTAACTTACAAAGACATATTGCTAAAAACTGTTGGCATATAATCGTGTATTATTAACTATTTGATTATAATGTTTAGATGCAACAACGTGCAAAACCAACCCAGACTATTAATGTTTCTCAACCGCCAAGTGATACCGTGGCAAGCGCTTGCTCATTGCCAACTCGATTACCATCAACCAACACCGAATACCCGGGTTTGGAAACACGAGAACGAGCGTCACCGCATAATCTAACCAGAAACTTACCGGTTGGGGTTATGGCTCAACCGCATCAACCTGCCTGGAATGGAGCTCAGGCGCTAAACAACCAGGTTGCACCGGGGAATCGTGCGAATAACTATTGGGATAATTTTAGAAGGTACAGTTATTTAATCTAGAAATTCGATCATTATTCGAAATTTTATGTTTATTTTCTATTTGTAGCTATTCCCGTCAAAATCTTCTTTCTACATCTGCAAAAAGTAACGAAGGCTCACAGAATTCTTTGTCCATGTTTGATCGTTCAAATGCAACCGGTAGTTTTAGCCAAGCAGTTGGCAGCATGTATCGAGTTCAACCTTCAACATTGCCAAAAATAAACATGCCCATACATGAAGGACTGCCCGATATGGAAATGAATAATCATGAACCACCAACTGAAATAGATCGCTCAATTAGTCGCTCAGAACGTGTGAAACCTGCCAAACGAAATCGTGCTCCGTGTCGCAACAGAAACGAGTGGAATGAAGAAACACCACAGCCAGAAAGTTCACCGCAAAAGTAAAATTACTTTCCTCTAACCAATCTTAACAATATCATCAAAATGTTTGTTTTTCATTCAGGTCGAAGCTGTTTGAAGTACTGCGAGAAAATGTTTATAAAGAAGTCACATTGCTTATTTCGGCCAATGAGAATCGTCCACATTTTCTCATTCAATTGTTCAGAGACTTACAACTGATTAGTTCAGATCCCTTGCGTAGGAGTGCGTTGCAATCGATTCAAAATCTTATTACACACTCGTTTACGGATACTGCATCGTCGGTAATAGAATATAGCTTATTAATAAAATTGTTATATGATTCTATTAAATTGCTATTTATGAACAGAGTCCAAGTCATAGTGCTCCGTGTAGTTCAGATGATAGAGTTCCTATACCAGTCTACTCAGCACCCGTAGCAGCAGCACCATCTAGGAACAAACCTGAGAAAACTCCGTCGCGTTGTTATTTTCAACCATCGCCAGTAGAACCAGTAATATATTACAATATTCTCACCACATGAAGTACATTTTATACAGTAAAATATTTCAGGTTGGAAACTTCAAACTTGATCCAGAAGCTCAACGTATATTAATTGAGTTGTTACCGTTCTTGAAATCGCATAACGATGACGTTTTTCATAACGGCCTGATGGATATGATTAAATTAATGATATTCCAGTTGTTACCGGCAAAGCAATCAGCTTCAAGCAATAAGTTACAGATGAAATTAGACTCACTTTTCACTGAATCACTCATGAAATATAAAGGAAAAAGGTAAGATATTAAAAAAAAAACTTTTACTTATATTTAGACCAGTTTTGATAATAATTTCTACTGTTCGCTTAACTACACATTAATGATTTCAGAATCGTTGAAATTAAAGAAGAATTGCTGAAAACAATAGCTGATATCCTATTAGAAGAACTACCCGTTACTCCACCGGTTAAAGAACGTCCGAAAACTAGCACAGATAATTATCAAGCGACATCGGCCGAGAATATACCGAATTCACTTATGTTTCTCGGCGAACACAGTAATTCGATACCATTCGAGCCGTTTCAGTTTTTACAAATGGATCAAAAAGGTCATCCGAACTTTAGTAACGGTCCTCGCATTGATAATGGCGACCTTGCGGAAGCTGATCAGAGTAGGCGGGAAGCAGAGAATGAAGAAGGCGCTGTAGGAGGAGTCCTGTTGGATGCTGCCGCCGCGGACACTCAGTCCACTAGTAATCCTGAAGTGCGTTTGAAATCAAATTGAAATTGGCATTAAAAAAGAGCTTCTTCACATATAATCTCAGTATCATTTCAAAATACTTTAGTATACTCGTTTAGTTCATTTTTGTTGTTTATTTATTTTATTGGTGACTCGCATATGCCAACACCCATTAATTAAACTAATTAATACTGTATTGTTTTTAGGTGAATCCGAGCATTAATGAACTACACTCAGACTTGGAAATGTTTATAAACCCAGATATAAATAAATTCCCGTCGTAATTTATTATTTAAAACATGTATATATGTGTAGATAATAATTGGCAGAAAAAGTTCTATGAAAATTCTTAACTTTAATTCACAAAATATGTTTTAAATCTATATACAACATTGTAGCAGAAGGTATAGGATATATGTATGTAGGTGAGTTGTGAATTTAATTTTTAAATCAATGTGTAACTAAGCAAATATTTTTAATTTTATGTTATCAATATTTTGTTAATTATACTGTGTAAGAAGTATTATATTTAAACATAGTATAATCTCATTTTAATTGTAATTTTCTGTAAGATTATAAACGGAACTGTTTATTTGGGTCTGATTTTTATTAATAAATGTTTAGTTTAGTATATGCATATGATATACATATAATATACAGTCTATTAGTTTAGTGAATGATGCAAAAAAAGAGAACGAGACTCGGTTTTCGGTCAATATGAAAATTTCTTTGCACAGAGAAAAGGAAGACAAAAAACAAATATTGCAAAATATTTGTATACTGTAAACACAGCTTTTTTAAATTCATTCTTTAGTCAAGGTTGGCAATAACTTGACGGCAATGTTATACAAATGTGTGTTTAAAATTCTAGTGATAATGTGCAAACTATAAATATAGAAGTGATACAGTGTTAATAAAATAAGTTAAAATTTTAAATTTGAATAATTCAACCTTACAAATAGAAATGACACGCAGTGGATATACATGTATTCGTCGTGCGCTTTGTTGGATGAATGTTTCTTTGTGGGTAAGTTGTTATACTTTTATTTACTATTGTTAAATAAATGATGTTGACAAATTTACATAATCATGTGTTTCTTATGTTACCATATATGTTTTGTTGCAGTTAACAGGTTGTGGCTTGTTAGCTGCTGGATTATGGTTACGTTTTGGATATGAAGGTTACGTTTCATTACTCCCACAATATGCACTTCTCAGCGTAGACAATATCTCTATGATCATTGGTGGAATTATAATTGTTTATGCTTTCTTCGGATGTTGTGGTTCTTGGTTTGAAAATAGATGTCTACTGATTACAGTAAGCCTGTTTCATTTATTTTTCGCTTGTATATTTTGTTTACCATAATTTTAGTATTTCAGTTTCGTAATCCTAATTTTCGAATTAGAATTCTTCCTAGGTATCCTGGCATTTATATTCCGTGCACAGTTAACTAATGTTATACATGCAGAGTTACAAGATAGTATCAATCATCATTACAGTCTTAATGCGTCAGCGCCGAACAATTTGGTCACAATATGGGATCAAGTTCAAATTGAAGTACGTATATTTTATTTTCAAGGAGAATCTATTCGGAATGACGGAAAACATTTGTTACTTAGTTAAAATGTTGCGGTGTCGAAAATGGTGCGGATTGGTATCGTATAGATGCCTGGCCTACGCAAGAATGGGTTCCTGATTCTTGTTGCATTACACCAGTTATAGGTTGCGGTCAATCCTATGTAACTAGCTGGTGGCATCGGCGAGGCTGTGTTGAGCAGATTCAAATATGGTTTGCCGAAAGACTGCATATCATTGGTATAATAGGTCTGATAGTAGCTTTTATACAGGTACAAATACATTATATATTAACATCGTTCTGTATGTAATTGAATAATCATTTTATTTGCATAGCTCTTTGGCTTAATATCTTCAATATTATTATTCTGCACCGACAAAAAAAGACGATATTCTGAAACATATACTTCGTTTAGTCCGAACGAGTAAAACAAAGGTCTGTACTATATTAGATTTTAAGAATATCTTGTTGCATGCTAAGTTCGTAGTTTAATCCGTCCATTTCAAAATTGCGATTAAATAATCAGTTTGAAAATGCTTTAAATGTTTTATTAAAAAAAATTAGTAGGATTTTATTGTTATAAATGGACTATTTACATAGTTTTATGTTTTGTTTTTATTAACATAGTTTAATGGCACGACCTCTCGATAACAGTGATGCGCACTGTGCATCGAGAACATCGTGATGTTTTATCTCACAACCTTAAATATACGTAATTTTTATAACGTTATCTCGAATATATATATTTTATGTATTGCAAGCTTGTTTATTTTTTGTTTTCTCAACTTCAAAATATATTCTTTTATTAAATAGTTCTTTTTTTTTCAAATACATCATCATTATTTATTTATCTATAATCATGTATCCCATTTGCCCAATGCGTATGAAGTATATATAAAGTATTTTTTATTTATTTATTAAAAAGTGATATCCATGGGAATTCAGGCTTATGTGATGGAACCGTAATGTCAAGCTGCCCGCAACATTTTTAATAAATTGGCAACATTGGCTGTCAATGTAACAGTGGAAAACTTTTACAATGACAATAAAAGACAGGTTATATGTATATAAGCAAAACTTGTGCTTGTTAATAATATATATTTAAATATGGGAAAACATAGCAAAAAACATGATTCAAGATCGCCAAGTTATAAATATAAATCTGATTCGTACAAAAAACATAAATCACCGAACCGTGAACCTGCTCAAACAGATCAATTTGATGTGTTTGAGCACTACAAATATGAACTAAACAAAGTATTGAAAGGGAAAGATATAAATGTGAAGGACACAGACGACTTTTGGAATTTTTTAAATAAATATCAAGTAATGTATAAGCGATCACAAAATGTTAACAACGATCAGTCATGTTAGTTTGGCACTTTGGTTATATTTTACGATAAATCCTTGATTCATATATGTGTTATTCTAGGGAATAAAACAGATTTGATCCATTTTGGTTTAAAGAAAAACCTTCGGCGTCTATTTGAAACATTGCCAGTATTGGATAAACATGGACTTAAAGTTAAAGTCAGTTTTGAACATTTCCAATCGTTCATAGATATTGTTTTGTTGTACTTGGATTTTAAACAAAAGGATAAATTTGGAAAGTTGAAGAAATTAAGAAAAGCGCAATCACAATTGCCTGTATACGAATACAGGTAACTAAATTATTTTTTACGTGGATTAAATTTACTATTATAAATATTTGTTGTAATAGAGATGAAATAGTTAAAGCTGTACAAGAAAATCGTGTAATATTAATTGCTGGTGATACCGGATGTGGAAAATCTACACAAATCCCACAATATGTATTGAAAGGAGGTTTTAAGAAAATAGGTATTTATTATAAATATATGTTTAGGTCTTGTTATTAAATGAATTATTGTATTGTAGTATGTACGCAGCCACGAAGGATAGCATGTATATCTTTAGCGAAACGGGTAGCCCATGAAACTTTGACAGAAAATAATTCTACAGTAGGTTATCAAATACGATTTGAAAAAACAAAAAGGAAAGATACAAGCATAATATTTATTACAGAAGGGTTACTGCTAAGACAAGTAATAACTTCTTAATCGTTTAATCAAAGTGAATTATAACTGATAATTTTGTTTTTATTAGGCTTCGGATGAAGACACCTTATCATCTTATGATGTAGTTATTTTAGACGAAGTTCACGAAAGACATTTGTACGGAGATTTTCTTATTGGTATTATGAAATGTCTGTTATACAAAAGGGACGATTTAAAGTTAATTTTAATGTCAGCTACAATAAATATTAATTTATTTAGTGAATATTTTGCCGAAGAAAAAATTAAAATTATACAAGTAAGTAATTTGAATTTATACTTACTACTTTTTGACAAACATATTTGTTTCTTAGGTACCTGGCCGATTATTCCCAATTGATATTATTTATAAACCAATAATCAAAGATTGTTTTGAAAAGAAAACACAGAAATTTAACGCAAGTCCATACTTACAAATCATACAGATTATAGATGAAAAATATCCAAGTAAAATTAATTCATTCCAATTAGTTTTACATTTATTTCAATTTGATATTATTTCAGAAAATGAACGAGGTGATTTATTGATATTTCTAAGTGGTATTGCTGACATAACAGCATTATCAGAGATTATTGCCGAATATAGTAAGACGACTCAAAATTGGATTGTATTACAGTTGCATAGTTCATTGTCTTTGGCGGAACAAGATAAAGTATTACGCAATTTATATTCTTAATACGTTACTTGATATTAATGTCATAAAATAATTACCTAGGTGTTTGATTATCCACCAGAAGGTGTACGTAAGTGTATAATATCCACAAATATAGCCGAAACATCAGTCACAATTGATGGTGTTCGTTTCGTTATTGACTCTGGCAAAGTAAACAAAATGATGTACAACATGCTGGGCGGAGTGAACACACTCAATGAACAGTACATATCACAAGACAGTGCAAAACAACGTAGTGGCAGAGCTGGACGAACGGGTACATGTTCGAAATACCAAACTTACTTTTCTCTTCTCAATACTCCCCATAACAACAATTTGGTTTTATATATTTTAGGACCTGGCGTCTGTTATCGCTTATATTCCGAAGAGGAATTTAACGAATTTGACGCATTTACAACGGCAGAAATACATTTAGTACCACTGGAAACTCTGGTACTTCATATGGTCTCCTTGGGCTTAACCGATATTACCAATTTTCCGTTTTTAGAAAAACCAAACTCGATCGCTATTAAAGATGCGATTGAAAAGTTACGGTTTCATGTATGTTATTCATTGTGTTGGCGGTGGTAGTGTGAACGAAAATGCAATTTGTATTTGTAGGGGGCGCTACTGCGAGACGACGCTTTACAACTGACACCATTGGGCGAAGCATTGAGCAGGTTACCAGTTGATTTAACAATTGGTAAAATGCTTATTACATCAACTGTGTTTGGTAATGTCACCGCTGTACTGTGTTTGGCAGCAGCAGTCAGCGTCCAAAGTCCATATACGAATAGAGCTTACAGAGATATCGATTGTCAAGTGAGTTTAATCACAGAAGGCCATGAACTATCTCTATATAGATGTTTTATTGCAAATTTATTCTATTAGAATGCAAGAAAGGAACTAGAATCTAGTCATGGAGATCCCATGACATTACTGAATTTATTCAAAGAATGGCTAAATGTCAAACAAAATCACCGAGCTTTTGAAACATCCAGTAAACATAAAACAGAAAATTCTAGATACTGGTCCAAGAAACGAGGATTGGAGGAACAAAGATTTTATGAAATTATGAAGTTAATGACACAATTCAAGGATATTTTACAGGTAAATATATTTACATATTGTTGAAAATTCATATGTAAAATATGGTATTATAAATGTACTAGGACGCGAAACTGCTTGATGAAATCACAACTGAAATGTCAAGTGCAGAACGTTCAATACGTTACGGTGAACTGAAGAAATTAAAACGTCTACGCTATGAACTGAGAAACGAAATGAAATCGACACAAAGAAAACGTTTAAAATACACTTCTTATAATGAAGAAGACAATGAAGAGGAAAATGGAGGAAAATCGGACATTCGGGATGTAGAGTTTCGAATCAGTAACGACTATGATGGATTACAGGTAAGTCTGTATTACACGGTAAAATATTATGTATTAACGACATATGTTTATTCTCCTAGAAATTGCTAAATGAAACATCATTGTCTAGTCATAAGGATCTGACCTTGTTGAAGTTGGTTCTCTGTGGCGGATTGTATCCTCAAATTGCTGTCGGAGATGAATATAATTATTGCAAGGTAAATCACATACACATACAAGTAAAATACTCAGTTACTTAATAAGTATAGCGCTGTGTCAAATCATACTTGATGTTATGTTTCAGGCTCCTGGTGAGCAATTATTTCACACTAGAAATAAAAATTTCGTATCGCTTCATCCGATGAGTTATTTCGGCAATAACTCTGAATCATTAAAGTTATGTGACAGTGATATAGAAGTTCCACCGTTAGGGTATTTCAGTAAGAACCCATTAAGTATCCGGCATACATTGCTGGTATACCAGTAAGTATAACCAGATGATTTGTAATTCATGAATTGTACATACAATTATGTTGCAGAACGCTGCTTGAAACTACCAAAGTGTATTTAGTAAATACAATGCGAATGCCAGCACTACAAACGTTATTACTGTTTAGCAAAAACATTCACACAAATGAAACATTGACGAGATTTGCATTCGATGAATTTCTAATGTTAGATTTACCATATGTTGGTCAAGGAAAGGTACTCTTACTAAAAGCCATTAAACTTCGAAACCAGTGGAGTAAATTGTTAAATTCTAAATTACAAGGTATACATTCGGCCACTCTCGAATTTAAACAGCACTAATGTAATAATCATTTTTCAAGGCACACGTCAAGATAATTATAATTCTGAATCGTATAATTTAATGCACGATTTGGTTCAGTTCATGACTACTACAGCAAGTTACACAATGAAACGATTGTTGAAAGCAGATTTGAAAACAATATACACGTTTTCAACCGAAAATGATCTACTGGTCCTGATGAATAAGAATCCATTTGATGCCGAATTTAATGTTACTGAAGACTACCAACATGGCGGAGTAAAAGTCACCGAGAATGTTACATACAAATGGTAGAGTTTGTAATTTAATTTTCTACAGAAATTTATTTCTTACATATGATAATTATGCAGTATTGTGGAGGATCAGTGGTCCATTAATTTAGCTGAAGAACTACAAGAGAACAGTTTATGTTGTCCGAAATGTAACTGCGATATTTACGGTACATTTATTGAGAAAATTCAACACGAAGAGCTGTGTACAATAAATATCGAATCAAGTATAAACAACTAACATTTTTTTTAAAATTTGGATTTGTTAAATATTCTGAATTTACAGCTGACAAAGATACTTCAAAATCTGCGCAACCTATGAAACCAAATAGCAAGGAGTACCGATGTTCAGTTTGCAAAAAAACGTTGTACTTGACACCGACGGAGCAGTTGAAACATAAGAAAAAATGTGTTTAGGTAAACAATTGTTTATTTATTTAACAGTGCGTTAACATAGCAGGTGCGTCCAAATGACATATGCAAGTTAAGTAACAAATTAATACACCGTAATTCTACTTATTTATTCCGTAATGTCCAATTATTTTCAATAATGGTTTATAAACAAACTGTGGCGCGTGCTTCCCGAAAGTAAAATCTACGTGATTGAATTGTTTTATAGGAACTAAGTAATCTCCTATCTTGTTTGGTAAAACAGTGGATAACTTGTAGACATCCTACAAAAAATAAAATATAATTATTGTGTCAAAAACAGTTACAATAAGGAATCTTTAATTAACAATTATTTAAACAATAATAACGCACTCCGAGCCCCGCCATAACATCGTAGACACTAGACATCAAATACACCGGTACCGTAACATCAGTTACATTATAACTTGGTGGTATATTTGTACCATATCGTCTCATATTTTCCTTAGAGCCATAATCAAATTCACAAAATCTACCGCCAGATTTAATTTCTTGTAGAAAATGTACAAACGTTTTTATGGAAGTTCCTGTTGGAAAATGACTTAATACTGCCGGTAAAATACCCTGCAACATACATGTTTTAATATTTATACGTGTACGGGTAATCTAAAATTGAACTATTACTTTCATAAACTCAGCCTTTTCAGAACGGTCAAACAGGAAGATAATATCTTCACATAAATTCATTTCAGTCATAGTCTTATCGCATCCGATATCTGCCAAGAATCTCACAATTTTACTGTTCGGTAAAAATTCATTTATGCCAAATAGATGGGCTAACCGCTTTAAACAAAATATGTATTAAAATATATTTTGTTTGTGTATATGTTACATACTTCAATATCATTAGCCCACGGTCCCAAATATTTAATAGACGAGCGAACATCGGACATAAAAGCTATAGGTGCCATTGCAACCATCATTTTAACAGTGTCTGATGCTTTTGCATGTTTGGACGAATATGCAAAGAACATCGTAGCACCCATTGAGTAACCGATATATATAATTTCGCCTGTTTGATTTGTACGGTTTCCAATAAATGATAATGCTGCGGGTAAATCGTACATGGCCATTTCATGCCAACTAGAAAAGTCAGTATTATTTATTACGCTTTTGCATAATGTAAAATGTTGAAAAGAATTATACCTGAAATTCCAAAATTCTTTATCTTTCGGAGTGTATCGAATATGTGCACGGGAATAGATATTGCCTCGAGCATTACCCAACCAGACATCGTAACCAGCGTCGGATAACATAAAAGCTTAGAGAAATATAAATCATTAATTTATGTATAATATATATGTATATATATATATATATATATATATATATATATATAAATTATTATATTTGCTAAACAATAAAAATAAGTGCATGCACACTATACTATAAAACGAATATTTGGAACCTGTAAATCAATTTACAGCGTAGTTAGTATAAGTCCATGTCTTACCTGATCTTACCTAAAGAATTATTCCCTGCTACCACCCAATCTGATGATGAGCCCAAAAATCCATGTTGTACAAATACAGGTTGTCCCGGTTTTTTATCTTTTGAATATTTGGTGTATGGAATGCGGTGTACGGTCAGTAGAAATCCATCTTCAGTTTGTACATTATATGCCTCTGCTGGATATCCATGGCGATCTATGATTTGGAGCTAAAATAGAATTTGCGTGTAATTTATCGGTAAAATAATATATAACAAGTGCAGTGTTATTGTTTTAAATTTACTTACTGTTGTTAAGTAAACATCCGGGTTAACTGATTTTAGTAAAGATTGATGAAATAATCTATTTTCAATATTGGCAAAGCCGAATACATAATTAATACTGCTTACAAGAACTAAGCTAAATATTATTTTTGTACTCATTTTATTCAAATAATAATCCTACATTATAGTCACTCAAAATATGACAATCTATTAAACCAATAACCAAAAGATATACAGCGTAAATAGCTATATTTTGTGCATATAGTTGCTTTTAATTTGTTTGTTGAATAATTTTCTTTCTTATCTACAAATTGACGGGTTGTTTATGAAAATCACTCAGATATTTAGTATATTCACAACTGTAAATATTTTGCATATTCATCAAACTTTATGAACAGATCCTACTGGAACATATTTGTACAAATCTAACCAGCGAAAAATGGGATTTTAAAAGTTGGTTTAAATAATTAAACATTGTTATCAGGAAAATGAACTGGAAACAAATAGCAAAATGTGAACGTTTTACGCCAAATGCGGGTAAAAAGCATATTAATCACAATTATTTTTTATAGATTGGGTGCCAATTCTGCAATCAAAGTTAAATATGTGATGCAGACGGCATTAAAATTATTTAATATTGTTCTGCATACAAGTTGTATAAATATTAAATCAAGTATGTACAACTGTAACATTTTTTTAATTATATTTGCTAAATATTCTGAGTTTACTGCTAATCATACAAAAGATATGAAACCAATCAACAAGGAGTACCTACCATTGTCCAATTTGACAAAAAAAACTTTGTACTAAAAGAGTTGATAGTTAAGTAAAAGTTTGTATAGGTAAACAATTGTTTATTTTTTAACAGTGCATTAACATAGCATGTATGTGAAAGTGATGTATGTAAATTAAGCAACAAATCAATACACGGTGAGCTACTTATTTATTCCGTAATGTGCTATTATTTTCAATAATGGTTTATAAACAAGTTGTGGTGCGTCCTTGCCGAAAATAAAATCAATGTGGTTGAATTGTTTCATTGGAATTATGTAATCTCCTATCTTGTCTGGTAACATTTTGGACAATCTGTAGACATCCTATAAAAAATTATAGTTTTAATATTTGAAAACAATTACAATTAGACGAAAATAACGCACCCCGGGCCCCGCCAGCCAATCGTTAACACTAGACATCAAATATACTGGTACAGTAATGTCAGTTGTATTATAACTTGGTGGTATCTTTGTTCCATATCGTCTCATATTTTCCGTAGAGCCATAATCAAATTCACAAAATCTACCGCCAGATTTAATTTCTTGTGCATAATGTACAACCGTTTTTGTTGAAGTTCCAGCTGGTTCGTGACTTAATACTGCTAACAAAATATCCTGCAAAAACAAGTTTAGTATTTATATTTGTACGGACATTTTAGAAATGAACTATTACTTTATTAAACTCAGCCTTATCGAAACCGCAGAACAGGAAGATAATATCTTCACATAAATTCATTTCCGCCACAGTCTTGTCACATCCGATTTCTGCCAAGTATCTCACAATTTTACTGTTCGGTAAGAATTCATTTAATCCCAAGTATTGAGCTAACCACTTTAAATAAAATATGCATTAATATTTTTTCTTAGTATACTTAGAAGTTACTGAGTTATATATATATATATATATATATATATATATATATATATATATATATATATTACATACTTCAATATCATTAGCCCACGGTGCCAAATATTTAATAGGCGAACGAACATCAGACATAAAAGCTACAGGTGCCAATGCAACCATCATTTTAACAGTGTCTGGCGCCTTTGCATGTGTGGACGAATATGCAAAGAACATAGTGGTACCCATTGAATGACCGACATATATAATTTCACCTGTTTGATTTGTATAGTTTCCAATAAATGATAATTCTCCAGGTAAATCGAACATGGCCATTTCATGCCAACTAGAAAAGTCAGTATTATTTATTACGCTTTTGCATAATGTAATGTAAAACTGAAAAATAACTATACCTGTAATCCCAAAATTCTCTATCTTTTGGGGTGTATCGAATATGTGCACGGGAATACGTGTTTCCTCGAGCATTACCCAGCCAGACATCGTATCCAGCATCGGATAATATGAATGCTTAAAAAATAGAATTATCAACTTCAATAAAATATTCGTAGTCTAAATACGTTTACAAATAAGAACCATCATATCAGCGATGAATCATATGTTTAATGATTAATACTCTTTATAAATATAAAAGATTACTTAATTATTTCTCAAAATTTAAATAGATTTATATAAAAAGCTTCCGCAGCATTTCCTTTAAAATAATGTTTATATTATTATGTTTGTTAACATAAGTCCATGTCTTACCTAAAGAATTATTCCCTGCCATCACCCAATCGGATGAAGCACCCAATAATCCGTGTTGCAAAAAGACAGGTTGGCCCGGTTTTTTGTCTTTTGAATATTTGGTGTATGGAATGCGGTGCACTGTCAGTAAAAAGCCATCTTCAGTTGGTACAGTATATGCCTCTGCTGGATATCCATGGCGACCAATGATTTGTGGCTAAAATAGAATTTGTAAATTTACCGACAAGAGAATGTATAAGAAGTACGGTATGATTGTTTTCAATTTACTCACTGTTGTTAAGTAAACATCAGGGTTAACTGATTTTTTCAAAGATTTATGAACTAATCTATTTTCAATATCCAAAAAGCCGAATACAAAGTTAATACTAGTTACAAAAACTACGCCGAATATTATTTTTGTAGTCATTTTACACAAATAATTATTTCTACGTTATAATCACTCAAGGTGACTGACAGTCTCAGATGGTCCCAGACAATCTATTAAACCAATAACCAAAATGTATACTGCGTTAGAAGCTATAGTTTTTGCTTATATTGTTTTTTCTATGATTCACATGTTTGACATTGACAAAATTTTCTGGCTTATCAACAAATTGACGGAACATGGGTTTCAATGACTAATTATTCATGAATAACACGCAGATATTTAGTATATTCACAACTACAAATATTTTATGACTATAAATAGGAGAAGAACACAGATAACAAAAAAAAACGTGCTAGAGTTCAGGGTCGTCACAAATTTTTTTCTCACCCCCCTATAGGGGTATAAATAAAGAATATTTATATATGCCTAAAGATGATTTAGGAATGCTTCTCATTTGTTGTATATGTTAAATTTACATTATTTTGTATTTAAATTATTACAATAAACAAAATGAACAGTGAATATCCAATTTTTTTCAAAGTAACTCCTTTCACATATTCCCGCTCAAAATGTCTTTTTCTTCCAATATTTCTTAATTTTTTTGTTTTTACTATTTTACATCAAGAAATATATGCAAAGTTTAAAACTAACCAGTTTTTTGTAACATCAATTTGAACGAAATAAAACTGATCTGTCAATCAAAACGAACAGATTGAAACAGCTCGTTGCTTGAAGATATTTGTACAAACGTAACAAGCGAGAAATGCAATTTTAAAAGTTTGTTTACATAAGTTAACATTGTTTATAGGAAAATAAAGCTGTAGCAAATATCAAAATGTAAATGTTATACGAGAAATGTGCATAAAAATAGTATATTAATACCACCATTATTTTTTTATAGGTTAGCTACCAATTCTGCAAGCAAAGTTAAATACCTGGCGCAGACGGCATTAAAATTATTTAATCCTGTTTTGAATACAACAAAGCAAATCCACACTAATGTTCCCTTATGTGCCTGGCAAGCAGGCAGGAAACCAAACAAATGGCTTAAATATAATGAAAAAATATATCCACCACAACTTCCTCATGAGGAACGCAGACCTGCAGTAAGTAATTTATGTATCAATATCTCGTATACAATGTTTAATTACTTGCGTTTCTTTTAGTTTATTTGTCATATGAAAACAAACATTAAGTACAGTCCATGGAAAATGTGGTATATTGCTTCATTGGTTCGGGGAATGAGCGTGGACGAAGCGATAAGGCAGTTGAAATTTGTATTGAAGAAAGGAGCCAAAGATGTTTTAGAAACCATAGAGGAAGCCAAAGAATTGGCAGTCACAAAGCATAATGTAGAGTTTGGCAGTAATTTGTGGGTTGCAGAATCCTTTGTGGGCAAAGGTAGAGTGATTAAAGGAGTACGAAGGCATGCTAGAGGACGAATGGGAAACGTGGAATATTTCCATTGCCATTACTTTGTCAGACTTGAAGAGGGCTCACCGCCCGAACACTATTACACACCGCCAGCTGAACCGCACGAACAGTTGCAGGATTGGTTAAAACAAATGCGAAATCGCAAGATAACGAATTCATTGTAATATATCTTGTATATAAAAATAAAATGTAGTTAACAATTTTATTTGTATCATTCCAAATGCACTACTGTGTTATCCTACTGTCAACTGTCTTAAATATACTTAATTATCTATTGGTGGTACAGGTAAATAAGGCTACATAACTATTTAATAGGAAAATTTATTAAACTTCCATAAAAGAACATAAATGAGATGGAATCAATGTATTGTTTATAAATTATCTATTTGCGTTTCAAGTTGTGTTTATTGGCCTTACAATAAAATATACATAGCAAACAGAAGATTTACAACTTCAGCTTGGTACGGCGCCAATGACGCCTCTTAGCGTTGTATCTGAAATAAAGAAATAAAATAATGTTATAGCAAAATTACACATATTCCTTTAAATACATCCATCAAAATTAATTGCACTATAAAACATTAAGGAGATACTAATGTTAATATTGACAGTTGCGCATACAATTGCAACATTTTCAAAATTAATTACAAATACTTTGCAATATGAATCCGTTCAGATTATAAGAACTATTTACAATAGTAATGAATGTTTACTGTTTTATCATCAAACTAGATATATAACCTGTATGGTATGCAAGTAAACAAAATCAGTTTTCTAGTAATAACGAACTCAAAGAATATACGCCAATATAAATGAAATCAAACGTAAACAAAAAAATAATATATTTACCTTATGGTGTTTCCAGTTCTCATTCTCACCCACTGGGGAATGGGTCTGTTCTGTTTCAGCTTTTTCGCAAGTTTGCGTTTAATGATGAATGTCTTGTGTGCCGACTAAAAATATACATGAAAACTATTAGAACACCATCCTAAATATTTAAAACACACAAATTTATTAAGTTCAATACTAAGATGTCAAAGATATTTTAAGAAACATAACATATACACATACCATTCTGGCAGATTTTTCAAAGCTACTTTAACAAGAGCCCGACACGATGTGAAAGAAACTTCAGGTTCTGATTGACGATAAAAACATCAAACTTTCTTACCGACTGCACCAGTGTAGGCAACTGCACAATGTAAAATTACTTTGCTTTTTCCTTTGACAATAGTAGGGTTTTTCGTTATTATGAATTTTCTAGAATTTTCAAATTTACTCCTTAATATCAAATACGCATGTTTTCTGTTATAAAACTACATATTTTATTAATTATTAAATTTAAAAATATATTTTGATGAATATTTTCAAACTTAAATGAGAAATATAATTTTGGAAAAGTAATTGATTTGACTTTTAAGGTATACGAAAATTCGCGAGGTCGCACGATAGTAGACATTCTACAGCCCTCACAAACAACAAGCGACGGCTAGTAAGTGAGTTTTACTTGTGATTTTAAAGCAATTTGTTATATATTTATTGTATAAATAATTGGTTATTTGTATATTTTCAACAATTATCAATACTTAATAGGTGGGTAAGTCGCATTTATGTTTTACTCTCAGCAATTGGATACAAATTCCTCGTATTTATTCAATGATTCTTAACAGACGATGCGTCATGCCTGATGTACTTTTGTAGCAAAGAATTTCGCAAATTATTAAATTTCTTTGTGTTTTAAAAATGTATTTACCATTACTATTTTTGTACAAAAATTTCCTAGTACATTAAAACTTGCAGTTTTTTATCTGTAGTCTAAAATGTTCGACTTTGTCATCTGTATGGCGAAGGTGAAACATTATTCATTTTACTTTATCCGGTAGTTTCCCGTGTCGTGTAACATCACTAGTTTTATCCTTTATACCGAGTAGTTCATTTTAAATTACATATCAGTAGTTTTTATTAGGAATTTCCAGTCCGTTGGAAAGTTTATATAAAGAAACTATTGTTCTGCTAGATCTGGCATGATGTGTAATTTCTAGAAATGTCAAAAGTGACATTATTTTTTTACGTAAAATTATTAGTAAAGTATATATACAATAATTTAAATAGCACGCAAACTACAATATATTTCCACGTATATTTTATTTTAATAACTTTAATTCTTAGAAATCTGGATGAAAATTGTATAACCCTAGATGTTGTGATATATAAATGTCAATATTTGACAGTGTTGAATGTTAGTGGTTAATAATTTAGTAACAATGAAATGCCGGCGTATCGGTATGTTTGAAGGATTCAGCCATTTAACACAGTGTAAGATTGCACATGCGGAGATGAAGGTAAATCCTTGGAATGTGATGTCGGGACCTTGAGCTGGCTTAGCGCGCGCGCTACCCTAACCAGCCCTGCCTGCTTTATTCACCTACCCTCCCCTGAATCTTGCCCCACCACCATCTCTTGGAACGTTTGTTAGTCAGTCACACGGTACGGTTGCTCTTACGGCGCGTCATAGGGGCCGTTGACCCGTTATGCGCGCGCGCGTTCTCTCTCTTTCACGCACCTCTTCGGACCCTGATCAGCTGTGTGTGTGAAACATGAATGAGTATTGTTCATATACTTTCAGCATGTGTAATATATACACAACATATGTATGTATGTGTTGTGACGATATAATGATATGATCTCTATTCGCTAGTCTGTTTTCAATATTACATGTTTCTTTGTTTGTTTCAATTAATTTAGAATTGAAGTTAACCACCCTAATACTGTATTCTCACTTGAATCTGGAGAGAGGGATTTGTGGTCGCGCCCGTAACGCCATCAAAACGGAGTGCCCCAGGCAAACGGGGCCACTAGCTCGTGTCTCGGGAAGGGACAGTGTTCCCCCCGCCAAGCGACGCTGGGTCCCACCATCTACACTGCGCCACCAAGATGTGCTTAGTCAAGAGAATCGAAACGACCTCATATTCCGCAAGGTGCGAGGCATTCTCAACAAGCTCACGCCCGAGAATTTCAAGAAGCTAAGCGATGACCTGTTAGGCACTGAACTGAACTCCAGTGTTATCCTTAAAGGTGTGATCTTGTTGATATTCGATAAAGCACTCGATGAACCGAAATACTCGTCTATGTACGCACAGCTGTGCAAACGGCTGTCCAAAGAAGCCCCGAACTTTGAGCCCGGCGACCAACCGTGCACATTCCGTCTGTTACTGCTCAACAAGTGCAAAGCGGAGTTCGAGAATCGTTCACAGGCCAGCGAAGCATTCGAACAGCAACATGGCCTGGGTCTGTCCACACCGGAGGACGAGGAACGTCGCCAGTTGGCCAAGAGGAAAATGTTGGGTAACATCAAATTCATTGGTGAACTGGCCAAGTTGGAGATCCTGTCGGAGAGTATCCTACACAAGTGCATCCAGCAACTGCTCGTGGACAAGAGACGACGCGGCGATACCGCACAGGACATGTCGGAGGATCTGGAATGCCTCTGTCAGATCTTGCGCACATGTGGCCGCATTCTCGACACAGACAAGGGGCAGAAGCTGATGGGCCAATACTTTGAGCGTATGAAGGTGCTAGCAGAAAACATGGATCTGCCTCCTCGCATTCGCTTCATGCTGAAGGACGTGATCGAGCTACGTAACGATGGCTGGGTGCCCCGCAAGGCGACCACCGTGGAGGGACCCATGCCGATCAATCAGATTCGACCGGCGGACGAAGAATCGCGCAATAGTGGCTACATGATGCGTGACCGTCGCAACCAAGACCGCGACTCGGACCGTGTCGGTAGCAACGAACTATTCAGGCATCGCATGAAGATGCGCTCGGGAATAGAGGATATGCTCGTCGGTATAGGCATCGGATCATCATCGACCAATCTCATACCGACACACGGAGATAAGTACTTCAACCCCAACGGCTATGGGGTACGTGACGGTTCATTCCGTGGCCACAACAACCAAAGAAGTGGCTACAACATGTACAACAATCAACGTGGATCCTACAACAAACATAACCAGAACAACCAACATTCTAACAATAATGCTCAATATAACAATGGTTGGTAAAAATAGTTACACAAACTAACAGATCTGATCGACAGACGTGTTATATGTGTATTATGTATTTATTTACAGCGTCAAATAAAGAACTGGCGCCGAGATTCAAGAAAAGCCTGATTGCGGCCCGAGAACAGAACCTCGGAGATTTGGAACTACGACCTGCTGCCAACTCAATGATGTTTAATCAACAGTCTGTGAAGTCAACAGCACACAGCAACATGGTAATGATTTCCAATCGATCGCAAGGTGGCAGCGATTTGAACATTTCTAATACAACAAATGTTAGCAAGCCAGTGCTAGCAACATCAACTCCACTGCTTAAAGAACCACTACCAATAAAACAGGCGTCCGCCGATAAACTCAAACAAACCAGGAAGGACAAGGTAATTAGCATTCGTTTTAATACGTGAATATAATGTTATTAATCTACTTGTTTTTCGCAGGGTCCTAATAAAGAAGAAGTTATAAAGAAACTGACTTCACTGGTTGATGAATTTCTACTAGATAATATAACATTAACACAAGTATTGGATACGTACAAAGATCACAAGATACCGGATAAATATGCCAAAGATGCAATACTAAATGTACTCAACATGTGTATAGATAAATCAGGTAATGCACATAATTGTTATGGTTGAATTCATCATTCATTTCTAACTATTCACATCCATTTCTAGATTCCAATCGCGAGAAAATAGTGAAATTTGTGACCGCCCTGCGTAACGATGGTACGGTGAACGCTGCCACTTGTCAGGATGCAATTAAGAACTTCTGCAACAGTCTGGACGAGGCGGAAGGTGAAGGATCACAGGATAAGTATGCTGTGGTGTTTGCGTGTGCAGTTCGCGATCAGGTAATGAGTCTCTGTGAGGTGGCTACCCTGACCGAGAACGGAACCCACCATCCACTGTTCTTGCTGGTGTTACAACAATTGCACAAAGCACTCGACAAACAGGAGCTTGTCGATATGTTCAATGCGAGCAAGGTGAACCTAATGTCCCAATTACCGGAGGCCGATCGGACCAAGGAGCGTCTTGCCGAGATCCTACAGGACCGCGATCTCACGTTCCTCTATCCGTTGCTCCGCATTCAAGCGGAACTGGCCAAACAACTGCAGGCCGATCCACAGCCAACGCAGTTCTATAAATGGATCAAGGACAACCTGGATCCGGCCAGTTACACGGACACCGGATTCATTAACGCGCTGATGACTGTTCTACTGAAGTACATGATGCAAGAGGCGGGCAGTGTCGGTGCGGACAGCACTGATAAGGCCGTGCAGGAGAAGGAGAAAGGTCTACTGAAACGCTACATGACGGTGTTACGGCACTTTCTGCACGAACGTGCCGACCTGCAAGTGACCGCCGTCTACTCGTTACAAGCGCACTGTCACGCACTTGGCTTCCCCAAGGGTCTGCTGTTGCGCTGGTTCATGGCTCTGTACGACTTGGAGGTGGTGGAGGAGGAGGCGTTCCTCCAGTGGAAGGAGGATCTGACGGACGCGTATCCCGGTAAAGGACAAGCGCTGTTCCAAGTGAACCAGTGGCTCACGTGGCTCCAGGAAGCCGAATCAGAGGACGACGAAGCAGACGACTAAATAACTGAAACTAACGCATAGTTCTAATAATGATCATGATGATTAGTAATTACAATATATATATAAATAGCATTACATTACATATGTAGTAGAGCGGCTGTGTGCACGCCACGTCTGTCTGTCTGTCTGTCGATCTGTTTCTGTCGGCTTCACTGCTGTACTTTACCAGTATCCAGTCACCACGCAACGAACGAACCATTGCAGTGCGATTTTCTAGAATCGGATGTTCATTCGTTGACTGGTTGGCTGTCGTTGTTTGTTCGTTTGTTTGTTTCATGGATGGATGACAAGAACAACACATAACACAATTATAGGAATTTATTTATTCTGCCACCTATAGCTACACAACATTGCTATAAATTATAAGCAAGGTTCAATGATGGCAATTTCATATTAAGTATTCTTCGTTTGTCTTGCACTTCTAATCTGTCTGTCTGTCCTTGTTGTGCACGGTGAACTGTAGTATGGTTGTTTCCCAGATAGTAATCGCTACAATACCGGATTATTAAACAATTTAGTTCTTTCAATCTTTATCGTGATTAAGTAGCATTAATTAATTGGTTTTTTTTTTAAGTTTACTCTTTCCAAGCACAGATTATAAATTATACATAGAATTTGTACATTGTTATAAGTGACTGTGTGTGAATGTCAACCGTTCCGGATTTTATAAATAATTTTAATGGGTAGTGATACATATATAGAGAATTGTGTTAGATCTGTAAGTGATGTGACGTCTGTCCTTGTTCTCCCCGTGTAATATGTGATACGGCCTTTAGTTCAGTATCTACCTATATATATATCTTGATCATTTTCTCAACAAGTATTGTTCGCTCACTCACTCATTCACTAGTACTACTACTACAAATACATACGTATATTATGGATATATTATATATATAGTTCAACATGCGGGAGTTGAGAGCCCGTTCCTGCAAGTATAATGTACTGGTGTAACAAACATTACTACACTAGACCCTCGCCCCGACATCTACCTACGTAAATAGAACACTTCAGAGAGGTTATAATGTCAGTTCTAAATAACGATACAACTTGTGCTATTCTTTCACTACATCTATCTGTTTTATGTTGCAATATGTATCTATCTATCTGTTATAGATCTATAATTAAGTTTTATGAGTATCATGTCCCAGTATATCAAACCAGGATGGTTACGATTTACTAAGTACGCGTACCCGCACATACAGTCAAATGTTTGCCGATACCTTCCCTCCCACTTTACCCTTCCCCAAAAATACCCTGATGTGCTAGAACGATTTTGTCTGACTTTAACAATCTGTATGGTGAATATTGTGCTAATTAAATTATTCATTTAAATTAATTCATTGTTTTATATTTAGTTTATCAAGAAAAGTAACTGTTGTCTTTTCATAGAACGTTCTGTGAATATGTCTAAATATTTAGTGATAAAGTAAAACAGCAATTTTAAACACCATTGTAAAGGAGATTTGTTTTTTTTTTGTAAATTATTTGTTTGGATACTTTTTAAATTAAGTTAACAGTACAGCTAGTATTTTTTAAATATATTTTTTAAAATCACCTAAAAACAAAAATTCATTCTCGTTATCCATTGTATTCCTATATTAGCAGAATTCTTAATATTTGAAACTAAAAATGTCAAGAATTATTCTAGTATAGCCATAGATCAAAATAAAACAATTTAAATACATGTATTTGTTTTCATTTACACATTTCATTTCTGTTGCAATTGAGATTATTTTGTAACAATTATCCAGAGTCCTCTAGAGATAATATTTATAAACTGACGACATTTGACAGTGATGTTGCCGCCAGGTGACCTGTTTTGTCCTTGGAGTGTTGTTAAGCAATCAGCTGATCTGTGTTATTGTTAACTGTGCATTATCGAACTGTCTGAGCGTAATTGATTCTATTTATACATAGGTACTATTTATTAACATTAACTGAACAATGAAATTATGATAAACTTAATCACAAACAGTGTTATTCATATATGCCAATACAAAAGTGCATGACGTCATTTGTGTTTTCTAGCTGTCAGACAGTAATGACGCAGTTTGTGTTGTGAAAAAATTATTGTACAAGTGTACGAGAAAGATGAAGTAATAGCTCATATAGGTAAATTATATACTTCCATATTATTATTTTATATGAAATAAAATATCATAATTGACGAACATATTAATGATTTTTTCTATAGAAAAGAAAAAAAAATGTTCCCTTTGTCCTTCAAACAATAATCTAGCTTCTGTCATAACTTATATATTGATGTTCATGTATATGTAAGAATATGGGTGTGTAAAGTGATGTTATGGTTGTTTTGTTTTGTCTCAACAGCCGAAGAATTGTTATGTAGTATACACGATGTCTGCGGAGACACCCAGGCGAACTCGTTCACAGACATCGACCAGTGCTGGTCCAGTCACTGTCACCCCCCAACAAGTCAATGATCGTTCGATCATTGACAGTGTAGCTGGATTTATCAACGAAGTCGTCCCAACAGCGTACTCAGCACCCACAGATACCAAGGACCAGGTACAATGGATGCACTTTGAATATCTCGATAGAAATCAGTCAACGTACAGTGACAGTGCGGACTGTGAGAATGGAATTCCAGCTCCACTGATTATTGTTTTGGGTTACGGTTCGGGCATACAGGTTTGTTAATAAACAATCTTTGATACATTCTTTTATTCAGTCTTCGCAAAACTTTTCAGTTATACGTTGATTTTATTAGTACAAATACAATTATTTAACAGGTTTGGGCTGTACCGATAAATGGCGAAGCAACTGAAATTCTGTCTTGGCGACATGGTTCAGTGCGTGTGCTCAGAATACTGCCGAATCCAGCGTGCAGTGTAATAAGTGATAAAGTTGATTTGTTTGCGGACAAACGGCCGCTTATGGTTCTATGTGATACTGCTACACCAGGTCCGCAATATTTCTCTCTTAGTTTCATATCATTGAAAACGGGCGATCAAGTAAGATCGGACATTGTTCGTCATAATAATGTTCTTTATTATAAATACCTATATTTCTAGGTGAAGAGCATAAAATTCAAAAATCCTGTGCTAGATGTGCTTGCAAATAAACGTTCTGTAGTGGTGACATTTGCTGAACGAATAGCCATCTTCGATGCGCACACTCTTGAGGATAGATTAACAGTGACTACATGTTTTCTGAGTCCTGGTCTGTATCCGAATCCTGTAGCCTTAGGTACACGTTGGCTTGCGTATGCCGAGAAGAAACTTATACCTGCTCGCCGTAGTGGTGGTGGAAATGAAGGTAATGTGTTCAATAATCAAGTTAACTTAGTTTCAAATTATATTTCATTCATGTAGGCGAAGGTGTGCAGAGTTATACGGCCACCGTGCTACATGCTGCTAAATCTCTTGGCAAAGGGTTACGTGAACTGGGAGAGACGGTAGCTAGTAGTCTGGCAGGAACCACTACGACACCAACACAAGTGCAACCTGCACCAGTCGGTGCACCATGTGATCTCGTTCAACCAGGAATCGTCACTATACTGGACTTGCAAAATACAGATTCAAGTGCTACGGATCGAGGTCTACCAGTGGAATCGGTTGTCGCTCACTTCACCGCACATTCGGAAGCTATTGTAGGCATGCAGTTTGATCCGACTGGTATGCTGCTATTGACCGCTGACAAACGGGGCCATGATTTTCATTTGTTCCGAATACAACCACATCCTGGTGGGCCAAGTTTAGCTGCTGTACATCATTTGTATATCCTGCACAGGGGCGATACTAGTGCTCGTGTGCAAAACATGTGTTTCTCACCAGATTCACGGTGGGTAGCCGTGTCGACGTTGCGCGGTACAACGCACGTGTTCCCTGTAACACCGTACGGTGGTCCAGTAGGCATGCGCACCCACGCTACCCCACACATTGTCAATAGAATGTCCCGGTTCCATCGTTCCGCTGGTTTGCCCGTGGAGGGTCGTTCAAACAGTCCAGTCTCACAACTGGAAATTCCCGTACAATCTGGGATTCCATATCGCAACCCCCGGCTCCCGCCTTATCCCCATTCCACCGTTGTACATCCCTTGGCTCAGTTGCGACAGCAACTTAATCTACCAATCACCGGTGCAGGTTTGACACAACGCTCTGCGACTGGCCGTTCACGTTTAGGCTCGTCTTCGGATGATTCCCCACACGTTCCGTTACGTGTCGCTGCATGTTTTGCGGCGCCACGAGCATGGCTTGACACTATAAATCAATCGAGAGATCCTGGACATAAACAACGCAGGCCAGTAGAATCTCTGTTCATCATATCAAGTCACGGTACTCTGATACAGTACGATCTGGAGCCAAGGCATGCGCATAACGTGCCTAAGGAACGCGTATGCGATGACACGCCGGTCGAGTTGAAGGTAAACGCAAAAGCCCAATGGACTCTGCAGCGTCACACGGCCAATTGTGATATTCAAGCGCCACTTAGCTCGGATAGCCTACTGCTGTATGCTAACGATGGTGACTACGAGAGCCGACTTAGGAAACGAGATTACACCGATGATCGTTGGTTGTCACAAGTGGAAATAGTAACTCATGCTGGACCACACCGTAGACTGTGGATGGGACCGCAGTTCACATTCAAGACATACAATGGCACTAACGGGTAAGTTTATCAAATAGCATGCACTAGTTTATGAGGTAACTTATGGATTGTTGTGTTGAATAGTACACCAGTATCTGTGTTGGAGACAGAAGTGATAGATGTCGGTGTTGGTTCACCGGTGAGGCCTGCACGCTCCAAACCATTGAATATGCCTGATGATGGTATACCGGTACTGATTGAGTCTGGTTCGGCAAGTAGCTTTGAACAGTCGCCCCGATTGTTGGATAGAGAAGTGCCAGGAACTTGCGGTGAGTCCCAGTTGAAGGAAGATTTAGCGGACGCCATGTTGGAATCTCCGGGTAGAGTACGAGGTGATAACGGTACGTATATTATAATTCAGTTTTATATTTCTGATTCTGCTCTCTATCTCGCTCGCTCTCTCTCTCTCTCTCTTTATGTTTCTCTGTTCGCACAAGTTTTATATATTGTGTAATAATGTGCCGTACATATTTGTTTTTTTGGAAACATATTGGAAACGCGCGCTTTGTTGTTCTTTCTTGTCCAGCACCCGTGTTTTGGGATGAATCAGAACTAGCCAAAGGCAGGCAAACTGACCGCCACGTAGTGTGTGTGCACTCCTTGATTGTATCTAACAGTGTCCATTATTCCTGATAAATTTAACCGGGCATGCGTACATTGCATGAACTGTCCTTCCTGTCATATGTCTGGGCCGCAGTAACACCTGCCATTGGCTTCTTCTGTTCAGGTGGCAGATGTGTGCTTGTGTCGGTGAAGCATAATGCGCACATCGTGGCTAAAGTTGTGAATCCACTGGGCACAGTAGTGACCCTGCCGTCAGATCCTGGAACTACTGTCGCCACTGCAACCGCCACCTCCGATGACGAAGTCATCATACACGAGAACTGTGATGAATCGTTGTTCCGGCCTGTCATGAGTCTAATACCACCTCCTGTGTGTCCAACACGTCAACCGAACACAATCACCAAGTCTAGCACTACTGAAAAAGAACAGTGCCGGTCGCACAGTAACGAACGTTACCAGGGGTTACAGCATGACGAGATTGTTCACCCGGATCCTGTTGAATTTCCAGCAAAACCTGTTACCGCTGGTCGGAAGAATAAGAAAGTAAAACATAAGTTAGGTGTTCGCATCAATAACCCGGTTGTTGTTGTCGAGAAACCGGTGGAAGAACATATCGAGGAACCAATTATTATTACAATGTCTGAAATGCCTGTAGTGGACGATCCCGTGGAAGAAATGTTTAGTAGTATGGAAGAGTCCAAGTTAGATAAGATGGATAGTAGTTTCTCCGCAGTAGCTGACGAAGGAACGCTATGCGTAGAATGTGAAATATCAGCCGAATTAGATACGGAATATACTATTGCAGAGGATAAACCAGACGAAGATACAAATCTGAACAATAATGGATCACAAACGGAGACAACGGAAAGTGACGATTCTGGAAAGAATAAAGTACAACTGATCTGCTCGGAGACAGTGGAAATGGATGAAGGAATAGTTGAGGTATGCGCCACCGATGACACTAGCAGTTTGCCTGTAATAACAGCGCAACAAGTTCAGAAAACATCCAAGAAAAAGGCGAAGAAAAAACGAAAGTAGTTTCATTCTAGCGTTTGATTAAGTTGTAAATATGATTTTACTGTATGTTGTGTGTATTATTTATGATTCGTTACAAATTGCATGTAAATATTTATAAATGTATCATGTTTTGCGTACTAACATGTCGGACAATTATTCGTTGATATTAATTTTTATATTGGGAATGTTTAACATATACCTAGGCCATAAGTTTTATAAAGTATGTACATTTACAGTTTTAATTCATTGACACTAAAACAAAAAAAAATTAATTATAATAAGGAAAAATCAGTGCATCAAACAAATATATTATATATTTAAATGAAAAAAAAATACAAACTCATTATGGAATTCAGTAGGTAAAACAATAAAATGATGTATTGAAAAATTCAAAAGAAAAATGTAATAAACCAAAAAAGAATAAAAATAAATGCAAATGCGATATCAGAATTGGTGAAGTAGTATTTTCACTTTGCACTCATTCATTAATTGACTGAATGATTCGTTTGGTTCATTATTTAGCTTGTTGCTTTGGTTGTCAGTTGCAGGCGGGGGTGAACAGTGCGCAGACAGTCTGTACCGAGACCCGGAAGAACTGAGCTCGAGCAGTTTCAGCTCGCCAAGTCGTGCGTCGCCTACGTTATCGTACAACGGTGAGACTATGATGCATTTCCCGGGTGATTCTAGTAGCTCACTGTGAGCGACAGCATATCTGTTTGTCACTATAACTTTACAACATACATACATACAGAGCACTACTAAGATAATCTATATACTATTTAGTTTTATATGCGGTGATATATTTTATTAATACCTAAACATACATATACACACATATAATACACTGATGTTTATCAATTATAATGAATACTGCAAGTAATCATTCATATAATATGTAAATAGTTGCAACTGGTGTAGGAACAATACTCTCTGAATAACTGTTGTAATTCCATTCCATTCTAAATTTTGTCCCGTAGTCATTTTCAAATATCCACTTTTAGACTGATTTTACTATATCAATAGTGAAAAGTTGTAATTGTTTATATTTTTTATTACGCTCGAATAAAAAACAAAATATCAAGGTAATTGATGTACAATTACAAAATTATATTTTTAAACTATCATTTCCTACGTAATGTGTGTATAAACAACGAATCTTCGAAAATTGAACCTGCAGCAAATGGAAAACAAAGTAGAATAAACACCCAATTTCCTTTACTCTTGATTAGGTTGATTGGCCACGCCCATGATCTACTGGAATCGATGTCTCTTATTAAACGGTTTAGCTCCGATGTTTCTGGATATCAATTTAAGAGGAAGGTAGTAAGTATTTCAAAAAGCAGAAATCGACGTATTCTCTTTTCTAACGTAGACAAAGACATATCGAAAACTCATAATATTGGCAGTGCTGATTAGTTTAGATAGTTGACAAAGAAATATTTAGCAGTCCATTATACTTCACCTAAAAGGAAATTATAAAGTTAATGATCTTTAACAAATTTCCTCCATGCACCCAAAAGCGTTTATATTCAACAAAGTATAGATAATATCTTATTATACTGATAAATTTTCAACAATAGATATGAATTTAAAAATGCCCTTACTTTTACGGACACCGCGCCATGACCTTGAGTTTTAATCCGTATTACCACTACAATGAATTTTATTACCATGTATTACTCACCTGAGATTAAGGTAGCCGATATTTTCACAATGGCTAGTACAGATATTTTCACCTGTAGATGCAACAAGTGACTTGAATTAATGACACACGATTATTACGGAATTGTATTACATAAACTTAATAATGAGTAAAACAGAAGCGCAAGAGAGCTCAATATCGGATGCAGATATTGCATGTGAATCAAGATTTGAGTGCCCAATTTGTTTAGCGTGGCTTCGAGATCCAGTGTTAACATCTTGTGGCCATAGATTTTGTCGATTATGTATACAATCATGGTTACAGTATGTATTAAATAATGAATAATGTATATTTCATTTTAATGATATATACACCATTATGTACATATTTAGGAAGGAAGGAGCCTGCCCAGTTGACAACATAAAACTCATCCCATCGACTGACCTTTTTCCGGATAATTTTACAAGAAGAGAAATTTCGCAACAAAAAACAATATGTCCGTATAATACTTTCGGTTGTGCAGAAAAATTACCACCGTTAGATATGGAGAATCATGTAGTTGAATGTAAATACAAGATTACTGAAACAGGAACAAAACCGATGAAATGTTTATTCCATGATGCAGGATGTGCAGCAGAATTTAAAACAAATGAAGAAAGTCAGGATCACATATCAAAGAATATGAATTATCATCTTACTGTAACTCATCTGTAAATCTTTTATTGTCAAATTTGTTAATTGCTTCTGATTTTTTAGCTGTTATGTTGTGTATACTCACAGTTAAAATCTAAATATGAAGTACCGAATGGAAGTACAGCAAGCGATAAATCACAAGAGTCTTTCTTCTGGGATCCACCTACAAAAGACCGAAGTAGTTCAGAAGGCGCAGAATCTTCAGAATCTGTACATAATTTATTAAAGTAAGAACATTCGATTGTAATGACGAGTTTTAAATTATCGTATGTTTCTTTATACATTTTAGAGTACTATATGAAAAAATTGTCCTTCTGGAACAGAAAAATAGAGAACAAGATATTATTATAACAAATATGTCTCAACAGATTACGGTTCATAATTCAAAAATATCCGATTTACCATTACGATACTGTAATGGTTGTTATTTATGGACTGTTACAGATTTTCCTGCTAAATTAAGTGCAATGCGTATTGATCATAAGAAAATGTATTACAGTTTAGGTTTTTATACCGCTCCAAATGGTTATAGGTATGTAAAAATGTATATTATAAAATGTATTAAAATAAATATAATTTATGTCGATTTATTCTAGATTATGTATGAGATTAAATCTATCTCCAAACGATCCTAATTATTTAGCGTTGATTGTACATGTTATGAAGTCGGAACATGATTTTATGTTGGATTGGCCGTTAAATGCACGCATTACAATCATTCTAGTTCACCCGAGGTAGGTACATGGTACGCATGTAAATAAAATATACTTATTTACATGCATTTTAAACTTTGTAGCAACCCGTCCATTAATATCAGAGAAAGTATGTTGACTAAACCGGAATTAGCAGCATTCACAAGACCAACGCAAGCTTTAAATCCTAGAGGATTTGGCTATACAGAATTTGCATTTGTACAGGATCTGCTCAGCGACGGATTTATCAAAAATAATGAATTACATATCAAAATACAAGTTTACACTGCCTAAAATAATATGTTTAGACTGATTCATATATCATTTATATCTGTTTTTTTATACATGTTTCAATAAAATATATAAAACGGAAATATTTAATAGTTTATCATTTATTGATAATAATTTCTTATCTGCTAAATATGAAATTGCAATGTGGGAGGTATATAACTAGGCGCTGACTTGTCAGAGCATTGTGATATGTTGCAGTGTAAAGAAACATAACCTGTTTGTTACTGTCAAAATTGTACATTTAAACAAATAGAATGTGATGGCTAACATAAACGAAGCAGTTTTAAAGCAAGGTCTTATGATAAAACGATCACAAAATAAAAAACGTTTTACAACTGTGAATTATAAACAAAGGTGGTTTGTGCTAACACGTCAGTGCTTAATTTACTATGACACCGATTGTGAGGTAGGAATATGTAATATTGTTTATTATGAATAACTATTCTCGACAAAGAACAATATACTTTCCATAATGTATTTTAATTATATAAATAGAATTAAATAAAAATATTTTATTTTAGTTACTAAAATGTCAAATAGTTGGTACAATGCATATTACTAATAGCTTTTAAATTTTAAAATCAATATAATATTAATTATATTATGATAATGATTAAATCTGTTGTTACTATCATAAAGTATTGTTCTCTGTGTCTCAATTTACAAACCTGATTCCCAATTCTGATACTGTAGCAGAGATTTAAATTATTCGACGCACAGTTGACAATGTAATTCGATTCGCGAAATTGTACGAGCCAGACGTTCGAGTAAATACGGCGTCCCGACGACGCGCATGAAATGAATCGACGTCTTTTATTCAGTTGACGCCCTCGGTGATATCAAGTGATATTTGAATGTGTGTGTACACTAGACGTTTGTGTATAATCAGTATTAATCATGTTTTCCGTGTCATATACACACATTACATAAAATACTTCCGATAAATGTATATATTTATACAAATCATTATGTATCTGCAAAGATATGGAAATACCAATGTTAATACGTAATAATTAATCAATTTAGAAGAGGAAAGAACGGGGTCGTGTGGACTTAAAAAACGTATACGCTGTAGAGACAGCTTTACTTGCAACTCTCAGCGAAGATAGTTCCGCTTTGGACGGATATCCATTTCAAGTTTGTTATGAAGAAACCGCACAAGTATACACCCTATATCTCATTTCTGCCAGAGAACAAGATAGAGCAGACTGGATAACGGCTATAAGAGCTGGTATGTTGGAAAATTGTCCTATACAAATTTTCAGTGCATAGATATGACTTTTTTTAAGTGTTACTAACAAGTAACATTATAATAGTTATTACGACACAACATCTTATTTTATAACGACAATATTTTCGACACAGTATGTAAATCTCATTCGATCACACCGAGCTCTCATTTCCACGAAGGTGTGTGGAACAGTAAACGGTGGTCCTGTTGTCGTGCGGTCAACAGACTTGCTGTTGGATGCAAGGAATCCTCTCTTTGGGAACCCCTGCATCATTCTGACAACAATAATCCTTCGCCGGTATTTCTGTCAGGTATGATAGAAATTCTTTTCAATTACTTTCTTTTTATTATTTTTGTAGGTACATACATATTCTTTTAAATAGGTAACTAAAAATATGGAGAATACATATATTGCACGTTACATACTCATTATTCCTATTAATACGCTGGTTCTGGTTCAGTTCCGATGTTAAATCACTTCCGGTGTGAATCCGACGTGTCGAAAGCTCATTTATACATGTTTCATAATGAATAACACAAGTATGTTTCAATATAAAATTTACCATTACATGTTAAGAATAATCCAAGTGTAATATGTCACTTGTATGATTTATACGAATGATTGTGTATTGGTACGTCTCGTACAGCAGCAGTAGTACCAAGTAGTACGGTACGGACGAAGAAGTAACGAGCAGGTAGCATAATCACGTGTTTCACTTCAAGTATTTCATGAGAGAGCGGTTGTTCCGGACGTGCAGCAACCGTCATATCGTCGACCAATGATTGCTTCACCTTGGATTTACCGTTACGGTATGTTTTCGAGGTGTCATCTTTATTAATTTGATTGTTAATTACGTTCATGATACGTCGACGGCAGAGTCGCTCTGTGTTATAATTACGGAAAAGAAATGTTAAACTGGACCCGAGTTTCTATGTCGTCAATAGTCGTTAACGCGGTCGTTACCGTTGTCGCTGTTGCCGTAACATATGGCATATGTCATCTTCATCCCGGTGCACCTGTGATTATGCTCACACTGTTCTGTTACAAGTGAACGGGATAAATTTTTAATTGAAACAATGTGTTTTAAAAATCTATAAACACGTAACAAATCTCTTGTAACATTTGTGCTTGATGCATGAACGTTAACAGGTGTTTTGAGATTTCAAGGTCAAAAACTGTCTGCAATTAATTGACTACAAAAAGTTTCGAGCATCAGTTATAAGTTTTATTATGTGTGTGTGTGTGGCGTGTGCTACATAGTTCCATCATAAATAAGATAGTGCATTGATTGATAAAATTTACTAATTTATTTTGTGTGTAATAAATGCGTATGTGGCTAGGATCTCAAACAAACTCCATAATAATGCCTGGAGGGGCTTCTCCTGGCACTCCTGCTAAACTTAAGGACAAAGTGATGCTCAGGACGAAGATAGTGGTGGCTTTGTATCCATTCAGAGCCATTGAAGGAGGCGACTTGTCGTTAGAAAAGGTACTGTAACTTACTTGACCTAATCAATCATCCTCGGCTATACCTTTATACACATGTTACAAATGTTTAGGGTGCAGAATATGAAGTGCTCGACGATTCACAAGAACACTGGTGGAAAGTAAAAGACCAACAAGGGTATAGTTTAAATTTGTTGAAATAATGAAACATTTAAAGTAATTGTGTGCTGTCTTGGTTTGCAGAGCAATTGGTTACATTCCAAGCAACTACGTAAAAGAAAAGGAACTTATAGGATTACAAAAATATGAGTAAGCTAGTATATGAGTAATAATAAAATTCATATTTTATTTATTACATTTCCTTTACAAGGTGGTACGTAAGTGATATGTCTAGACAACGAGCTGAATCTCTATTAAAGCAAGAAGACAAAGAAGGCTGTTTCGTGGTTCGAAATTCTTCCACTAAAGGGCTGTACACACTCTCCTTATATACAAAAGTGTAAGTGACGTTTCTATTTATTTATTAATCTATACATGATGCGTGTCTAATGTGTATCTATTTTAACAGACCTACGCCACATGTGAAACATTACCATATAAAACAGAAC
Source organism: Carabus problematicus (assembly GCA_963422195.1). Taxonomy (NCBI): domain Eukaryota; kingdom Metazoa; phylum Arthropoda; class Insecta; order Coleoptera; family Carabidae; genus Carabus; species Carabus problematicus. Next base: position 1,871,459 of record OY728579.1, read on the forward strand.
TCGGCTGGTGAATTTTTCTTATCCGAAAAGCACTGCTGTAGTTCAATACCAGATCTAGTAAATTACCATAAACATAACAGTGGCGGGTTAGCATCACGGTTGAAGACAAGTCCATGTGATCGGCCCGCACCAGCTACCGCAGGCCTAAGTCATGACAAATGGGAAATTGATCCAACGGAACTCTTGCTTTTGGAAGAACTTGGCTCCGGCCAGTTTGGAGTCGTGCGCCGTGGCAAATGGCGGGGTTCCATTGATGTTGCTGTGAAGATGATGAAAGAAGGGACCATGTCTGAAGATGATTTCATCGAAGAAGCCAAAGTCATGACGTAAGATATTATTGTACTTGTATTAACACCAATGATTCATAAGCTTGCCGATGAATCGTACAATTATAATACATATTCGTTGTTTTGTTTTAGTAAACTACAACACCAAAACCTAGTGCAATTGTATGGAGTGTGCAGCAAACATCGGCCTATTTATATCGTGACCGAATACATGCGACACGGCTCTTTACTAAATTATTTACGTCGACACGAGACGACACTGGCTAATAACGTCGGCCTATTGTTGGACATGTGTATTCAGATCTGCAAGGGCATGGCCTACCTAGAAAGACACAACTACATTCACAGAGACTTGGCAGCGCGTAACTGTTTGGTTGGCTCTGAGAATGTTGTCAAAGTAGCTGATTTTGGATTAGCACGATATGTCTTGGATGATCAGTACACATCTTCGGGCGGTACGAAGTTTCCAATCAAATGGGCACCGCCAGAAGTATTAAATTACACCCGGTTCTCTTCCAAATCAGACATTTGGGCATATGGTGAGTGTTTATAAACTTATTATTATTACGTTTTGTATGTGCTTTGCTTGCATATACATATGATTACAGACATTTGTGTCATATTTGTATGTATCTTTTCTAGGTGTTCTAATGTGGGAAGTGTTTACATGCGGTAAAATGCCATACGGGCGGCTAAAAAATACAGAAGTCGTCGAGCGAGTCCAGAGAGGTATAGTGTTAGAAAGACCAAAACAGTGCTACAAAGAAGTATATGAGGTAAGAGTTTTCCAACGGAATGAGAATATATTTCAGTACTCAATGTACACGATTCGTATCTGTATTTGTTTCATAACAATTAATATGCATGCATGATCACACATAGATTATGAGGAAATGTTGGAGCCACAGTCCAGAAGATCGTCCCTCATTCCGCATCCTGAAGGAACAATTGAACAACGTGTCTCAGGGGTTGCTCGTTGATTGACTCGCCCTCCTCCTATGCACCACTACCTCTACATTGTGCATCTGTCATACGCTCACTAGATCCCGGAAGGGTAAATGATCAACGGCGAGAGATTATTTGGTTATTAACAAATGAACTATAATATATAGACTTCATACCCCAGTGCAGTTAAACAACAGGTAAACAACGTCACGCATTTTCCGGTAATTGGTACATTCGATCATTTCCGGATGTCTTCTAACAGCCATATGTTCAGAGTTTTACGAACATATGTGAACTAACAATTAGTGCTATGCAAATGTGTGCGTGTCTGTATCCGTGATACAGTACCTCTATCAATTAGAACGTGTGTGTGTGTGTGTTGTGCATCGCATCACTATACTACCAACATAGAAGACGAACAAAGATTACATTTGAAAGTAAATATAGTGCATCTTATTCTTGCGGCCGCGGACGACGGTTCATGTAAGTCAGTATACGCTTACTGTACATGTTGTTTGTTAAAAATACATACTGCGAGAATCTACTAGTCCACCAAATGATGATGGGTAGCGTAGTAGAGTCAGCTGCATTGTGACGTAGCTAGTTGAATGGTAAAAATGAATTATAAATGTTAACATTAACCATTACTATCTCCCCCCGTCCTCCTCCTCCTCACCCTTATTATTATTATTGCTATAGTGATAATTTAGACTGAATATAAATAATATGGAATTGTGATAATTGTTATTGCAGTGCCAAATGTTTTCCAGATATTTGGTGAATAATTTTCCAACTAAGTTCTAGAATACACAGATAATAGTCAATTACTGTATTTAATATTTTGTAGTAATTTTGTATAATGAAGCATAATCTATCTCTCTCTCTGTCTCTCATATTATTGTGTATCAGTCATACAACGGTATACATTACATACGATTATTCTTATTATTATTATTGAACTTGTCAGATCTAATTATTGAATACGTGTGTTCTACGATTGGAAATGTAAAATTAGTCACTCATTGCATTTATAGCAAAAGTTTCATTATGAATCCATTGCTTAGTGGAATATACCTATACATATGTGTGTGTGTATGTTTGTGCGTGTACATATTATATTATACATGGTACTATATAAATACTATTAATATTAAAATACTATCTCCTTTACGTAATGAACAAACAACAATGATTAAAAATAATGAGTAAAATCTTGTATGTTCATTTACACATATATTTTCCTGTTTCTAACAATATTACATATATTTATATTTAATATTCATCGACGGTTTCCTTCAGCTGTCCAATTCCTACATCGTTGATTCTTAGCATTGTACGAGGTGTTCTATAAACTGGAGAACAAATGTAAACAATTGATTTTCATTTGAAAACATTCTATTACTTACAATTGATGTTCATGTACTGTTTCCTTCTCTTTTTCCTGAAGTGTGTTTTAGTATGCGATAACGTTTTTTCAATAACAGTTGCCTGGACATCTACCAAATCGGGTTGTATTAAAGGAGTTCCGAACACGGAGAAATTCACACCTCCGGCACAAAGCACCTATTTAATTCAAATAAACATAATCAAAACTAGACGTTAAAAAAATAAATATCATTTTTACCTTATCTAAACGTAATTTATCTCCAACATCAGGTGGCCAATATCCTTCAATAATTATCACATCCCCTGTAGTCACCTTAAATTGTTTACCACAAACTTGCACAACTGCAAATGTCCGTGTGGGGTTATATTTCTGTTCTTCATTAACCTTTTTCAATACGGCTACATAATTAAAAGCATTCTATTAATTTCAATTTAATATATGAATACTATTTACCACTACTACCTTCAGTAAGGGTTTTCTCTGCTTGTTTATTAACTGGATTTGCTTCAATGGTTCTATTCAAACTTGGAGCAGTGTATGTACCATAGAAACTTAATACATTGTGATTAGTTTTGTTAAATAATTGTGTCGAGCAACATTTTACGAATTGATTTAATTTACTAAATATTGGGTTCGCAGATATCAAAGACATGGTCAATGTACAAAATACCAATCCATAAAAATAGGTTATAGTTGTTCTGGTTAGTTCTTATAATACCAACCAATACCAACGTAAGCAGATAATTTTCCCCAACATTCTTCATTAAGAAGGACTTAAGACTGCTCAAGACATAGATGTCAAAAACGAAAATAAGTCGATATTTTGATTGTCTATGTTCAAGCTAACTTATTTTTTATTGTTGTTTATTATGGAACACGAAGTAAATGTTTCTATGTAAACATATTGGTAGTGTATTTTAAGTTATGTATAGAACATATTTAATTAAAGAGAGAAGTAATGGTAAAATATGTTGGTTTGTATTTAACCTAAATAATCCAAATCGAAATAAAAGGTGTGTAACATACATATTATTATATGCATTTATAATTTTTCTTGGTGTCGGATACTTACAAACTTTGACGTGTATAAAAAATTATGGATTGTATTACTCATTGACATATTTATATTCAAATTTTTTACTTCTTTTACTAACGACTGAGGGAATATAACAATATTAAGGTTAATATTTTCCTGTTTGTAAATTATCTGAAACATTATGCAGAATCTTGATATGTTATCAGTAACATTGTAACTTGTATACGTGTGAAGAATAAATTTAACCAATAACTTTTAATATAAAAAAACCAATATTCACTACATTGGAAATCTTTAAAAAGTATTTTTATGGTACGTACAGTTTCTGTATTTCAACAATAGCATATCATATTTTCATTATGTAAAATAATAATAAAACTATAACGACTTGTTCCCCATTTTGACAAGCTATATAACAGGATAAAAACTATTTTTACTTAAGATTAGCATCCAATTGTATTTGAAATAATAACTATTTTTTTAATACGCGGTAAAAATTATCTTAACAGCGACAATGTGGAGTACGTCACATTGTTTAGTTAATTAGTTCGATAACAACTACGCATTAGACAGTATGTGTAATTTATTTCGTCTAGTTTGTAGATATGGATATATAAGGTTAGAGGGCGATGGTAGGTTTATTTATAAGTTTATTTCACCATATTAACTTTTAGCACAGTACGTAAAATAGATCACAGATGCATTTAACGCTACCACAATTTTGTACATAATAATCGCTTTATTGTAAAGTATTTTATGATTGTTTTTCATTAGTCCCACATTTTGTTGAAACAGTGCTTGGTACCGTGGAAACAAAATGTGTATTAATTGTTTATGCTCACTAGACCATAAAATATTACATTTGTATAAAATAAAACTGCTGCTATTGTTTTGTAGAACGTCATATTGGCAAGTACGCTGTATTTAAAAAATAGATTTTGTTCGATTCATACATAATTTACAATACATATTTCGGAGACTTTTTGGTAATAATACAATTAATAACTGGCGGATGATAACGTGAATGAGAAAACATTTTGCTATTAATGGAAAATTACATACGGTAAAATTTTCGTAATATTTCAGGTGTATTTCCATTTAAGGCATATCATAAAATTCTAAATGTAAGTAAAAATTTTACAGCTGTGTTTTTCCCTATTGTGGTTTTAAAACCACTTGACGGTTATTTGAATTCAAATGAGAATTGTAAAATAATTTTCGGGTCGATTGTTTCTTACCTGATTGTGTGACATGTCAGCGTAGCTTGGTGTTATAAATCATGTGACCTCGTCAAGCTATTGCAACGATGTAATAAACATCGACAGCGAAAAGCGCCCCGTGATTAAACATCCGGTGTCACTCCCATGATTCCCTTGGAGTCGCTTCCGTGTTCCGAATATACCACCCGCCGGCCAACAATTCATTATATGCGCACACATACCGCCTAATAATATCAGTAATAGATTACGCGTATCTTATCTTCAACTAGAAATATGTATTTCGATTTGGTTTTGCCTCGTTTATTTTCCTTCTGATAAAATTGCATGTATGTTATTGCATAATATACTTTGTATACTGAGAGTACATGCGAAAATGGTAAACTTTTTACCAAAGCTAATTATCATTAATGCAGTAGTGAAATTTTGCGATGCAATCTAATTATATAGTTCACCTTTAATAATGTTTCTCATAGGTTAACATCCGGTGCCGTAAAATATTTCCCGGATGCGGAAAGTAACTCCATCCCCTTTTTAAAGGTCTTTTTCATTGTTTTTTTTTGCGCAAAAAAACGCACATATATTGGTTAATTTATTCACTTAAACTCTTGATGATTTGTATTGTGTTACATATGCACATATTATTTACATGATTTTTTTTGGCATAGTTACGTATTCTTGTAAAAGTGGCGAGTTGTTAATTTAATAATACATATATGGGAACTCCAATGTGCGTTCTGTTGCCAATGCCATGTCCTGTTTCCTGGCCTAAAATCCACTCCCACAAATGGCGTGCGGTCCCAAACAGCAATGGAAATGATTGCGTTCTTTGTAGGTGTGCCATGTCTTATCTCTGACACCTGGTCATTTTTATGCGAATATCGGCATTGGTTAATATAGTCCCCTTTAATTCTGGCAGTCGTTGGAGCGTCGTGACGTCCGTCGAGCGCGATTCACCAGTCTGCATTCAGACCGGAAGCGGAATCGTTGTTGGTTGTGCATACAGGCACTTGGTCGGAACTTGTTCTGTTTTGTTAGGCGATGATGACTAAGGTGCTGATTGATCTAGCCAACCTTTTACCGATAAAATGTCACTCTAAACTGGAACGATACGGTTCGTAAATTGTGTAAACGTCGACGTCGTGCTTAAAGGTCGCAGTGCCTCGGACGCTCAACGTCCGTCAGTCGCGGGCCGTCGGTGACACGGGATGCCAGAACGGCGCCCTAGCATTGAGTTAGATCCGATTGACTTGGACGGTGATGGTGCCGATACAAGCAACAATATCGCAGATTCAGGCATCAATGATGATGGTATCATTATCATTGACAACCTCAGGCCGGCTAACGGTAAGCTAGATATTTATACTCAGCCACAAATACTGGTCCGTTTAAATTCTGCAAAATTTATCTCGGTCGTACGCCGCGATTTTGCGAAATATTCTTTGACACATTTCGCGTTAATAAAGTTAAAAATATTCTTGTGTCCTTGGAACGGCTGTACTTTTCTACCTACAGTTGACAAGCTATCGCATTTCTCGATGCACTACTGTAAACATTGGTTTAGGTTATTTTTTTAGTACATTTATCTTGTTATTATCTCCCCGGAGTTTCCTATTTTAACCGCCACTCAAGTAATCAACTGTAAACACCTACGGTTTACAAAACCACGTGCTCGCATATTATGATTATTGTAATACATATGGATAGGAATACACCATGTATTGTTGTAGCACGCATGGTTTAGGCGCTACAAAAATTCAAACTAGCATCTCTCGTACTGCGCGTGTACAGACGCTGTCGACGCCGACGCTTTTGAACAGTGACACCGTCGCTTGTTTATCGAATTTCACTGTATTGAATCATTTCAGAATCACAATTCGGATCGGCTGTTTAGAAATGCTTTCCACGGAGTTCTGAATATGGTACCATGGCACTGTTGTTCAATAACTTTTATAAAGCCGTTCGCGGAAGAGTACTCAGACGTAAGTTTTAACATTATATAATGCGTGTCGGAAACATATTGCAATTACCATTCACCAGACTCATTGCATATCGATCTTCTCATAGCTACCTGGCTGATAGAACATATGTACGTCATCACTCATGAATTAATGGTATTTCATTTGTTGTACAATGATAGCGACCAACATTCTGTCATTTCCCTCCACCTGTTTGACATAATATTGTGACATGTATTTGTTAGTTTCCATATCGTAAACACTGGCATCGTATCGGAATAGTATAAGCCGCAATGCACCTGTTCACTAGTAATAATTACTGTTTTGCATTTATATTTGATTACCCCTGTCCCAATCGTGCTCCGGTTTCCACCAGTCTCGGATTAATAATAAAATGGAATCTTCCGTGTGTCGTACCGGTACGAAAATAAAACCACCTGATGTGTACATCCTGTTGCATGTGCTGAACAAATGAAGATGATGGCACCGGCTCCGGGATGATGGATGGAATGACCGATGTAGGAATATCAGATGCAGAACACAGAGTAATCATCATTAACAGACCACAGCCGCAGAAGTTCTCTAACAATAGTATATCGACGGGGAAATACAATATTTTCAGTTTCATACCTATGTTCCTTTTTGAACAATTTCGTAGATGGGCAAATATATTCTTTTTATTCATTGCTCTCATGCAACAAATACCAGATGTGTCCCCGACTGGACGGTACACTACACTTGTGCCTTTAATATTCATCCTCAGCGTTTCAGCCATCAAAGAGGTCATAGAAGATGTGGTAAGTTGGACAAGCATGAATGTGTCACCAGTAATCCATCTGTATTATGTGTGTGTGTATGCTCTTTAACTAGACGCCTCGCCCATTTCATTTAGTTTATGGATTTGGGTGAGGCCCATCATCTGTGTACTACACATTGACATCATTGGTGAAGGATGCGTGTGTGAACATGCGTTGGGGCGTATTTATTTAAATTATAATGAAATTGTATGTATGTATGTGTACATTAATTAATAATGTTAGCATCTCTGTGTGTATAGAAACGTCACAGGGCAGATGATGAAACGAATCATAGAGAAATAGAAGTTTTAAGGGAGGGAATACTGACGAAAATTAGATGGTACAATGTAGTAGTCGGGGATATAGTCAAAGTAATGAATAATACTTTTTTTCCCGCCGACCTTGTACTCTTAGCTTCCAGGTACGCATTATTTATGTATGTAAAACAGAATGTCATGAACACTTGAAATATTTACAGTGAACCACAAGCAATGAGCTTTATTGAAACAGCAAATTTAGATGGAGAAACGAATCTAAAAATTCGTCAAGGTTTAACCAGCACAGCACATCTTACTTACACGCAAGCATTAAATGCGTTCGCTGGATCACTGGAATGTGAAGCACCAAATAGACATTTGTACGAGTTTAACGGAGTACTGAAAGAAATTGAGAAACCGTGAGTGTAGTAGCATGAAACTAGAAATTGTTGATGATGACAAGTAAAATATATTTCTAGCGCACAACCTTTAGGACCTGACCAGATTTTACTACGCGGAGCAATGCTTAGAAATACTTCCTGGATATTTGGCTTGGTCATTTATACAGGTCATGAAACAAAACTCATGAAAAATTCAACGTCTGCTCCGTTAAAAAGATCAAATGTAGATAAACTGACTAACACGCAAGTTCTTATGTTATTTGGTATTTTACTATTCATGTGTATTTTGAGTGCGGTGTGCAACGAAATATGGATGATGCAACGTGCAGACACAGACTGGTATATAGGTCTCACTAGTACGTTTATTTCTCCCCCAATAGCAGCTTTAAGTTTGCCCGAATTAATCATGTCTTTTTTTGTTTTTTAGATGTTGCATATAAAAATATAGCTTACAATTTTTTAACATTCATCATTCTGTTTAATAATTTAATTCCCATATCATTGCAAGTAACCTTAGAAGTAGTTCGTTTTATACAGGTAATGAACTTAATTTGTAATTTTCCTATTATTGTGTTTTTCATTGCAATCCATTCGTTGGCAGGCTATATTTATTAACATGGATGTGGAAATGTATCACGTGGAAACCGACACTCCAGCTATGGCACGAACATCTAATCTTAATGAGGAACTGGGACAAGTCAAATATGTTTTCTCCGATAAGACTGGAACACTAACAAGAAATATTATGGAATTTAAGAAATTGGCTGTAGGAAATGAGATTTATAGTGTTGCAGATACACCGGAGGAGTCTCTTGTAGTTCAAGTTAGTCACTTGTACAGGTATTCTTAAACGAATTAAATATTCACTGTATATTGCTTTTGTTTAGCACATCAAATGCAACCACGAAAACGCTGAAATGTTACACGAATTATTGGTATTGCTATCCGTTTGTCATACTGTTATACCGGAAAGACGACCGGACGGTACAATCAATTACCATGCAGCTTCGCCAGATGAGCGGGCGCTGGTTGCAGGCGCCTGTAAATTTGGTTATGTATTTGAAACACGAACACCAGACTATGTTGAAATAGATATGCTGGGCACGACAGAAAGATACGAGATTTTAAATGTATTGGAGTTTACGTCAACTAGAAAACGTATGTCCGTTATTGTCAGGGACTCGCAGCAACGTATCAAATTGTTCTGTAAAGGAGCCGACACTGTAAGTTCTAGAAATGTTCATTGATTTTCCTAATGTTATCATTTCTGTATATTTTCCCAGGTAATTTATGAGAGACTAGCAGCTACGGCACGTGAGTACACTGAACCATTGTTGATGCAGTTAGAATACTTTGCCACTGAAGGTTTGCGTACATTGTGCTGCGCTGTATCTGACATAAAGCCTGCATTTTATGAAAAATGGCGTGCAATGTATCATCGAGCGTCCATTACCTTAGAACAACGTGAACTGGAACTGGAAAAAGTGGCTGATCAAATAGAGCGAGACTTGAGATTACTCGGTGCCACGGCCATTGAAGATAAACTACAAGAAGGTGTTCCGGAAACAATAGAAGCTTTACTTAAAGCAGATATAAATGTATGGGTACTTACCGGCGATAAACAAGAAACCGCCATTAATATTGGCTACTCTTGCAAACTGATTGTTCAGGGTATGCCACTGATTGTTATAAATGAAGATGGTTTAGATGTAAGTAGTTAGAAATATTATACTGTGTACATGAATAATAAATATATGCTGATATTTTTTATAGAGTACACGAGAATCGATACAAAGACAGAGTTCTGATTTAGGACCACAGTTATCACAATCAAATGAAATAGCTTTGATTGTAGACGGGAAAACTTTGAAATATGCACTAAGTCATGAGTTGCAGAAAGATTTCATAGAGTTGTGTATATCGTGCAAAGTCGTAATTTGTTGTCGAGTGTCACCGATGCAGAAAGCTGAGGTGGTCGAGCTAGTAACGAAACATACTAAGGCTGTGTCATTAGCTATTGGTGACGGTGCTAACGATGTGGCAATGATACAGAAAGCGAACGTGGGTGTCGGTATATCTGGTGTAGAAGGACTACAGGCTGCTTGTGCATCTGACTACAGTATAGCACAGTTTAGGTTCCTATTACGATTATTATTAGTTCACGGAGCGTGGAATTATTCAAGACTATGCAAATTAATTCTATATAGTTTTTATAAAAATATTTGTTTGTATGTTATCGAATTGTGGTTTGCTATTTATTCCGGTTGGTCTGGGCAAATATTATTCGAAAGATGGACCATTGGTCTATATAATGTTATGTTTACGGCGTTACCGCCACTTGCAATGGGGTTATTCGACAGAGCCTGTTCCGCAGACACCATGTTGAAATACCCGAAACTCTATAAACCTTCGCAGGATGCTAAATTATTTAATGTTAAAGTAAATATCATTATCTACATGACTACAATATCACTATTTAACAAAATGTTATTGTTCTCAGGTATTTTGGGTGTGGATATTTAACGCGCTTATACACTCTGTTTTGCTGTATTGGTTAACGTTATTCGTATGTGAAACAGACGTGCTATGGCACCACGGAAAAGGCGGTGGATATTTAGTAATGGGTAATTTTGTGTACACGGTAAGCAAATAGTTACCAATGAATGCTTAAAGTACAATTTATATTAAACAACTTTATTCCTTTCAGTATGTTGTTGTTGCTGTATGTTTTAAAGCTGGACTAGTTATTAATTCCTGGACGATTCCAACACATTGCGCAATTTGGGGATCGATTATGATGTGGTTTGCTTTTGTATTAATTTATAGGTTCGTACAATATGCTACTTATTATGATTCTGATTTTAATTACGGCATGTATGTAATTTTTCAGTAATGTGTGGCCACATATCAATGTTGGCGCAGTTATGTTAGGAATGGATAAAATGCTCGCATCATGTCCATTATTCTGGTTGGGATTATTCCTTATACCATTGGCAACTGTTATTCCTGATGTAATTTTCATTGTGTAAGTTGATTTAACATGGCTCATACCTGTGTGCATTACTATAATACTACCATTACTAATTAATATTTTCCCTATTTATCCTGTACAGGTGTTCCGCTAGATATTGTCGATCCATGATACGTTCCCATTGGTCTGTTCCTTTTTCTTACGCTCCTAGCCCGGTAACAAATCACAAATTTCCTCATTTACCGTCTATTAAAATGTACATATCATCGCAAGGCAATGATTAACTATATTCATTTGTTTCCAGAGTAAAAAATTCTCTATTTAAGTCTTTGACAGATCAAGTAAGGGAGATGGAAATCCGAAAAGATGATCCATCCGATGTGTTGAACAGAGAAAACAAGCATTCGTGAGTAATGTTTGATTGTTTTGTTTTATTGATTGCATGTTCGTGCGAGATAATCATACCGTAAATATATTATTCAGCTTCTCTTGTAATGCGCACTTTACAAGAACATACATTCGTTTGTAATTGTACGTTATTCGAAACACTTGTCACAGCTGGTAAATACATATACGTATACAACATAAGAGTGTGTGTGTGATTGACTGCATTAAACGTTTCAGTGGCACCATATAGACGTGTGCCCTAATTTCAAACATTTAGCCTATAGTAGTTGTATTGAATTAAATGCAAAACGGATATTTTACTATTTCATAGTACGGACAACAACGTAGTGGGACTGAGATGGCGTCCAAGTAATACTGTGGAACCCGACATTTCCAATTCCTCGGTGTGGACAATTACGTAACACTGTTTACTCTTACTAGACATTTGTCCAGTATAGTAAAGTAAACTAATAAACTAATCAAAGCAGATTTATGCTACGAGCATAGAGTGCGCCACATTCCACTTGTTTTTATGCCGTCCACATATCAATCCATACATATTTGTTGATGTATGTAGTAACTAAACTAGTCTGCACACCTTGAAATATTGGTTTCCCAAAACCATTCCATTAATTATAACATAATACACACACAGAGGGACCAAGCAGTGTGCCATTAGGTTAATAATCATATGTATGCTAACAGTTACGTATTCAACGCACAAACCAATCCATGAAACGGGCATGCATATGAAGTGAAAGCACAAATACATATAGAAAACATGAATATTATTTATTTTTATAGGAATGATTATTTATTTGTGATGTTTCTACATGAAATATATGTATTTTTACAAGTACTCTGGACCACATGTTCGTTACTATCCTATTTAATGATAGTTCTCTATATTTGCTTGCAAAAGTATTTACCTATTTATTTATTTCTTTGAAACCTGTTATCGTTATGAAAGCGGGCTGTTGCTGTTGCGGGCTTTGCTAGTAAATTTAGTTATTGTCGTTGGTTAAAATAATATGGTTGTTGAGATGATTTAATATTTATCATGTAACCTGTATGAATTGTTCAAAGTAATTTGTTTTTAACATATTTTCGTTGGTTTTTTTCGCAAGACCTGTGCATGCACTGGAGCAACTGGCGAGGTGTAAGTATGGTTTCGTTCATGTTTAGCTTAACTGGAACCTTAATTCTCCATCTGTATGATCACACGATTGCACGTTCTATCTATGTTAGCACCCTTAGTGCCTGTGTGTGTGTGTGTGTGCGGGTATGTACGTGCGCGTTTATGTGTATACAAGTGTGTATGTGACATGTCTGTGCATGTAGTATTATTGGGTAGTTAGTAGTACATATATGTGCACACTGTAGTAGTAGCATGTAGTGGTTTAGCAACAAGTGCCACTGGGGGTTTCTTACAGGCTTTCGGAGACGGCCAGGCTCTTGAAGAATGTTCGTAACGTGTTCACGCGACGTTCGCAATCCAGGAATGAAACGGAAGTCGAAATGTCACGTAAGTATTTAATGCCAGACTGGCTTGACGCACGCTCTATCCTAACTACCCGAACCTACAATTTATTTCATACTATCCATGTATACAATCGTGTCGGAAAGAAAAGTGGCAGTGTCTAAACGCCATTGTCCCTGTACATTTATTTTCCACTATTGCATGTTTATAGTTTAGTGCTCCTCACTACACAACTTTTTATTTAGACTATATCGTATGAAATCCTAACAATGTACAAATGTATAAAATAACTGTGAACATATTACTGAACTACTACTTCTGGGTGAAATGGTAAAACTGCTTAATAACTCTTGCTCGCCTGGGTTGTGGTATGTCAGTCTGGTAACAAGTGTTCAATGCCTTTCTCTCTCTGCGAATAGATGGTTTTGCATTTTCACAAGAAGAGGGCGCGTCGGTCACGCAAACGGATATAATCCGAGCATACGATACGACCCAACCAAAGCCGGATGGTGTGTGATCAAGATGATGACGATGCTGCTGATGCATGGAAAACAATTATTTGTTAATGGTTACCACACTTCTTTGTGTTATGTTCGCATATTGTCTCTCTCTGAGTTCTCAATGTGCTGGTTCATTTGAGTTCAAGTCTGATGTGACAAGTGCCTTGTTGTTCATTTCTGAATCTCTATACTAATTGTTTCGAAAATATGTAATATCAACTGTACTGTGGTGTATTACTATGTGTCAACTTAAACAAAATGAATGTGAAATATATTTGTGTATAGAGAAAATTCAAATATACTATACTATTGTAGTAACAACAAATACCATTAATTTCACTGTACATGTTCCCATTTATTCGTTTTCGTGCGTACACTTTGACTAGACACTTGATACAGTTCTATTTCCATCGGTAATTGTGTGAAGTTCTACTTAGATTTGGTTTGTCATTGCTGTTCGGATAATCTTCGCGTGATAATATTTCTTCATCTATTAATAACTCGAAGTTACCCATTGCCTCTGTAGATGGTATTTTATTCCAACGTACACTATAATAACATAATAATATTAATGTCAGAAAGAAAGTAAATTTGTTATATGTACTCTGGTATTCCTGTCGGCGGTATCACTATTGAGAATATGTTGTCTATTAATTTATGTTTTAATATTCTATCATTTGCGGTTGTGGACGTTAATGATGGGGAAGCATTTACCTAGAATAACAGTTATTTTAAATAATATATGTGAATGTGTACTGTGAATATTCATTACATTACCTCTATTAACCACGGCTTTAAGTGATTGTCTATTATAATGTCGTAACCGTAACATTCATAACAATGTCTGTCCGTAGCTATTACTGGAGCAACAGCTTTTAGCGAATGTATTATTAACCAACTAATTGCATCAAACAATCGTTCAGTAACTTGTTTTCCTCTAGTACTTTCCAAGTACAACCGTAGATTCTGAACACTTAATTTACCGCCGTGCATTGAATTGTACTCACCCTAGAAAAGATAAGTTAATAATATTTTTAGTAAAAAGTTTAATCACAATCATACCCCATGTTTTTGAACGGAAACATTTGTTAGATGCACGTACATATTATCTAGTTCCGCTACACTAGAGTCATATTTTACAGTGCAAAATCGACAGAATCCCAGTTTAAATTGATATGCTTTCAGTGGACGAAATGATGTAACAAGAACATACAAACGTAGATCGAATTTTTTACCACCAATTAGCAATGGATTTTCAATATACCTTGATATCACATAACTTTCTTTAGCTAATTGCGGTTGAAATGGATTCTTTGATTCACGCGACCAGCGTTTAAGTTTTGATAATTTATTTATAAGAAATATACCCGATCCTTGTGATCGACCGCATGGTTTCATAATCCAAGTACTTTGTGGAGCTTTTCTGTATTCTTCAACGAACATATTATAATCAGCCGGAAGCACAAAGGTAATTGGTATAAAATCTAAATGTAAATATTTCGAGTCGCCTCGTTCAGCTAATGAGTTTCCTTCTTTCTCCAATTCACGTCGGTATCTTTTGATATTTTTAACAAGCAAATCTTTCCGAGACAGTTCATAATGATTCGGGAAATGATTAATAATTCTGTATAGAAAATATATTAGTTATTAAGCAAATTAATTCATTTCCTACCTGATTATTACATACTGATTGTCATTCATACGATATCCCGTTTCAATACTAAAAATGTTTCGACATGTTTGTGTTCCGGCCCAATATATATTCCAGTCATCGTCAGGTCCTACTTGATGCCAACTACGTTTCTCACAATTGGACACAACAACAGATTTATCTAAATCGGTACAATATGTGATCCGCATGTTTGCAGTTCACTAAAAATTTTGTTTCCGTGCAAAAGAACTACATACGACGGTAATTGATCTCAAAGGGTAACCATAGGTAACAATAGTAAACAAAATCAAATGTTACCAAAGTGTATTGATTACCAATTCAATATAGGAATAATTGATAAACAATTCTGTTTTGTATTTGAACTATTTTTAACAAAAAATACCGTATGTTATGGTCATGAAAAGTGTGTCACCGTATAGTTCTTATTAGAATCAATACATGATGTACCGACCAATGTTAATATACTTGAACACGCAAATGTCTCATTATGGTTTGTTACTATTAAATAATAATAACAGTTGCCTCGTGGTTAACAATATATTTGAAAACATATAGTAATATGGACTAGGATACATTTTATTAATTAAAACTCATTCAAAATGAAAACCACCCAGGTGTGCCTGGTCTATCATTATTTCTATTTAGGAAATTTTTGAATCCTTTCTTTGTTTCATCTAATGATTTCCGATCATCCTCTTCCTGTTTCTTCTTATCAGAAGGAAATATATCGGGATACTCGAATGTTTCTTCTCTCGGCTAAACATGAAACAATTGTTACGCAAACTATTTATTACGTGGTTTATATTATATATTTAATTACCAAAACTGCATATGCATATTTGACATCATCATCCTTGACTACATATCCTCTGCCAGGATCACGTCGTGTATTCCCTAAAGCTATTCTTGTCCTGATGTCTACTGTTTTTATATCATATATGTTTTCCAAATAATTTTTTACATCATGTTTTGTCATCTCCATTGAACAAATGAATTGTACTACATTTGCTGGCTGTTTATGAGTAGGTCGAACCAATTTTATCCAAAAATTGGGAAGAAATACTCTTAGCTGAGGATTTCCTCTTTGGTACAAAGGATACCTATACAATTAATAAAATTCGCTAATAATGAATGTGTGCATAGCAAATAATCAGAATATTACCATCTGGTCGACATTTGTTGTTTATTTTGTAATATTATTGGTTATAATTTATAATGTTCAAATCACATTCTACAGAAATACATGAAGTAAGCAGCAGTATGATTTAAAGTACCACTACAGACAATGAAATCCTTAGGGATTTTTAGATTCAACATATTTTTATCCCTAGCAAAGTTATTAGGTTATCAGCTGGAAAGTTGATCGATCAACCCTCACAAAATTCTCTCATCCAAATTACTGTCATATACATAGTTCAATGTAAGTACTACTAGCTCATTTCTTTTTGAGCCTTTGCATATTTATTCAAGATTTAATTTTAATAATACAATCGTTAAATTGAAATACTTATGCACTATTATGTAACTTCTTAATCGTTACTTTTTTATAGTTTAATATTTCAAAATGGGTTTACACTTTGGAGAACTGTTTAAAATGCGAGGTATTGTTACCTATCGCTTATCTCCATTTGAACAAAAAGCATTTGCCGGACTTTTATCAAAAGGTTTTCCAAATTTCGTCCGACGATTCCGGGAATCTGTCTTCAGGGTAGCTCCACGTAAGTTTCATAGTAATATCAGTAATATTTATTGTTGAACAGTAAAAACTAATTACAATTATTTTATAGCTTTTATAATTGGTTACCTTGTATACGATCAGACTGAAAAACTTCATTCGCAAATGATGAGGAAGAATCCAGCCGATTTTGAAAACGACAAATAAATGAAAGAAATAAACATCAGGATTTCTAATGTCAGAATGTTATGTCAAATATGCATCATTAGTTTATATGTACTTCATATTTGATATAGTATTGTTGATTTACATAGTTGTATTATAGTTGATACAAGTAACAGATATTATATATGAATAAAAACTTTAAACACAATTAAATATCTTGACATTAAGGCCATGCATCCTATTTATGTACATATTGACATGCTT
The DNA here is from genome assembly GCA_963422195.1 of Carabus problematicus. Classification (NCBI taxonomy): domain Eukaryota; kingdom Metazoa; phylum Arthropoda; class Insecta; order Coleoptera; family Carabidae; genus Carabus; species Carabus problematicus. The sequence continues at coordinate 1,888,858 of OY728579.1, forward strand.
GTAAATAAATTATATTAGAAAAATCAAATATGGATTGGGTATTTTCTTTTTTATTAATTTAGGAAAATTTCGATCTATATTGTTGCAAGTATTAGACCTTGTGCGTGAACAAGGATACGGTAATTTCTGGAATGTTCCAGATTTTTCTGTGGCGTAGTTGGTAACAATTCGTACTACAACGGATTGCAATTACACCAGTGCATTTCCATAATATATGCCGGTTAGGCACGTTTGCGAACGACGATTTCGAACGAAAAATTTGCTGTCAATTCGTTAACGAATTAAAAGTGATTGTTTTGATAGTGATATATTAATAAGAAATATAATTTTATTTCGATATGGCTGCGATGTCAGTAATTGGAATTGACTTTGGCAATGAATCGTGTTATGTCGCAGTGGCAAAAGCAGGGGGAATTGAAACAATAGCGAATGATTACAGCTTAAGAGCTACACCGTAAGTATTTATATTAATATTTATTTATATTTTATTCAATTCTTCGTAAAATGCAAGCACATTGCGGGCGATTTAGTACGTGTGATTTACGCATGTAATATCATCGGCTTTGGTAATAGGTATTATTATAATGATATTACTTAATTTGAAATCAATCAGTTACAATATTCCTCGTTTTTAAAATGAAAGTAGCATGTACTTTGATAAAATTTATGCCTTCAAATGTAAAGGTCGTTATTGGTAGGAGGGGAATTAGTATCAAGTAGGTGTATCATGCTTGTTCTTCAAATTTGACCATTTTTGGAATGAACTCTTTTTCATCTAATATTAAATTACTTTCATTTTATGTATGATTCATGTATTAAACGAAAAATAAAAAATTGTTCAGAATTTAACATTGATCGTATCGCGGTTTTTTTTTTGTATGTAAATACACAATGTATGTATATTGAATACATTTTGCAGGTCATGCGTTGCATTTGCTTCGAAAAACCGAATTCTTGGAGTAGCTGCAAAGAATCAGCAAGTAACCAATATGAAGAACACGGTTTATTCCTTGAAACATTTATTGGGTCGACAATACAATGACCCGCATGTTCAGCACGAGATGAAGCATCTACCATTTAATATTGTACCAAATCGGGATGGTTCGATAGGTATAAAGGTTCACTATTTGGGCGAGGACCATATTTTTACACCAGAACAGTGTACAGCGATGCTTTTAACCAAGTTAAAGGACACATCAGCTGTTGCACTACAAACGCAAGTGAACGATTGTGTTATTTCGGTTCCTTCCTATTACACAAACAAAGAGCGGAAGGCGCTTCTCGATGCCGCTTCAATTTCTGGCCTGAATGTGCTACGTCTTATGAATGAAACCACCGCTACTGCGTTGGCTTACGGCATTTACAAGCAGGACTTGCCTGCTCCCGAGGAGAAGCCACGTAATATAATATTTGTGGACTGCGGACAAAGTTCTCTGCAAGTATTTGCCTGTGCGTTCCACCGAGGCAAATTGCGAATGATAGCCACAGCATCTGATCCTAATCTGGGTGGACGAGATATCGATTTGGCTTTGGCCAATCATTTCTGTAAAGATTTCCAAGCTAGATACAAAATTGACGCGCATTCTAACACTAGGTATGTTAACAATTCTAGTATTTATATTGTTCGCATTCTATAGAACGTATTATGTTGCAGAGCATTTATACGTTTATTAGCTGAAGTAGAAAAAATGAAGAAACAAATGTCAGCAAATTCAACTACATTACCGATAAACATTGAATGTTTTATGGATGATAAAGATGTACATGGTGATATGAAACGTCAGGATATGGAAGCGCTTTGCGCTAACTTCTTTGAACGCGTTGAAATCACATTGCGTGCCTGTTTAGAGCAATCAAGTACGTATATATGCGATATTGCTGGTATTTTATAATAGTATTACCATACTTATTATGTTTCAGAACTGCGTCCGGACGAAATACATTCTGTAGAGATTGTCGGTGGTTCTTCACGTATTCCGTCTATCAAGTCATTAATTGAAAAGATATTCAACCGTGTACCGAGCACTACTCTCAATCAAGACGAAGCCGTGAGCAGGGGCTGTGCCTTGCAGTGTGCAATGTTGTCGCCTGCCGTACGTGTACGTGAATTCAGCGTTACCGACGTCCAGTCCTTCCCAATAAACCTCACCTGGGAGGTTAGCATGGGCGATGAGGGCCAAGGTGAAATGGAAGTATTCCCGTTACATCATCCTGTGCCATTCTCCAAGATGCTAACATTCTACCGCCGGGAACCATTCACATTGACAGCCTACTATCCGGGCAATATTCCGTATCCGGATAAAAAGATTGGTAAGCAAATTCACATTGTGATATATGTAACGTAGAATTAAAAACAAACTATGTGTTTGTATTGCACAATAACTAATCAATAACGTGGACCGTATGTTATATTGATTTTTCCTAACAGGAACATGGATGGTGAAAGACATCAAACCAACGGCTGAAGGAGAATCGCAGAAGGTGAAAGTTAAAGTTCGTGTAAATCTGCACGGTCTGTTTTATGTGTCGAGTGCGTCCTTGTACGAACGCAAGGATACCAGTGATGAGGAGCCGGACAACAATGAGTCGAATAACGGAACAACAAACAATGGTCAGGATGCAACTACACCAGCCACAGAGGTGAGCCCCAGCTGGAGCAAACGTCTCACCAACTGGTTTAGCTCGGTACGCATATTTTTGAACTAGTTCCGCCTGCAGATCACAAACTAGCATGATCTATTATTACCGTTGCAAAAGTTTCACATTGCTAAAAAAAAAACGAACAAGGACAAAAGAGCCAAACTGAAAATGAGAGAGTACACATAGATGCTAGGCCATGTGAAGCGTAGCTAATATTTTACCATGTTTTTGTTGTGTTCCATTTTTTTGGATGCATGTCACATGTGGCCTGTAGCTTTTTCGTTTTGTTTTATTACAAAGTCCCTGCAGGTGTGATCGTTCAATAATATGCGTTACGTATGTTTTCACCTGTACATAGTGCTTGTTTCCATTTATAGGAAGGTAACACGGACGGTGCTGATAAGAAAGATAAGAAGAAGAAACATACAGTGAAAACTGTCGAACTGGGCATCGATGGAGATACTCACGGTTACTCTCAAGTTCAGATGAATTCGTTCGTTGAACAAGAATGCAAAATGATTGCTGGTAAGTGGTTACGAGACATTCGGAATTAGATTAAAATAATGTGTAATTAAACACTTCTTATAGCGGATCGTCAGGAAAAAGAAAGAGCCGATGCTCGCAATGCCCTGGAAGAATATGTATACGAGCTCAGAGGAAAACTGTCGACGGAAGATGAGTTGGCTTCGTTCGTTATTGACAGTGAAAGGTCCACACTTGTCAACCAACTGGACGATATGGAGAACTGGCTATATGAGGACGGTGAAGATTGCAACCGTCAAGAGTATCATGATAGATTGGTGTCGTTAAAAACTCAAGGAGATCCCATCCAGAACAGACGCAATGAATTCGATATGCGATCTGCAGTGATTGAAGATTTTGCCAGAGCTATCCAGCTGGCTGGAAAAGCTTTGGATCAAATAACGTAAGTACAAACTGTCCTGATTCTATATTAAATAGATGAAATGTAATTCCAGTTGTTGGGTATAAATAATTAACGAAACTATTTCTATTTAGAGCCAAAGATTCGAAGTTTACTCACATTACGGATGAGGAAATCAATAAAGCCGTGAACGCTGTGAAAGAAGCACACAAATGGTTAGAACAGACCCGTGGAGCGTTTAACGCTAGTGTACGTCATCTGTCACCGCCAGTCACTTGCGCTCAAATTCGTACGGAACATCAGAACTTTGAGCAAACGGTCAGCCCTATCTTAAACAAACCGGCTCCGAAACCTCAGCCGCCCAAGGAGGAAAAGTCTAGCGCTGACAATGCACAGCAGCAGCAACCGCAGGCGAACCAGAACCAACAGGAACAAAACAATCAACAACAACAAGCATCACCAGAGGATGACAAGATGGATTGCTCCTAATTAGCTAAATAAATTAATTGATCAATTAATAATTTAAATGTTCTAGTTATGATTAATGCTTCGAACGTTTATTAATGAATAATTATTGCTTCAAATATTGCAAGGCTCTGAAGCTCACACAAATACACCCACACATACATATATATATAATGTTGTCTTCAGTTTTAAAGCATTTGTGAAAAATTGAAAATGACTTCAATCTCTAATTTAACACGTACGTAATGTTAAATTAATTTATACAGTTTAATGCAGTTGTACCCAAGTATTCGGTTGATCCGTATTAAACAGCTTTCATTCCATACAGGTCTATTGTATGTAAATTATTGTTTAAATTGTCAACGTAGTTTTTTTGTATTGTTATAAATTGAATTAAAGTACTTTATGTAACACAATACGTATAACAGTGAGTTTTCATTATTCCACATTCCACTGGTGTTCCGTAAAACATTGATTTTTTTTTTTATTTCAGTGCATTTCTTGTACTGCTGACCTGATTTACCAACGAAAGTCAATATTATAAGTGATTGTAAGTACGCGGTAGATGGCTGTAGTAGGTTATTTATTTGTGGTTATTTTCGAGTAGTTTATTTTTGGTTGTTGTATCATTTTTAAACGTAATGGACTTTAGATTATGTAGTACAATTGTTATTATTAACGCACAGTGCATTTAATGAATATATTATAGCACATTAACCAACTCAATGACAGGACATATAAATGTTGGTAATCCGCCCCCTCCAGTCAATGCAAATTTGGAAGGGGCGTCTGTTGATGAATTTGGTGCTCTTCCTACTTACGAAGAAATCAGCAATCCAAATGGTTAGTAATAGAACATTGTCAAATAGGTTATATACTAATTTGAATCCATTCGCAGCACCACCACCATCATACGATTCACTTTTTGGTCGCGTGAAGGAAGTCCAAAAATCTAGCTCGGGGGTTTTAGATTTCTTAAAAAATATTCTTATACTTCTTCTTGGAACAAGTATGTAATATTATGATCAAGTTTTTATATTCCACTTATTTACAATCACTCTTTTTCAGTTGGATGTACAATTATATTAGGAGTTAGCTTTGTGATTCCAATATGTATGATCGTCATAGGATCGGTGTACCTTCACGAATGTCCACAAAACCAATATATTCCTATATATTTACTAATCGGAGGTAATATTTCGTTTAATTTCATACATGGAATGCTAGGGCCCTTTGGTTTGTTCCAAATAATAAGGTACAATAGTGTCGTAAATGAATAAAGTAAAAATCTATAAATGTGTATATATTTGTGAATAATTACAGTGAGTTATCTTGCTTTACAAATATATTCCAAAGTGTAGAATTATGAATATTATATTTTCAGTTCCGAAGTTCATGGTCAATATTATTAAAAACAAGTAATATGTCCGTATTATGAACTCGTCAAATTTAGTTAAGATCACGACGCGTTTCGAACTCTCGTTCAATATCAAGTGAACGAGAGTTCGAAACGCGTCGTGATCTTAACTAAATTTGACGAGTTCATAATACGGACATATTACTTGTTTTTAATAATGTAGAATTATGGTTGTATTATGACTAAATTTATTATTCATGATATTTTATTAAAGCGTCATGTATTATGTACTTTTAGGTATTTTTGGAATAATGAAACAGTTATTACATTTGTCGGTACGTGTAAAAAAACAAGGTGAAGATCGAGATGAGGAAAATTTAAGACAATCTCCTACTCAAACACTCCTATGTTGTTTCATGTTGGGTTGGTTCATTATCGGTAAGCTTTATTGATTATGTAGTGTGCTACAGATTTCATATGTGTATTATGGTGTGTCTATAGGTTCGATATGGGTTTACAAAGAATTCGAACCAAATTATGATCCGACCCAAGGCAAATACTGTAACAAGACGCTATATATGTTTGCCTTCTGGCTTATTACTTCTGTGTATGTTACTATTGCTATTATAACTATGTGTCTGTGTTCTATAAGTATTGCTTGTCTCGCATTCCAACGAGACTCTACATGAGTGTGCGAATGTTTGTATGCTCCAAGCAGCTTTAAAACTTAGCCGGTTCTCAGTGGGCCGTTTCCGAATAAGACATTTTGTGCGCAAAAGAATAATGATAACTTTTTAACTCATCCAACGTCTATTTTATGCATTTACGTACATTATTATAAGTGAATTTGTATCGACATATATATTTATATACTATTTAAATGTAAAGAAACATGTTTTGTTTTGTTATTTTTCATTGACATAGAGCTTTTGCTTTTTTCCTATGCAATTGCAGCATTGCTGAAAAGTTCAATTATTTTATATTTTCATATGCATTGATTTTTTACTGCTTACATTTAACAAATGTACATTTTGTATTATAAAAATATATAAACATTAATAAATGTTCAAGCTTTTCTACATGTACATGATTATTAACTAAATCACTGGATTCTCACATCATTCGAACATATACACAGATCAGTTAGGTACATTATTTTTAGAATACAAAAGTTTATATCTAATTATAGAGTAAAAAATATGAAAAAGTATCGCTGACATGAATGTGTAACTGTTACTTTATCATTTTAAACAATGCACAGGAACATATCATGCCGAGTATCTGCAAGTAGAAAAACAAATGTTGATGAATTAACTGCATTTATCTAATAGACACAAAATAAATTACCAGTAAACATGCCACTCCGATTCCAGCGCCTCCAATGACTGCAGCGTGATCTTTGACGTACATTGTTGTAATATTCAGACAACCAGCTTCATGTCGAGTACCTTTGGTGTTGAGATCTTGACAGGCCTGTCGTTTTCCGGGTACTGGTTCACGACAACAAGATTCTGGTACGTGTGTTTTCCAATCGTCAGCACTATAAACACCGCAACACTGAAGACGTTCCTGCGTTGCGTCCCAAGCATCTGTGACCTCGCGCCGGTTTCCATATAGACGTAAAGAGCTCAGCATCTCTTGACGCATTGTTACCTCAACACGCTCACGGAATACGTAGCCCAGAATTCCTCCCAACATCATTGTCACAAACACGGCGAACACGATGATGAAGTACTGTGTAGATATAATAATAACTTACATAAGTACAGATTTGTAAATTTCATAATTCCAATCACAAGTTGCAACGATTCATATTCTATAGTAAAATTTGTATATTTACCGTAAGTAGCATACACCTAACTTCTCGGACTGAACCGATACATCCCAAGAATGATACTAGACAAACGGCAGCCCCAGTTGCCACGAGGGTATAAGCGGCCCCTAGGAACAAATTTGTTCCCAGTAGTTCTGTGACAAATGATTTATCCACCAATGTCCAGATGCCCAAACCCAGTACAACACAACCACCAAGCTTCACAAATTAAACAAAAAAAAATAGAAATTAACTTAAATGAAACTTATTAAAAATAGTTTAATTTACTTACGAAAATAACGAAATTCGCAACGAACATACTAAACTTCATAAACTTTCCACATCCGTCCATTTCTTGTCCGTAACCCATGGTTTTGGGCACTTTTTGTTCACTGTAGATGAAAAATATCACTGATGGTTCTATAGAGAAGAATTTGCGCGCCAGTGTCACATCTTATGCAAAGTTCTGGTTTCGACATGCATTATTGGTAAATGAAAAGTACATTAGTGTAAAGAAGTATTTGCTGTTAGTCATTCATTACATGCTATATATACATACATGGAGTTCGAGCAGGTTAACGCAACGGACAATGTGAATAAGTGAACGTTACATTACGTCGTCAACAGGTGTACTCGGGTAAGTAGGTTACTATGTTAACAAAGATTTTTATTTACTCAGGGCCAAACTAATTATACTTGTTTCACACGTAAATTGTTAGTTATTTGACAGTTCAAGACTATTTCATACTGCAAAAATATTAGTAACTATCTTCGTTTCGTACAAATTTTTTTGTGCCCAAATTCTAAGGATAACTGAAATTTGTGACGCATCACTATTGTAATATAATTACGCATTTATTGTATATGAAAATAAAATGATCTTTCATGATTTGTCAACGCCCATACCGTAACAGAAATATATACTGCACAACACAACTATCAACTTTCACTCTCGAAATTTCAACGCGTGGATAAGAAAGTATATCTAACAAAAAAGCGGTTTCGTTTTTTTTTTACTTCGTAATTGAAGAAGAATAATAACTTTTAAAACAAATCTATTAATAAACAAATTGTACTTACAATATATTGTTGTTTAAAATACAATTAATAAATTGTATGAACAATACGTATGTTTGTTTCTACATATGAGAAAGTTAATTTGCTTGTACACACTTCGATCTACGTCTATATATTTCACAAATGATATCACTGTGATTTTCATTCGCAGACGTTAAGCGCGCAGTTGTTTTGTACGCCCCACTCGTGTGCCTTACACAAAAGAAATTGAATTCTCAGTCATTTAAAATACGTCACAATTCATTCTTTGTCGCAATATTTGTTAAATACATTTCTAGTTTGTAACCATTTGTAACTACATATATTATGTCGTAACAACGGATGAATTAAAATAAATAATTTGTTAACATAGTATAATATATTATATAAATTGTAATTTTATTATTCACAAAATAACATACAAAACTATCGTTTATAAATTCTATGAATACTTGTACAGACATAAATATATAGAAACGTAATATGTATATAAAGATATATTTATGATGTAGAAACACTGTCTTCCTCTAAATCTTTTGTTTGATTTATTGTTTCAGACTGTTTATGGCTCGAAATTATACTGATTCGTAATTCCACATCACTGAAATCGCTGCTGTCTATAAAATCGCTTATGTTCTGTGCTTCTATTTCATCACCCGCAATAATAGATTTCTCTGCTACATACGGCACGTTTAATCCAGTCAGTTGTAAAGCAGAACTCTTTTTTATCGTTCCTGCATCTTTTCGTTTCGCTCTTACTGTTTTCTTTTCCTTTGGTGGTAGTGGTTTCCTTATTCTTGGTTTTTTCGGTTTTATCTTCATGTGATACAATTTTATATGCTGCCTAAGGCTTATTTTATAATAATATAACCTGAATAAATTTCCTTATTAAAAAAAAATACGTCGTATATAAACGGATTACATTACAGAAATAACAATATGTAAGCAAATTTACATTGCTTTTCCATTGTTGATTTTATTTTTAAATTGAAATGATCCTATTTTGGTATTAGTTGCTCACCTTTTACAGTTTTCATACGGACACTCGAAGACTTCTCTACTCTCATTGTGTATTAACAAATGCATACTGTAGTAAGGTTTATGCGTAAAGGATTTTTCACATGTACTGCAGGTATACACTGACAAATAAAAATGTTATAAAATACAAGTTGTTCTTATTCTTTATATATGAATATCAATTTACCTTTTTTACCGCATTTTTCTCTCATATGTTTCCGGAATATGGTCCATCGGTAAAATACCTCACTACATTTACAAGTATAACTTTTATGACTTCTTTTATGTTTTTTATAATCAGTTATTGTAACGAATTTTGAAGTACAATGCTCACACCTACAATATATGTGTCATTACGTTCCTACGTATAGTTCGAATGATAACAGAATACATACGAAAATGGTGCAATTCCGGTATGATTGTACATATGAGTACGAAGCTGATGTTTCTTAGCAAATTGGGCGCTACATTCTTCACAAACATGATCTTTTTGTGATTCATGGATTCTTTTAATGTGTCGCAGAAGACTAGTTCGACTAGACAATTCCTGGTAACATCCTTCTACGGTACATCTACAAGCCAAGGTATATTAAATTCAGTGGCATACAGTAGGATAATTATAGATCCCATGATCTTCTCGATTAAAAGTGTAACAGTGGTAATACCTTACCGGAGTAATTTAACTTTTGTTTTAGTATGGACCGTTTTCTTATGTCTTCTTAAATGCCACTGATTTGTGTATGTTTTGTTACAATTGTCTTCATCGCAAGCAAAAGGACGCTACAATAAATTGAATTTATAATTAAATGTACAATTAAATCTAAATAAATATAAATACCTCGCCTTTGTGTTTTCTTAAATGAGCTTCTAATCTAGATGGTTTTGAAAATTTTGCTTTGCATCCAGGTTCGGTACAAATATGTGGCTTTTTCATTTTTCATAGACGTTTTGTAAGTATAAATTATGTCTAGTTTTCCATATAATTGATATAATTTTTTAATTGAACACTAAATAGAAATATTATATTCTAGTAACCTGACATACACATAACCTAGAACATACGTCCAAAACGTACCCACATAAATACATTCTTGCCAGTTCTTGCATGCTTCTACCGCCAAAACTGGTAAATGCTGGTAAACGTACCGGTTTAAATTTCGTTTACTTTATAGTACATATATTCCGAAACTAACTTAATTCAATTCGACTTCAAAGTGGCTTGAATGGAATTTTGCATAGATGTATCTTTAAAAAATAAAAGAAACTAGGAGATCCTAGTTTGTTAAATGTCAGTTTTACCAACTCAGTACTGCAGTTTTATCTAATCATGTCAGATTAATACGTTGTTTCTAATTAACATTTAACTGATTTTTAGTAAAATTATGTGCATGTGGGCATCAGAGTGGTACGTTTAGTAATTCTATGTGTTAAGAGATAATTAGTGTTGTTGGATATATTCTATACAAAAATATATAATTTGTTAATTTCCAGCGGATTAGATTTTAGCATATAGTACTTCAGTATATTTTTTGTCGTTAGTCTTATTGCGTGATTATTAACATTGATTAAACTACAATTCAGTTACATTATATAAACATGCTAATGGAGCGCGAAGAAGGAGAACTGTCTGACGAGGATTTGGAAGACGTATCGGACAACAGTTCTATGTCACTTGTATCTGGTAAGTCACCTTCATTATCTACGAATCGAGAACCTTTGAAAGAACTTTCGCTGACCAGCGTCAGTGATGATTCAGAACGAAATGAATCAGTACTCGATAAAGATAGAAGTTATCGCTTGCTATCAACACGTGCTGCACGAGAAATCAATCGGGACATATGTCGTAGACATTATAAATATCATAGAAATGATAGAAATTATATTGCACCGAAAAGGGCCAGACAAATTTCAGAACGGCGTATAACCCAAAGCAGAACAAATAGTAGAAAGCAATATAGCAGCGTATCCAGTAATAGTTCAGAAGTTGATAGCTTTATACAAGATAGAAAAATTTTAAAACAATTACGAGACGCTGTTAGAATAAGTACGTCCAAAAGTCTTCCTAACTGTAGTTTACGCACAAGATTGAAACGTATGATTGAACCCGATTCACAAGGTTCCAAGAACAGCAATTCAGAGGATGATGGTGAACTAGTGGCATTGCGTGATCAAGCTTTACAATCCAAAACAAAAAATGACAGTCCTATGGACTCCGCAAAAGACACAATAACTGATGAAGACTTAATTAATTTACGATTAATTGCGTTACGATCGGCAGTAATGAAAAAACATCAAAACCGTAGAAAACGTAAAGAAGAACAGAATAAACAGTTAGAACAAGTTGTAATGAATGGAGATCCGGAGAAAACTGATGTGAACCGTAGTGAATGTAATGGTGAGAAAGAAGAACTAGAAGGTACCGTACCAGATGTACCCGCGGATGAACCAAACCCAATATCCAGTAAATCGGAGACTGAAGACATGAAACAAACAAATACTCAGGTTATAATAGAACATAATGATACAGACGTTATTAAAGACACTGTAAATATAGCAGATAATAATAATAAACATATTGATGAAGATGAAGATATACTACGAGCAATGCTACTTACAAGTATATCGAAAAAAATAGCGAATAAAAAAGAGAATTTGAAAAAACAGGAAAAGATCGAATTAAAACAGATTCTTCCATTACCAAATAATGTAGCTGTACCACAGACAACAAAAAAGACAGTTGAAAAAAATCATGTCATAATACCTTCGGCACCAATAAATCGCATTATAATAAATGTTAATTCAGATTCAGATTCTGATGCCGAACAAACCGTAGCTGAGAAAAAAGACACAAATAGCAATGTCAAATCGAATGATTTGTTCGATAAAAGTTTGTCGTTATTTTTACAACAAGCCAGAGCTAAATCTGAAACGGAACATCAGAGTGATATCGCGAAACATTTACCTCGATCACAGCAATTGGAGTACAAACGACTGAAGCGAAAACTGCAACAGATGTCAACCAGAAACAAGTTGAAACGAACTACGGATGTACTAGAGGAGAATAAAAAAATGACGTTGACAAATGTGATTTCTAAACGAATCGAAACGTCTCTGAGCAAGCCAACGGTAAATCATCCACCTGTGCTGAAGACGACGGAGTGTGCTGGTGTACTACAACATTTTAGTGAGATTAGTGATAAGCAATTGAATCATGCCAGCAGGTGATACGCAGTAAAGCTGTAACAAAGTCAGAATGGTAATTAAACTGTCCGTTACAGGGTACAGGAAAAAGGTAAGTATGAAGAACTGACACCACTGATGACGCGCGTATCAGAAGCACAAAATGCACGAGACAAGGCTCAGACCCAGGTCAAACAGTTGATCAATGATCTACGTATTGCGCGGGCCGCACTCACTTCAACACATCAGACCTATTCGGTACTGATGCAACAATTGGTTAAAGCCAAAGCCAACATCGATAAACGGTTAGTTCCCCTGTCAGCCATAGATTATTTTACCAAAATTGATATAAGTATGTGTTTACTGTTTAAATATTACTCCTATTTCCCAATGCAATTTCTAATTTAATTGCATAATTCTGGATGTTTTTGTTAAGAAGCCTTGTTGCAGCACAAAACTATTACATTACAGTTTAGATGATCAAGAACTGAAAAATAACAAAACAAATAAAATTCCTGCCATTTGCACATCAACTCCGAAGAAAACGACCTTCCAGGAGAGCGCCTGCGAACTGAGCAGCATTGACCAGAATGCTGTTGTGCAACCAGTCGTAGTACAAAATCAAGTGAGCGCTGACGTCAGCCAGACGGTAACGGTAGCCGTAAATGATTGTGATAAAGACGAGAAGGAGGAGACGGAAACTGTCGTACAACGAATGGATATCGAGGAGAATGGTGGTAATAATCAGGAAGAAGAAGAAGAAGAAGTAGAAAAAGAAGTACCTATATCTGTAACTATAGTAGATCAACCACGCCAAGAGTACACGAGTATACTAACATACACATCACCATTGGATCATATGCAGTTAAATAGGTGGGTGTGTGTGTGCGATGGAATGTTAGTGTTCGATGTACGTACGTGTGTGCGTGCCTGTGTGTGTGCTGTAACATTGGTGTATTTCAGGGAGAAATTACCGGGAGACCCGTTGTTGGTGCTGTGTCCGTACGATTTGCTGGGGGAGTGTCGCGACCCGAGTTGTTCATACCGGCATTGTGGCAATGCTATTACAGACTAGCCATGTTATGTTCCAGGTCGTCTAAAGCGATCTCGTTCTACTCTTGCTAGAATTTCCTCCGACTACGAACCAAAGTGCCAATTAGTGTGTTGCTTACATACGTGTAGTAAGTAAACTAGTTCATAAAGCACCATTCTCATTTCTTTTTTCTTCTTATTTTTATTGCAAGTTTGCACATTAATTTATATACTATAATATATATTTTTTAAAAGATTGTTGTATTTTGATAATGAAAATAAATACTACTCATGTATAAATTTATTCACATTCGTTTTAATTGGTTAATAAACCCTAGAAAACCATTACCCGTTTTTTGGGTTAGGTTCATTATCCGATTCGTCAACTTTGGGTTTACAAACGCGTACAATTCTGTTTGGAAAAGTTCCTTCTTCTCGCATTCTATCCCATTTTTCAACCCACGCAAATGGACAAAGTGTAGTGAATACTTTCTTAAAATATTCGCATCTGTCATCTCCATCTAATACGTCTACGCACCGATGATAATCAAGGTAATTTACATAACAATTTAACGTTTGATTTGTCTGTGGGAATCGTGGATCAAACGGCACAGATTTCAATTTACATTTTTCCTATAAATAATTGAATTATAATAGTAAGGTAATAGATGAATTAATTGTATTGTTGTATACCTCAGACATGTTATATTTATTTATCAAAAATACATACAAAATTCTAAAACGACAATTAGTGACAATTTAAAAACAAATGATTTGTAAATATAATTATCATTATAGAGGCGTCGCCATGGTTAGTTGGGATCAATCTTCCAGAAACATAGTGTTCTGTCATCGCCAATGCAAACAATTGGTAATCGGAAATGCCACGTTGCATTTGTCGGCAGTAATACTGACGCGTTGAGTTTTGTATGTCCGTTCTGTAGCTGCGTTACTTTAATACACGATGCTAATGAATTAACAGTGGCAACTAGATTTCCAAGTGGACTAAACTGCATATGTCCACCGCCGTCAACATGTATCATCTTGGAATGAGCAGGTCGACTAAAATATACCACAATAAATTGACAAGAATTTGCATTTAAATTATAATGTTACATACCTAGGACGTGTTAAATCCCATAAAATCAATTCACCTTGCTGCAAGGCACCTACAAGTTGAGAATCGGATGGACTCCAATGTGCAAAGGAAACCGATGCATTATTTTCTAACGATAATATTGGCTGCTGCGAATGAATGTTATAGAACCGGATTAAGCCGTTTTTCTCGCAAACCATTAACTTTGCAGTGTCTTCATTATGCCAGCACACCGATATACCGGGTGATGTAAGGTAAAACACTGTGATACATGTACAGTCACTCATATCCCAAACCTGTGCAGTCTGATCATCGCTAACGGAAGCTAAGTAGTTATTTTCAGATTCAAAACATAGATCATTAATGTAATTATTATGTCCTTCTAAAATCTGAAACAAATGAGACCAATGTTGCTGTTATCAAATCAAAAAACGTTTAGTTTTACTGATACCTGGCATGTGTTTGAATTTAGAAGATCACTTTTGTACAGTCTAAGTTTAAAGTCATCGCCCGCTGTACAAAACTGTAATATCTTCGGTAATACACTGAGAGATGTTTGAGGTGATATGGCAATAGAAAAACACTGAACTTCATGGCCGAATTCTCCAACAATTTGAAAATCAAAATCATCCTAAAATAAATAATTTATTAAACCAATTATTCTAAAAAATAATGTGTGTTATATATTGATCAAATCATGAGTTGCTAGGAAAGTAAAACAAAATATTAACAAATGATATTGTTTAGTATAATGTCAAACATTTTATATGTGCTATTAAAATATGTGTTTCTATATTGAAAATATAAGCTTAGTTTAACTACAAGGTGTATTTATCAATAAACATTTAAAAGTTCAAGATACTTTATTGGCGACGAGGATTTAAACGGCAGGCGACGCGTTTAGTGAGATTCAATAACTAATATTGTGATTGTAAAACGCTACCCGAAGAACGAGATGGCAGTGAATAGTTCAAACAGTTCTCCAGGATCTTTTTTAGGATGTCTTGAACCATATAGGTCGTCGACATCATGGGAGAGTTATCGTGAAAGGTTGGATTTCTTTTTCGAAGCTAACAATATAACTAACGATAGCACAAAAAGGGCTATTTTCCTAACGATGGTGGGTGACACAACATACGAAGTCATCCGGTCATTGGTCACACCTTCAGCTCCCAAAGATTTAACTTTGGCAGAAATTTTGGAGAAATTAGGTGGGCATTACAATCCAATTCCTAACGAGATTGTTCAGAGGTACAATTTTCACAAAAGAATTCAAAGGAAAGATGAGTCAATAGCTGATTTTGTAGCTTCATTAAGAAAACTTAGTCAACACTGTAATTTTGCAGAATTAGATAAAATGCTCAGAGATCAGATTGTATGTGGCGTGCAAGACGAGGCATTGCAGAAAAGGTTGTTCTCTGAGCCTCATTTAACTCTCAACAGAGCTTTTGAATTGGCAACAGCTGCAGAAGCAGCAAATAAAAATGTGCAGGACGTGCGTCCTACAATCAGCAACGAAATACTAGCGGTACACAACAAAGTTAGTGGGGCGAAAGAACAGGCTGATAAAATGAAACCATGTTTCCGTTGTACAGGGAAACATACACCTATCAATTGCAAATTCAAAGAAGCCGAATGTGACTTTTGCAAAAAGACGGGGCACATTGCGAAGGCTTGTTTCAAGAAGAAAAGAGTAGAGAAGCAGAAACAATGCAACATAGTCGAAGAGGATCTGGAAGACGAGACATACAATTTGCATGTAATTGATTCGAAATGTTCCAGTACCCAACGTATAACAGCCAAAGTGGAATTAAATGACACGCCAATCACTATGGAAGTGGATTCGGGAGCAGCTTTCACACTAATATCAGAACAATCGTGGCAAGTAATCAAGAAAGCTGGAAATAAATTACGCCCGTCATCTGTCAATTTGATATCATATTGTAAAAAGGTTGTCGATGTACTGGGTGAAGCAAAAGTTAAAGTTCTACACAAAAATAGAATTGCGCATCTACCATTGCTTATTGTAGGAGGAAATGGAGGCAGTCTTATAGGCCGGAACTGGTTCCACAAGTTGGGCATACAAGTGACTGGTGTTCACAGAATCACTACGAAAGGAGTAATAAACGCAGAAAAGGATTTCCCAGAAGTGTTTTCTGATGAACTTGGAATCTACAAAGGTCCAGAGATCGCAATTCAGCTCAAACCTAATGCTAGGCCTAAGTTTCTGAAGGCTAGACGAGTTCCTTTCGCTATCAAATCGGTTGTTGAAGAAGCTATTGAACAGCTGGTTCAACAAGGAGTATATCAACCAGTACAACATTCTGAGTGGGCCACACCAGTAGTATCAGTACGAAAAGACGATGGGTCTATACGTTTGTGCGGGGATTATCGCAGTACGGCAAATCCAGCAATAGAGACTGATACATACCCTTTGCCTACTATTCAAGAAATATTGGCAGCTACATCAGGGGGAAAAATATTCTCCAAACTGGACCTTAAACAAGGATACCAGCAGCTTAAGGTCAACGACGAGTCGGCCTAAATTTTGACAGTAAACACACACAAAGGGCTTTTTAAAGTCTGTAGGTTAGCTTTTGGCGTAAAGGCAGCGGCTGGTGTTTTCCAACGTACAATGGAAGATGTCATAAGGGGTCTTGACGGAGTCATTGCTTTTCAGGACGATATATGTATATCAGGAAGCAATAACGAAGAGCACCTTCATAGACTATATAGTGTGCTACAACGTTTGAAGGAATATGGTTTAACCGTCAGGAAGACAAAGTGCGTGTTAGCTGCACCGGAAATCAATTTTATGGGTTATAAAATTAACGCTCTAGGAGTATCGCCAAAGGAGGACAAAGTTAAGGCAATTAAAGCAGCGCCAGAGCCACAATGCAAAACTGAGCTACAATCTTTTTTAGGCATGATCAATTTTTACAATCGTTTCCTACAGGACAAAGCAACAGAAGCAGAGCCATTATATAAATTGCTCAATAAGCAAGCCCGATGGAAATGGACAAAACAACACTGTAGAGCATTCAATAAAATGAAAGAGCTATTGCAAACTGAAACGGTATTGACACACTACAGGACAGACACTCCGCTTATCCTTTCATGTGATGCTTCTGCATATGGATTAGGGGCTGTGTTAGCCCATAGATTTCCGGATGGAACTGAAAAACCAATTGCATACGCGTCTCGAACAATGGGCAGGAGCGAAAGAAATTACGCGCAATTAGACAAAGAGGCTTTGTCAATTATATTTGGTGTTAAACATTTCCATCAATATATTGCAGGAAGGAAGGTCACAATTATCACTGACCACCAACCGTTACTTGGAATATTACGACCAGATAAACAAATACCAGCGATGGTATCTCCAAGACTTTTACGCTGGTGCTTATTATTATCAAGTTACGAATATAACATTGAATATAGACAAGGAAAATTTCACGCTAATGCGGATTGTTTGAGCCGGCTTCCACTACAGTCAACAGTTGACGAACCGTATCCACCTGGAGACGTGTTGCTCTTGGAATCAAGAAATGAACCGCTAATTCAGGCACAGTTAGTCAGCACCAGTACCAAGAAAGACCCTATATTATCGGCGGTTTCTAGATGGCTATTACATGGATGGCCTAAGGAGATTCCGATAGAGGATCAGTACAGTCCGTTTGTGAAAAGGCGAAACGAGCTTTCTGTGCAAAAAGACTGTGTTTTATGGGGAAATAGAGTTGTTATTCCACGAATTCTGAGATCGGCAGTATTAAAAATGCTTCACGCAAGTCATCGAGGCATTTCCGCAATGAAGGCATATGCAAGAAGCTACGTGTGGTGGCCCAAGATGGATGAAGAAATTGAAAAGTGTGTACGAGTATGTAACCAGTGCCAGATTCAGCAAAATGACCCGCCAAACAGTCAAATTAGGATAATTGAGAAGCCTGATAATCCATGGTCAACATTACACCTTGATTTTGCAGGACCTTTCAAAGGAAAGACATTCCTTATTGTTGTGGATACCACGTCCAAATGGCTTGATGTTCAACTGACCACAAGTATGGCCTCAACCGAAGTGATCAGGTGTCTCAGACAACTTTTTGCAACCCATGGTATTCCAGATAAAATAATATCAGACAATGGCACAGCTTTCACATCGGAGGAAACGAGAAATTTCTTCAAAGCAAATGGAATCTCTTTTAACACATCTGCTCCGTATCATCCAGCAAGCAACGGTCAAGCAGAGAGAATGGTGCAGTACACTAAAACTGTTTTGAAACAGTTAGAAGGAGATTTACAGTTACGACTGGCAAGATTCCTCTTTAGGCAACACACAACGCCCCATTCGACGACACATAAGACCCCAGCGGAGATCCTTATGGGCAGACGACTACGGACCGTTATGGACAAGTTGCATCCAGACAACATGGTGGCAAAACATAGCAAACCCGAACTAACAAACACCACCAGAGCATTCAAGGTCAAAGAAGAAGTGTATATACGAAATTATACACATGGCCCGAAATGGGTACCAGCTAAGGTAATCGAAGTTACAGGACCAGTATCTTATGTCACTGAAACAGTAGGCGGAGAAATAGCGCGAAGACATGTTGACCAAATCAGAAAAAGGTATGTAGATCTAACTGAGAGAAAAGAAATACCAAGCATCAAAGATTTTTCGGAAAAGCAGCAAAGAGATAAGGTTTTAGACAGTCAGCAACAGTCGGAATATCCGGAAGGATGGTCAGCCCAGGAAACCTGTGAAAAGGAGCAAAGCGATAATGTTTTAGACTGTCAGCAACAGTCGGAGGATCTGGAAGGATGGTCAGCCCAGGAAACCTGCGGAGGACGAGAGGACATGGAAACATGTTGTGAAGCGGGAAATATATCTAGTAACAAAATGTTTAACCAGCCTTTTGGTTCAGTTCCTGCAGACCATGTACAGAATGCTGTTCCAAGGACAGAGTCTGCCGAGTTCAGCGCATCTAGGAGATCAACAAGAATACGACGAACTCCAAAGTATTTGAAAGATTTTATAAAAAATTAAAGAGGGAGATATGTTATATATTGATCAAATCATGAGTTGCTAGGAAAGTAAAACAAAATATTAACAAATGATATTGTTTAGTATAATGTCAAACATTTTATATGTGCTATTAAAATATGTGTTTCTATATTGAAAATATAAGCTTAGTTTAACTACAAGGTGTATTTATCAATAAACATTTAAAAGTTCAAGATACTTTAATGTGCTTGCATATACCTGAAATTTTACTTGACCTATACATATTTTTTTTGCAAATGCTATACATAAAATGTCATGAGACCATTCAAATGGCGAAAAATGTACACTATAAATTTGATTATCAAACTGTTTATTAAAAGTAGGTAAATTATCACTTTTCATCTTGTCTTCTAGTACCCCAATATCAGAAATTAGTCTAGACATCTTTTTTTCTGTTTATAAAATAATTATTGATAACCACAAATATTCAAAAATCACCAACTGTTGGCAGATCCGATCAACATCAACCGCTATCATGCTGAAAACAGATGCAAGATGATTATTGTACGTTTATAGTAGTACATTTAGATTCAATAGTATAAGTAAAGTAAGAAAAAAAATTAAATGTGAATATTAATGAGTTTAGTAAGCAATAAATGTTATTAGCTTATCTTTTAAAGTTTTTTATTTTATTATTTTTATTTTAATTTATGAGAAACGAACAAAACAAAACTTTTTTATGTAGATTTTGTTTTTATTTTCAAATCCGTGCATATATGTCATTTATTTTTGGTTTAGGAAAATTTGACGTTATACATGTTATGGGGACATGTTGAACTGTGTTGTGCTGTAAACGTAGTATAAAACACAACCTTCTTGTTTTGAACGATTTCTGTATGCTTGTGATACGTGAGTGTTGCCGGTATTAACGTATTTGTACAGTACATATTCCTTATGTGAGCATTTTACTTTTATCTAATTTTAATTAAGTAAGTGGTTTGTATTAATTATTTTGGATCTTTCTGTTGCATAAATTTACATTGTTGCTCTTATTCACATGTGCAATATGGACCGAGCTAGTTAATCGTTAAGTTTTATGGGTATGGGATTTTTCTAATTAACAGTCTGGAGTGTTATACTCCATTTGAAGGATGTCGGAGGAAGTTGCTCTCTTGGCAGAGGAATTGGCACGTGCCGTGGAACTGACGATGAGTGCAACAGCATCGCAATCTGCACGTCATGAAGCCTACAATGCCTGCGAACGTTTCAAAGAAACTTCACCGCTTTGTGCTCAAGCCGGTCTGTTTCTTGCTGCTGGGGTACAACATTCTACAGTTGTCAGACATTTCGGATTACAACTCATGGAGCACACGGTGAAATATCGTTGGAATCACATATCACAGTCGGAAAAATTATTCATAAAGGTAAATTGTTGTGAAATAGTTAGTAATATACTTTCTTAACATACTAGCCTGATTGCATCATACATTGTATTTTAGGAAAATGCTATGAAATTATTAGCAGCTGGAGGAGCAAGCAATGAACCTCACATGAAAGATGCCTTGAGTAGAGTTGTTGTAGAGATGGTTAAACGAGAATGGCCACAACAATGGCCCGGTCTGCTGGCTGAATTGTCAGAAGCGTGCGGTTGTGGAGAAGTACAGACTGAATTAGTTTTATTAATATTTTTACGACTGGTTGAAGATGTCGCATTGTTACAAGTAAGCACTTGCATTCCATAACCTACAGACATTTATATACTTTAGTTATATTAATTTTCCTTTTTAGACTTTAGAATCAAATCAACGGCGGAAGGATATTTATCAAGCTTTAACGACTAATATGGCAGTCATTTTCGAATTCTTTTTACAATTGATTGAACTTCATGTTGGACAGTTTCGTGCGCGCAGTGAAGCGGGCGATGTTGAGAAAGCTTCGGCACATGGGCGGGTAGTACAGGTTGTGCTTTTAACATTGGCGGGTTTTGTCGAATGGGTATCTATGACACATATAATGGCACGTGATGGACGTCTGTTGCAAATATTGTGTTTGTTACTTACCGATAGTGCATTTCAAAGTCCGGCCGCAGAATGTTTACTACAGGTAAATCATTTTCTTGTGATTATCTTGTCGATATTGTTACTTATACTGTCGTTACGCGTTCTAGATAGTGAATCGGAAGGGACGTACTGAGGAAAGGAAACCACTACTGATATTGTTTAGTGACGAAGCTGCAGGTTGTCTACTCGCGGCAGCTAAACTTGAGAGTCCGACGCTAAATGAACAACAGTATTTATTTAAAAAGAAAATAATTCATGTATGTGAATACTCTAGGTTTACCTTTTAGACACAACTAATTAATTACATACTTTTATTTTAGGTTTTGACAGGTCTTGGTTCACAATTATGTGCTCTTTGGGGAAAAGAAGGAGGTTTAGTGGGTCGCCCGAATAATTTCTCATTATATTTAGATGCCATCTTGGCATTTTCAAATCATCCAAGTTTAACTTTGGCGCATTTGGCGAATCCGTTATGGAATAGTATGCTGAAACACGATCAGATTTCGCGGGATCCGGTGTTTTTGTCGTACATTCCACGCTGGGTTCAATGCACTGCGCCGAAGATTATGAAAGTCAATTATCCGACGACTTCGATACCGTGCACTTCGCCTGATACTGCCAGCTATTGTCGACTTGATCACGATAGTGAAGAGGAGTTTGCTCTATTCTTCTACAGATGTCGGGTCGACTTCCTGGATACATTCCGACAGGCAACTGTTGTAGCACCGTTGGTCACATTCGGTTACATTGAGCAATGGATGAGTAAATGTTTACAAATACCGAATAGCACATACAGTCTGAACTCTCAGGATCCATTGTATTTGGAATGGGAAGCACTTGCTTTCGTTACTGAAAGTGTACTGAGTCGTGTGCTGCAAGCCACGGAACGTCCATCAACTACTGCTGGTCTCCGATTACTTGAATTGTGTTTGGCGTATGAGCCACACGATCCAATGGTGTTGTCCACGCTACTCACATGTATCTCTGCGCTGTTCGTGTTTCTGAGTATGTCATCGGGTCATATGGCGCCATCGGTCAATCCCGTAGCCATGTCTGGTGCTGCATTATTACCCCGTGTTCTTGAGAAAATATTTTCCGTGTTAATGTTTTCGCCACCCGGTCAAACCAAGGATACCCGGTCGAAAGCCGTGAAAAACGTCCGACGGCATGCTGCTTCTCTGATGGTCAAAATCGGACACAAGTATCCGTTACTTTTGTTACCGGTGTTCGATCAGATTCGGGTAACTGTTGCGAATCTCGAACGTCAGAATGGATCAACGCAGCTGAGCATGTTGGAACGAGTCACGTTACATGAAGCATTGCTGCTGATATCGAATCACTTCTGTGACTATGAACGACAAACTACGTTCGTACGGGAAGTGATCGTTGAAGCAAACGCACATTGGTTATCCATTGCAGCTATCGGTGCATTCAAGGATGTTGTACAGTTCATGTCGTATATGGGATTAGACAAGGCACCCGTGTCGCCCGGTAGTGAGGACAGTTGCGGCCAGAACCGCAGCCATATTGTGCTTTGTGTTAATTTATTGCTGGGCATTGTGAAACGTTGCGCTTGGCCAGAGGATCCTGAACGAGCAGCTCGAGGCGGTTTTGTAGTGGGTTTGACTGAATCGGGAAATCCGGTGTGCCGTAACCCAGCAACGCCGCATGTTGTGCCCTTGTTGCCACATCTGCTAGATCAGATGCGGATATTCAATGAGCTGTATAGTCCCGAAGCGCAGGCGCGACTATCCGAGGGATATGCGGGTGTTTTAGCCATGTTGGATGTAGAACGCACTAATTTACTAGGTTTGGTCGGCACATCTGTAAATACGGATCCACTCGAGGTGCCTGGTGTACATACACCGCACGAAAGAATGCAACGGTTCCTCTTCCATTTGCATGAATCTTGCTATCATATGCTTGGCTCTGCGGGACCATCACTTGGTCGCGATCTCTATCAGTTACCAGGTCTAGGGAATGCTGTAGTCAACAGTGTATTGTCTAGTTTACATGTACGTTACCGTGGAGTACATTTCATAGTTTTCATATTAATTGCGTGTGTTTTGTCGGACAGGTCATACCGGATTACCGTCTACGGCCAGTAATTCGGGTATTTCTTAAACCATTCATACATTCGTGTCCACCGGCATTCTATGAAGCTGTACTCATACCGGTTATGTCTCATCTAGCACCGTTTAGTAAGTTTATAATACTCCTAGAACCATGCGTGTAATTTATTGTTACTAAATCTTGATTTGTTGTGACTTGCAGTGATAAATAGGTTAGGAGCTAAATGGCAACAAGTAAACGAACTTCGTGACAGTGGCGCACTGGACGAGAACGCGGATACTCAAGAAGTACTAGAGGATATACTGACACGGGCGTTAACTAGGGAATATCTTGATGTAGTGAAAATCGCGCTTATAGGTGGCAGTCTACCAGATTCTGCGGAAAGTGAAGATCTTACAATGGATGCACCACCACCACCATCTCGAAATGCTCTGGCAGCTGAAGTTATTTCCGAGTTGGGCACCTTGCTGTTGCGTAGTGAACATACTTGTCAACCGTTGGTTCTGACAGTGATAGGAGCATTATCTTGGATCGACAGTAACGCATCTATAAAGGCAACGCTACTTACTGGGCCAATTGTTAGGTTATTGGTTGCTGATGGTTCTCTGACTGGAGGTATGGCCGTGCATATTATGATGTCAGTATTACAGGTAACAGTAGGAAGATGAACAACTGACCTTTGGACCTGTTATTTTATATGATTATTTATTTTGGTCAGGCATTAACATTACATGGTCAACATGATGCTAATCAGGGTTCACTGTTGACGCTGGGTGCACAATTGTACGAAACACTACGACCTTTGTTCCCCGATGTTCAACATGTTATGCAACAAATCCCGAACGTCAATCCGGTTGATCTACAGAAATTGGAAGAACGCATTTCGAGTGGCACAAGCAAGGGTAACAAAGTTGAGAAAGTCAAGAAAGATCTATTTAAGAAGATTATAGGACCGGTACGTTTATGTCGGGAGTACAATGATTGTTTGAGCGTGACACTTATGTAACAAATATTACGTATATTTCTCTGTTACAGTTGATTGGAAGAAGTATAGGACAGTTGTTTCGGAAAGAAGTGAAAATTGCCGATCTGCCACGTTTAGAACTTCCAAAGAAACCCGCACCGGATATAATACCAAATTTAAGTAAAATATTTTGAACGCCGACTGGAAATTATAGAGAAAAACGCCATAATGATTGAATTGAAATAATGACAAATAACTCACGATACACAACTGAACACGAGATGATTTGATAGTTCCTTTATAAATGAATGAAACTACACTGTACATGTTTGCATGGATTTGTTGTTACTGGTGCTGTCTGGTGTATTTATAAACTATGTGTTGCCTTTTTAAGCTTCTCTCTAAATAATTAATTAATTACGTTACGGTGATGATGATAGGAGTGCGGTAATTTGATAATTTTATTTATAAAATAAACAAGATACTTGAATGTTCTCCGACAAATGTCCAAACATCACAACAGCATTACTACTGATGATTATTGACTAGTTTGAGGATAATTGTAGTACAGAAAGGTACTTTGAGAATTTTATTTATAAAATTGATATTGAATGTCTGCGACAAATGTCGAACATCACAGCAGGATTCGTATTGGTGAGTAAAGTAATTAATAACGTACTTTGACTATATAATGAAATATTATATTTGATATGTGTACAGCATTCATTCCATAACAACCTGTAACAAAACATTTGTTATACTCTATAAATTATTTTTAACTGGTTTCAGTGAAAACCGCAATGTGTAAATATATTAATGAATTTGTTATAATATACTTATAATTAAACTGTGTTGTAGAACATCATTTATACGTATGTTTTATTTCCTATTTAATCGAAATCATTTTCCCACAAATATCCCTTTAAAACAATGACTAAATAAACTGCAGAAGATTTTAGATGTTAAACCATCTTTGAATAAAACCATAATGTAATAGATTTGAATAATAGCGCATATTTGTACATATAAAATATATACATTCATTTTGCATACATAATTTGTTTGGAACTAAAAATATATTTTAACCTTATTTATTAGTTAGTTTTTATTTATTACCGAATCAATTACGCTATCGTTCATTTATAACTAAGTTCTTCATAATAATTATTATATTTTCATTTGTTTTTCACATGATAATCACACGTGAACAAATACCACGAAACAATTCTAATTGCGGTCGGTAATTACCGAACAAAAAAGCGAAATTATTATTAATGCTTTTAGTTATAAGAAAAGCTGACATGTAAAGTATATAACATTGACTATACTTAGTTCCACCAACTGTAAAATCGTATATTATATTCATGTGTGAATTTGCAAACAAATTTATACATATGAAAAATGACGGATCAGAACAAGTTTATGTATATCAGGAAATGAACACATACATTCATTAATTATTAAAGAAAATATTAGTAGGAAGTATTCTTGTATATGGAACATTAGAGAATATGTATATACTTCTTGATATTTATCAGTTACCGAATTGAAGGTGTTTTTATACAGGTCAGGGTCAAGGAAAATTGCATTCAAGGTGACATGTGCAACTTAAAGTCAGTGCACTGGTCTACCTAGACCGACATATCGTACAGATAATTTCTATATTTTAAATTATATTAGTAAACTATTTCAAAATATTCAATATGGAAAAAATAATATGTTGATATAATTTTAATATAAAATCCTCTGTAATGTATTGTATGAGTTATGTATACATTTGATCGCAATTAAATGTTTGAAATCGAAGTATTCACAATACAAAATGATTATCAATTATATATGTATATATGTCTGTACGTACATCGTTTTTACAATATTTGTTGATGTCATAGTTGTTAAATTAAAGGCGATAACGTGATAAAATTAGTTCAGCATTTATTTTATTAACAAAAGGTCGTTTGCTGACAACTAGCTATTTTTCTATAAGTTCGCTAATGCTAACATAAACTATTTGAACATGTAACCTTTGCATACCGCGCACCAATTAAATGTTAGCAAATTGATAAATATGATTCCATACGCTAATCTAGTGTTAGCTTAACTACATGTCGACGTTACGAAAACATTAAAACATTACGCACATTAAATTGTTCAAAGTATTTTGCATATATTGTTAAATTATAAAAAAATTTTTTGCACCTAACTTACATGTTCATTACTTCTATTATATAATTTTAAATATAATATACGTGTTTTAAATAGTTTACAATTGCCATAAGTTATTGCGCGTCCATTCGTTGCTTTCGATCACGTTGCCATCATGTGGCCAACGTGGTAACTATAATGACGGGTGCATCGCTGTGGAGCAGACGGACGGTGGAAAAAACAACCTTGGGTTCTATCTAGCGAACCGTCCCGTGTGTGTGCTTGTCAATGTAAAATTAAATCGTAAAGTATTATGAATTATAATTATACACTACTCATTAGTGATATCTGATAGTGGTCCAGTGCTGTGTCGCCAATAATTTCATCTATATTATGCATTATCAGAAAATAGTCTTGTGGCTCATCGTAATAATATTTTGGTGTGACGGTCAAAATGCTGATATTGTTGAACAAATTCGGGACAGTCGGCAAGAGAAATACGCGTCGAGCCGTAACGATGCAATGTCAAAGAGTTCGTACGGTTTATTGAGTGATTCAATTTCACACGTTAGCCAAGAAAGTAAGTAGAAATAGTAATAACCAATTCACTATTTGACAATATCATAGAGTATTGTATACGTTGGCTATAGTGTTGGCCGTAGCTTGGGGGTCTAGTTGTTAGTAGTTGTAATTATTATTTCTGTAATTGTGATTATCTAGGTGATAATTGCAATGATGACATTGGTTGCCTTCTAATGGCCTCAAACGATCGCTTAGGTTTGGAAGCCATCAAGGCACTCCATCAACAACTGGACGATGATGCGAATGGAAATGTGGACTTGTCAGAATCAGACGATGTAAGTGTCTCATAAAAACATATGTTACTTGAACAAACAAACTAATAAACGCCGAATTAACGCTCCTTCTAACATCTGGCTCCCTGCTAAACTTACACAGTGCTATAATCATAATCTCGCCGGCTGTCAAACGATAATTGTACCATTCTTATCGTTCCTTATCATTAATAAGGAAATTGTTTAATGCGACTCATTAAATAAAAATTTATATGCTTTTTACTAAATATGGTTCTTTAATACATATACCTGTTTGTGTTGATCATTATCTATATATAAATGATATTACTCATGTATGTGTGACATTGCTAGTAAAATATTTCAATACCATAATTTGTTTTGTAATTATTGTATCAAAAAGTTTCTAACTTTAATTTAAAACTACAATAAAAGTGAATTTAATCAATTCTATTAAAAATCATGGAAATTTGTAATTTATTTACAATTGTCATAAGTTTAATTTGTTTAAATTTATTTAGTATAATTAATTGCTTGGAATTCACATAATCAACTAATAATAACCAATGTTTGAGATCCACTGATGCCGCAATTATTATGTACTTAAGCATTAATTGTTTTATTTACTCGCAAGACAGTAGCCGACTGTGTATTTACTTTGTAAACTCCCTAATTAATAATTCGCAATTATAACACGGGAATTTTATTACTAAAATAATATTGATTTAGATCTTACATAATTACGTCAACAATATTAACAGTACACATACATAAGTTAATCTTTTCCATTCTAATTTTACTTTAATTACCTGCGAACCATAATTGTTTGAACATTGAATCCTATGTTGTTTATTTGAATCTGTCATTTCGAGTTACTTAATTACTATAAATCCGTGAAATTCTATGTGGAATATGAAATCGTATTCAAGGTTCTTACGAAACGTAATTCTAAAAATCATATTAGGCTACAGTAGAATATAGTGTCGAAAAATTACATCATTCGTGTATGTATTTATATGCCATTCTTTGCCAAATACATACATACTATGTATTTGGGGTTCTTCTGAACATTGTGCTGGAGCAATAGTCATGATTTAATTTTCAATTTAAACAAATAAGTAAATGATCCTGGCTAGTTTCTCAGAGAAGAACTGAAGTACGACTCTGGATATGAGAAGCGGCAACGGGCATTCCATCGTAACGACGACATGCACATATCCGTACGTGAACTGTGGGAAGCGTGGCTGAAGTCCGAAGTTCACAACTGGACTGTCGAACAGACTACCGAATGGTTGACAACTAACGTGGACTTGCCACAATACGTTACTACCTTCAGACTACATCGTGTCAGTGGTGCTACACTTCCCAGGTACATAATTTACTGTCAGAATACATTGAAAACGTGACAAATTTAAGAGAAAATTGAATGTTAGATTGGCTGTCAACAACATGCATTATTTGAGTAATATTCTTGGCATCAAAGATCCAATTCATAAGCAGAAAATCGCATTGAAAGCCATGGATGTAGTTCTGTTTGGACCACCAAAAGGTAACTAGATTGTTAAAGTAATATCAGGTTGTATTCAATTTTCGGTTGCTTAAGTTTGTATGAGGTATATGTTTATAATATAGATGGCAATGCGCATTGGAAGGATATGACACTGGTTACATTGCTTGTCGGCTCTGTGATTGGTTGCTGGTACACTTATTTGCAACGTAAGAAGTCCCGTACACATCTGCACCGAATGTTGAAAGATATGGAGAGTCTGCATAAGGCTGAAATTGCATTGGAGGATCTCCAGAAGGAACTGGAGCGGGCCAAGCTAGCACAAGAGAACGTAGCCACCGAGAAACAGAATCTGGAGCGACAGTTACAGGAGGCGGGCGGCGATAGTAACTCATTGAGAACTTCGTATTCCGACTTGGAGGTGTCACAGCTCAAAGCAGAAATAGAGGTATGTGATGCAATAGTTATAGTATGAATTTGTTCTTTGTAACATTTCTTTTCATCTGAGAAAAATGATCTAAAAATTGACTATTATCACAATCTATATTTGCAGATGCTACGTACAGAGTTACAAATAGCCGAAGGTGAACTAAAAGATAGATGCTGGTCGCCCCCACATGGACTGCAACAGTGGATGCAACTCACCCATGAGATTGAAAACAAAGCTTATATAAAGAAGAAGATCTCAGCTGACAAACAGCTGCAGCAAGCCAGGGAAGCTGTAAGTTGTTTAATATTCCGTCTGGCAATTTGTTGTTAAATGTTTCGTTGATTTTTTTCAGTGTGACAAGTTGAAGAAGAAACGATCTAGTTTGGTTGGCGCGTTCGTATCGACGCATGGCAAGTCTATTGACGATGTTGATCGTAGCATTGTCGAAGCACGCACATCACTCAATGAAGTAACACAAGAATTACAGGAGCGTGTGTACAGATGGAAACAGATTGAACAGCTCTGTGGTTTCAATATTATCAATAACAATGGGCTGGCGTATCTGGAGAGCATACTGTACAGGAATAATAATGGACGGCCTGGAAGCTTAAAAGGTATAGATGACAGTTAACTTACTACTGGTTGTGTATATAATCTTATCTTTTAAATTTCAATCGTATATATTGACAGTAGAACAACTGTGGAAATGAAATCGAGCATTATTATTGGTATTTACTGTAACTGTGTTGTGTGTGTCTGTCTTGTAGGTCGTATGAGCAGCAGTCAAGATGATCTGGATGATGAAACTAGTTCAATATATGCGTCCAGTGCAGCAGGTAAGCCACCACCGTCTATTGACGAAGACTATGAATATTCTGATTAAAATCACATAAACCTGTAGATAGCCACACACAGTCACACACACACACACATAAGTGCCTTATTCTTGTTAATCAGCCAGTTTTCCAAAAATTTCTACGAAATTTGACACTGATGCTATAGAAAAAAATATTTGTCAAATTTTAGTATATTCTGTAACTTTTCAAATATGGCTCCGTAATACTGGCGTACGGATATTTGATTTCCGGGGGTGTTATAAATATATTTATTCAATTAGTTTTATACCAGTTTAGTACAATAATCCAACATACAGAGCTTTATAACAATCTAGCTACATTTGAAAACGTTTCTGGTGCAATTCAATCACGTTTACTTAATTTTTTATGATTGAATTTACCCTTTGGGCTGTTAGTATATTACCATAGTACATTATTAATTAATTTTTAGTATAAGATTCCATGAGATAGGTCCTTACTGCCTAATATTTTCTTTTTTCTTAGTCTTACATTAATTTATGAATTGCTATTTTACAATCTCATGTATTTGTCGTTGTGTATTGAATTCAATTGTGATTGTTGAATGAAGTACGTTAGAATCACTTGCAAATTTTGGAATACAGATTTGAAGGTGCCATTATAGCTTGCGGTCTACTGCTATTTTATAGTAAATAGTAATCTACCACTAATCTCTCCTACTTCAAGCTACTACAGAGTAAATTTGCGGTTAACCACAAGATATCCTAGGCACTAATTATAATTACATGTTTAAAATTCTAATTCATTAAGACGGAAATGTGATAATTATTTAGTAGATTATATTTTTTTTTTGAATTTCCAATTCATAAAGCTATTAGATTTAATGAAATATTTGGTTCTTCTAGAAATTATTTCGATTATTTAATTTATATATTGTTACATTACATCTATAGATTTTTTCTGGCCCCTAACGTACTGAAAAATATTTAAGTACGATCCTGGATCCAGGCTTCCAAATACTCTCTCTTATTCAAGGCAGCATTGGACAATCTGTACTTTATACACGTATTCAACTGTCTTATTATATCGAACAAAAACCCCTCCAAAAAACACACACAATAAATGCAGTTGAATATTTTACTTATTTATGGACTGTTACTTCCACTTAATTTTAAACTGTTACTTGGGAATGTTATGAAACAAGATACACTTTGTTCTTAAACAACTGTAGTGGTTATATAATATTAAAGCGAATTATATACACTATGTATGTTACCATTAAATACGCTTTTTATTTATATTATTATATTAATAATTAAGAGTGATATTTTTGCTCTTTTTAGGAACTCACTCTAAAAATATAAATTAATGTTTTGAGTTGTACACGTTGGTATTTTTTTATTAACAACACTGCTTTCCTTTGTTATCCATGTTTAAACAAGTTTTGACATTATTTTGTTTGTTTTGTCAACAATAATAAGACCATTTTTTTTAGTTTGTGTTGGTTTAACTACTTTAATCAAATAGGCGTTGATCACGGGTATATGTTTATTTTATTGGGTTTGTTTTCCGCTGTTTGCTGTTCTATAAATGGTCCGTAATAAAACAATTAATTTTAATTAAGGCGTCTATGCGCACATCTGCTATTCTGTATGTAATACGGGGTTAAATTACAATTAGTACTAGCGTGATATTGCAGCCATTAAGTCATGTAAAATATTTGTTCTATAATATTAAAAATGAACGTAAATGAATTGATAATTGTTCATACATTCAGGATAATAATTCTGTATATATCTTGAATCGTTACGTTGTTGAGTACGCTGCAGAGAAATTGTATCGTAGTATTTGTTGTTTATTTTACCCTGAAGTGATGTAGTTTGCTAGTGATGCCGTGGTGTTAGGTTCTGCGACGTGTGTTCCATTTTCCAGGATACCTGGACGCCGGTACCACATGCATGTGGAAGGAATCCGCCGATTCGTCGGGTAGTGAGGCCAGTAAACATGATGATGATACTAGTCAGGACCCAAGGAACAATGTACATTTCATTGTGGGCGGTGAAACGTGAGTTTCATTCATGAAATTATTTTATTGCTATTCAACATTAGTGTTAATTATGTACATGTAATTTTAAGTACCTATGTTTACGTATTTCAAACGTACCTTGACTGATTATGTAACAAATAGCATGATTATTAGAAAACAACGTGTACGACATTTTTTTTAAGTACAAATAATTATCTTTATATACTACAGTAATAATTAACATTCGTATTTTTTGTATACATCAATTGTGTAATTTTTTTGTCTTGATGCGTGGTCTTTCGATTTTCATAAGACTTATATGTATGTTGTTATTTGTCGTAGATCTAACTGGGGTTCGGAAGATCTGATTAAACATAACCGTGCGCAGTCGCAACAACCCCTACAACTACGCAGCAGCAGTAACAACAGTATTAACAACAACACATCGGCCAACAGTAATATGATTCGTTCCCAGTCACATGACACTAATATCGCTTTAGCCAGCACATTACCAACAACAACAACAACAACCGACAACACTTCCAACAATAATCACACTGGCACATTACCCAAAACATCACATTCAGAGACTAGTTTAGACACAGCAGCACATCACCATCATCATCATCAGCAACAGCAGCAGCAACAACAACAGCAGAGGTCGCTTAGACAGAAACCTATTAAAGAACAACCGAATCTTGCATCAGAAGAAGATGTGTATTCCACAGACTCTTCCAACTTCGATGAAGACGTCAAAAGAAGAAGACGGAAAATATTCTCTGGTTTTAGTAAGAAAACTAAATCGAAAGTAGCCGACTGACAATTAGAAATGTATAATAAATGATCATTTTATTGATTAGTTGGGCCACAGTTCCGATAGATGGTCTTCCATATCATGCAAGTATGCCTTAACATAACCAACAACCAACAGTTATTATAATTGTTACGTACATATTATAATGACGGATAAACATAGATGGATTAGCTAGAAAATCATACATACAACTGTCAGAAACAAAACACTTTGGTTTTTGGTGCCTGTTTTAATAATAATAATCTTTTTCACCTCTTCCTTAGTATCTTGTATTATTATTTTATGTATTATGCACACTTTGAAAAAAAATATCACACAACTGGAATGTTTTAACAATTTTAGTTTTTCACAAGCACGGTACAATTTTTTAGTAGATTCCAGTATATGTTTTACAATGAAGTGTACTTAAAACGGGACGACTGTAACTTAATTTAACGAAAATCCATTATAAAATGAATTGCACAATTATGAATTATCGCAGATTTGTACGAAAACTACTTAAGAAATATGACGTCTGATAAAGAAAAGGAATAATTTAATTTGAGCGAACTCATCAATTATATTTTGTAGGTTTTTCCTTTTTTTGCTTTTAATATTATGTTTCCACTAATTGTTCCAGTTGATATTTTTAACTTTTTACTTAAAGTAAATTTTGCCAAAATTTTCTATTTTAAATGACCGGTAAATTCCAGTAAGAATTAAAATTCTTGTTGATCAAGAATAGAATATTTTAGCCACATTCTAGTTAATAAGGAACGTATTTTACGTAAATTAAACAACTTACAGTAAAAAATCCTCTCAGAAAAGGGTGTGACGCACTTTTAAAGACATTGTATTATTAAAAGTGTTTTCGGTTTATGTATACTCGTATATAATCAAATACCGTATTCTGGACGAAAATAATTTGAAGTTTTCTAATATGGAGATAAGATTTGCACAATAATGTTGTAATATATCTTTCTCACAATTAAGCAGACTTTTCTTTTAGAATGAACGTCTGTTTCTCGATGACGAAACGAATATATTTTTCGTTTGATGTAAAAAAAACTTAGTGAAATTATTTTAATCGTAATTAAATGAAGCGGATATATTTGTAGATAATAGGATTTCCTTTGAAAGATTTTAATATTTAATAAACAAAAAATTCTAAAATTTCAGTATATAAATACATAGGTATTTAAATTTGTATTTGCTGGAAACCAATTTGATTTGATATACTGAATACAAAAGTGTAGATTAAATGTCATTATTGTCAATTTTTCTTCTGTTAAACATTAAACAGTACTTAAAAAAATTATGAAAAATAATTATTAGTATTAATTCAAATTAGGTTTTCATTTGCAATTTTATATTTTTTTTGTGAGATGCATTACTTTGTGTTAATATTAATATAAACAATGGAGTTACCTACAGTTGTCCAACAGTATAACATTGATTTTTCTATTGTGAATTTGTGTTGGCAATGTAGGTCACAAAATTGGTATGATTATTATGAAACGGATATGAGTGTGCGGGTGCACACTCTAAGATGATGACTGATGACTTAATTAATGAGTGTCAATTAATAATTTGTGTAAATTTTTGTGATATGTGATAAACACAATGACAACAAACAACCCCTCAATTTTATGTAAAACAACTAATGAAAATAACTTGTGTTATTGTATTTAAATATTTATTTATACAAATTTTATTCATTAGGCAATATCGTGAAATACAATAATAAATATACTATACTTACTTACAAAAAGTACTGTATTATAAGCAATAAAAACAATTAATTAATGGAGTTTTATAATGGTTCTGAAAAGCAATAGCGCAATAAACTGTTAACTAGATGAATTTTATAAAAATGTTTTATTCATTATTTATGATTATGATAACTCTGAAAACAATTAAGAAATCAACAGGGTGAATTCTTATAATTTTATTATTGATTTTGATAATTCTTTCCTTAATTGCTATTTTGGTTTATTAGATGTTAATATGTTATTTATAACATGCATCGTCAATGAATAACCTTTTTACCTCATTGTCAAATGATTCTTTGGTAAAATTTCGAATCGTATGATCGTTCAAATAGTTTCTCAATACCTTTGCTTGACATTTCCCATCATGCCAATGGTTGATCCACCAGTTACTTTCGTTCTTTTCTCTTGTTATTGGCGACATTGGTACAGGACAATCGTAATGATTCGGAGTGGGTATTTCCAATTTAATATTCTGGTGAACACACTCACATACGAAACATTCGAATGCTTCTATAAAATGTATACTGTCTGTTCCATCAATTCCCCACTGTCTTTCACGTAAAGATTTAACTAGTTTTTTATTATATACTCGAGCAGATAATTTGTGCTGAAGATATGATTCATATAAAGCGTCATCTGAATTAAGTTTTAAAATATAATCGGCGAGTTCTCGTGGACTATCGAACTGATTTGCTATTATCACAGATTTATTATTCGGTAACCAGTCCTACAAAGAGAAATGTATGTAACATCTTCAGATGGTACTATTGTACAGTATCAAACGAATTACAATTTCAATGTTATCGTTATATTTAAACTATTTTGAATTGAACAGGTTGCTTTTAAATTCAGGTACAGTTATTTAACATCTGTAGTATTATCTACCTATTTCCATAAGATATTAACATTCCTACAGTTTTTATTTTATTGGCCTACCTGTACAGTTGGAGATCCAATATAAATTGGTACTGATCCAGCTATTAAAGGACGCCATAATTTCTCCGTAATATAATCATTGCAAATGGCATTCTCAAATGCAAGTGTAAACTTGTACTGCGCCACAAAACTCATGAACTCATCCGAGTACAAATGTTGTAACGGGTCTTTAGTAAATCTAAAAATTGCTCACTCATATTTGGCACCAAATACACAGAAGCACATCACTTACTCTTCTGGCAATATTTTGTTGTTCATGCATTTACCGTAAGAATCGACTGACAAGTATTGCATAAGCTCCGATACGTAAGAATCGCGTTCCAATGGCGTCACACAATCAGACTGTATATACATAACAGGCGATAGATGATTTAATAATGTGTTTTTGTCCTCCGTAGAGATAAAATATTTTTTATCTTTAAAAGAGATAGAAATAAATTAGTGATATTTAAGTTTAGTTGCTACGCAAAACTTAATTTAGTTGTTCCAATGACACTTGCTATAAGTAAAAATGTCGTTGGTGCAACCAAAATTAAGTGCAACCGATCATGTATTATTCACCTGTTAATGCCTCTACACCCGATAAATACTGTAAAGTTATCGGAAAATGACTATAACGGCTAAATGTTGATGTTATGTTAAACAGTTCTTGTGCTTCTTGGTGTAAAAATAAACCTAAGTTTTTCGGAGATTCTTCATGTAATATGGCCCACCAATCAGATTTTTTTCGCGGC
This sequence comes from Carabus problematicus, assembly GCA_963422195.1. NCBI lineage: Eukaryota > Metazoa > Arthropoda > Insecta > Coleoptera > Carabidae > Carabus > Carabus problematicus. The sequence goes on from OY728579.1 coordinate 1,925,469, forward strand.
AGTGGTAAATCATATGGTATAAAGTTGCTTCCATAAAAAATAAATGCCTATAAGTACAAAAAATATACCCAAGTTTGATAACAGTATTTTATTTGTACTAATATATAAATATATCTGTAGTTTGTAAACTGCATTTTAAATTAAAAATCTTACGGCAGTATTTGAATCCTGGAAATATTTCCTGTTTTGAGTAAAAATACATTTCACATTATTGGCACAAATTAATTCTTTGTTATCATCATTTGCCATAAATTGTGTCCACCACATAAGAATCGGTACATGGTCGTTATCTCGATGATAAGAAGTACGCATTAGCTTATTATGTAGATTCAACTAAAAATAATAATAATTGCAACTAAGTTTATAAACTACAATATTTATTCTTACCTCATATATTATTAAAAATGAAATACATGCTAATAACAGCGCATATAAATAAGTTTTTAACTTAATTTTTAAAAGATAACCTATCATATTTATAAAATATTTTATAGAACTAAAAAAATAAGGCACACAAATATCACATAGTTAAAACTTCAAGCATATCGCTCATCAAAAAATAAATGTATTATCATTTTTAGTTTTGCGCAATTCTAATGTCTATCATATTATACAGGAAGTAGAATTTTAAAAAATGATTAGAGTCATTGTTGTCAATCAAAGAAAAATATGAAATTTTTATGACAAAATATGCAATAATTTTTATTTATATAACCTCTAATTTCATAATACATTAATAAATTTCCCAAATTACATATTATAAGTATCTTTAAATTACGAGTTTCTTTAAAAATATGTTAAATTATAATTATTTTGTATTACAAGTTTGGTAACACTGCTACAGAAGAAAACCAGAAAATAAAACTTCCCTGTTGTCTAAAATTCTCTTGTTCTGCGTCAGAGCAGCTCGATTCTCCATCTTTTCGACATCGTCTTGAGCGGTAAATAGGTGCGTACGACAACGTGGTTTAATAATTAACATTTTAACGCTTTGTTCGTAATTGAAATGTAATTTTTCAATCACTATACGTTACTTAGCAACACTAAATATTTATCTTTTGTCAGGAAATTGTTTATTATAAATAAATCGTGTATTGAAACAGTTTTTCGTGTTCTTTTCTCGTTCGTGCATGTGTTTATGGCGTTTGCAAATTGGTTGACAGTGGTGTGCATATAAAATTCTGGTTCTTTTAAATTTAATAAGTTCGGAATGCCAGCTATAGGTAATTAATCTATACATATCATTACTGATAGTTTTGTTGCGTTCAATATTCAATTTCATTGTGTTTCATTTGCGACGTTTTTTTTTTATTACGTATTTTTTTGCTTTGTGCCGGTTAACGGTTTTTGGTTCATGTTTTGTTGCAAATGCGGACATGTTTTAAGCGATATTGGCCTTGATTTTCATTGTTTTAATTGACAATATAGTGTAACTAATTTTTGCCGGGAGTTCACTGGCTTTATGGTGTAATAATGAAAAAGTATGTATCGAATGACTCACCATACGTTTCCTGATTTTTTCTTTTTCAGAAGATATGTCGGCTGAAACAGAGCGTGCCGGTGATGGAACCGACGAGGTTGAGTCCGTCGGCGAGGAAGAATTGGGGGATGAAATCGCCTCACAAATCCTGAATTGCCCCGATGTCCTGGCAGCTTTACAGGGCCGATTACACGCCGAGATGATGGCTGCACTACCAGCACCCGTTAAACGCAGAATTAAAGCTTTAAAAAAATTACAACTTGAGGCTACAAATATTGAAGCTAAATTCTTTGAAGAAGTGCACTTGCTTGAATGCAAATACCACAAACTATATTCCCCCATTTATGAAAAGGTAATTAACGTAAATATTACGCATCAAAGTAGACAATTCTACATGCAGTCTAAAAAAAATGTAAACAATACTGCGCAGTTGTGTGTAATGTGTTTTCTTGCTAATAGCGCGGTGAAATTGTTTCTGGAATTTACGAACCAAATGATGTTGAATGTGAATGGGCATCAGATGATGATGATCTGAGTGGTGAAATGAAAAACAAAGTGAAGATCGAGGAAGTTGACAACAACAAGGAAGACGAGTAAGTATTTATTTATACAACGTTATAAGCTGGATAAAATATGTATGTGATCTATTTTTAACACCATCGTGTGTATGTCTGTTTGTTTACGTTTATAGAGAGGAGAAAAAAGACGAAGACTTACGTGGCATTCCCGAGTTCTGGCTGACTATTTTCAAGAATGTTGGCATTTTATCGGAAATGGTACAAGAACACGATGAACCGATATTGAAACATTTAATAGACATTAAAGTTTTGTTCCTCGAAGCAAATCCAATGGTAAGAAATATAAATAAATGTTTGTAATGTTACCGTTAAATTTTAGTTGATTATGAAACAATAAAATTTAATCTGTTCATTACGTGCACAAATCGTAGGTAGCTAACAATGTTTGTTCTGTATGAAATTAGGGTTTCGTGTTGGAGTTCCACTTTTCGCCAAATGAATACTTCTCGAATTCAGTGTTGATCAAAGAATACGAAATGAAGTGTGTTCCTGAATCCGACGATCCATTCAGTTTCGAGGGGCCAGAGATATACAAGTGTAAGGGATGCACAATTGACTGGAAGAAGGGCAAGAACGTCACCTTAAAGACAGTGAAGAAGAAGCAGAAACATAAGTCACGTGGTCTTGTTAGAACCATCACGAAAACAGTCCAGAATGATTCGTTCTTCAATTTCTTTTCGCCACCCGCAGGTAACTATTCACACGCATAGGATAACTATTCTCATTTGTATTACATATGTCCAGTTTACATCATTCGATAAATATTTGTACGAGTAAATCATTTTACATTTAATTTAAAAAAACAATCAATGGATATTAACGAGCGCTTAAATGATGTAATAGAATGTTTGTGTTCAGTACCAGAAGATTCCACCGAAGTTGATGAAGACACCAAAGCTCTATTGACCAGTGATTTTGAGATTGGCCACTATCTCAGGGAACGGATAGTACCTCGTGCCGTGTTGTACTTCACCGGCGAGGGTTTGGAAGATGAGGACTACGAGGAGGAAGAAGAAGAGGAGGACGACGAGGAAGATGAGGAAGAGGACTCTGACTCACCGGAAGCGAAACAAAAGAATTGCAAACAACAGTAGCTTCCATATTAAGTTTGTTAGGTCTGATCTTTTATTACGGAAATTAATAAACCTTTTATTATTGCCAATTTGTTAAAAATTTGTATAGCTTTGTGCCAATAAATAATTTTTTTCAGATTTTTGTTTTGTACTGTACTGTTAAAATCTGAACATGCTGTGATTTGTATGATGCGTAGTTACACTAACGACATGTGAATGTTAGATGGTATTGTGTCTACAGGTATTCAAAATTCAACGGCAGTTTAAATGCCGTTAGTATAAGTGGGCATTATACACAACATGTTTTATGGAGCAGGATTGTTATTTTATTATAAAATTAAAAAAGTTAATTCGGGACCCAAAACATGTATTAAATAATTTTTGTATCTGCTACTTGTTTAGAATTATTAATTTATTATATTTATTGTATTATTCTCTCTTCTTCTATTTCTAATTTACATTGGATCTAAGTGGCATGTTCCAAGACATATTTTTCATTAAAATTGGATAGTGATATTTTATCATTAAATTATGTGCTTATTTGACCCCCTCGTTTAATTTTTATAAGTAAATTACTCGAATAAGACGTAGTTTATTTAATTACATTTTGAAGAACAGTTTTACGTTTTTGTTTACCATCCTATATGAAATTATCGATAACGAAATTGTGCAGGGCAAACAAATTGAAGATAAATAAATCAATAAATAAACAACAGAACAGCTGATCTTTTTTCGAACAATATTTAACGTAATGGATAAATCGCATGTAAACACGATATATTTTCACTAATGACGCATAAAATAAATATAATTGAATCAGTTCTATTTGCTTACCTTCATATTTTTCGTAAAAATCCATTTTTTTTTTAATAACAAAAATATTTTCATGTGGTATCGTTTGTTAGAAGTTGTGGATATAAGCACAGATAAACTAAAGTTTATCTGTGGTATAAGTAATCTTTCCCGCTCATAATTTCATATTAACATACGGGTGCATGTAATTTCGAATGCATTTTGTTTTGTTTGCTTCATTTTTACTCTATATAGCCGTTATATACATGTTCTTATTTGGTAAAGATATGTAGTTTTTTTTCTTCCGATCGTTTACCCGCCAACATGTGTATACATGTGGCTTGCTGACGTAATTTTATGATTTACATATGCGAGCGTGCGTGTGTGTGATTGCCGCGAAGGACCAACTCGGATGGTATTGCAGTGAGTTTCTTTTAGTTCCCACTCTGTACATGTGTTTCTGTGTGCGGTTAGGGAGATTTGGCTCTGCTGTATGTGTAATCGCCAGTGACAATATCGTGTGAGATAACGCAGCTTTTTATGTTATGGCTGCGATATTGCAAAGTGCAAATGGTTAACAGTGAAAATATAAATGACAAAATGGTTAAATGTACAATATGGTGTTTAGCAGTGTTGTTTACGTTATTGGAAGTATTTGTTCGTACACAAATTTCAGTGCGTGACACCACTCATGGTAAAAGAGTTTTACATATTTGACTTTTGACAATAACGTCCTTTCGACTGACGATATTTTTAACCAATCATTTGTTGTCATCGTTAGGATGATTATCAAATGTTGATTTTAACAAACGCTTACTCGATTTTAGGTTTCATACAGAGTAATAATGAGGTCAGATATCTTGTGGATGATATTTCAACAATTCACAAGGTATGTTTAATCAATAGCACAAATTCTTTCAAAATTGAAATTGTTTATTCTTGTTCTGCAGGAATTTTCACCAGGCATCAGGTATATACGAGTTCCTAAATTATAACACTTGTTTTTTAAAGGTTATCCAAAATACCTTAACATTTTGTGGACTTTTTTTATATCTACAGTATAACCCCTTTCCGAGTTTATATGCAAATATGTGTTGTTTTGATTTATGTAAAAAAATCACATGATTTTTCCATCTAAAATTAGCTAACGGAACAATAGCTTGGTTTTAATAATTATTTAAATATTATTAATATTACGTAAGTTTAATACATATTTGCTTTTTTCGTCATTAACTATGATTAAAATCAACATTGAACATTTTAGATACGTATGAAATTAATTAGTGAGTAGATGTGAATTTGCATGCTTGTACGTAAATAATAATATTCGGATCTGTATGATTAAATGTTGCTTATTAAGAACTTTTTTCCTTGTGCAACTACGAGATAACAAATAATAACCGCAGTAGATAATATGTAATCGCAATATGATAATATCTTCATGCTTCAACTACAATTCTCTCAAAAATACCACAATCCGCAAAATATTAAAAATAACAATTTCAGAAATTCAAAACTTCATGACGCCAGGGTGAATTCGTATTTGCGATTTGAGCCAGAATTTTTAGATTTTAAAGAAAGGTAAATATCCGATGTGATTTTGAAACTTGCCGTTAACTCACTTTGAGCGTTAATGTGAAATTGTAAACAATATCTGCTAATCGGTATTTATGACTTCATGTTAATGCTTAACTTTGATTAACGTCAAATTTCTAGGATTATGAAGTATTTTTTGGATGACTGTTAGGTAATTTTGATTATTTTTAGACCACTGGGTGTCCCGCACCTTGAGAAAGTTACGTTATTTAATATTAATAGTAATAAGAGTCTTGATATGACATCTATATCTGGTAACACAGTGCATTTCCACAGTTCATTTTTCGAAGATAAGGTAATTATTTGTATAAATATCTTCTGTTGTTTACTGTATTGGGCGTAGAAATACACACATGTTTACATACATGGAACGTATTATTGCAGAAAATACCTCCGTTGGGTAATACAACATTCAATGTGGTATTTCTTGGCAGAGAGGAAGGGGAGATTGAGAGTAGTTTATTTATTCACACGACAGAGGGGAGTTATAAATATCAAGTAAGCATTCATTCATTATTATACCATAATATCATACATGTATGTAGTACTAGAAACAAGTTTCAACAAGTCTATTATTTCGAAAATATCCGAATTACCATTTAAAAATAGTATCTAAATGATGTGTAAAATGACGACCTTCTCAATTTAAATCGTAAAATTGGCAAGGTCGTGTGTAAAATCCATTCGTAATTAAATTGTTAAGTTGTTGATAAGGTCAGGGTCCATTTGAAAAGGCTAACATAACAAGATATTCCAATAAAAAAATATTACTTTAATAGAAAGAGTAGGATTTAAAAAAAGAATATATCAATTTTCATATTATTATTTTTGGTGGAGGTGCCTGTTAACTATATTTTATGCTAGTTATTTTAGTACAAAACTTTTAAGTTTCTGTTCTACTCGGTCATTGGCCTCTTAAATGGTTAGCTTGGAAATAAGAAAAGTTTGTTTTTAAATAGATTTTAATCGTTTATTTTTTAGGTGAGAGGTGCCAGTGTGGCGAGTCCGTATCGGTTGCGCCCCATTGTTGACATCAGAGTACCTCTGAATGCATCATTCTCTCCTCTGATATATATGCACAACCCTCACACGCAGCCGATACAGGTAATTCATTCGATAATATTATTCTGTATATAAGTTTCTAATAAACAAACGATTGTTGAATACATTTACAGATTGTAGAGGTGTATAGTAGTGGTGGTGAGTTTCATTTAGAGCTGCCGACGGGCGAGTTAGAGGGTCCCAAGGGTATGTGGGAGATACCGCCATTTCAGACGAAACCCATTATTCGGGTGAGATTCAATGCTCGCAGCGAGAGTAACTATACGGCGTATGTAAGGTACGTGATTTTCTTCATATAATAAGTAGAGGGAATATTAACGTTAGAGATCATTTGAATCTGCTGTTTAAAGGATCAAGGTGAATGGTATTAAGGATGTCCTGGTGGTACCGCTGGAAGTAGAGGTCTCGGCACAGTGTGGCCTGCACACCCCACAAGGTACGGTGGATTTCGGTGTTGGCGGTACCTTGGACAAACCGAAACAAGTCAAACTACTCGTGTACAATACGCTGAAGAAGCCGATCAGAATACAGAGTGTCAGCACATCAACCAAGGCGGTCCGGATAGTAGAGTTCCAACCGGTAAAGGTGTCACCAGAGTCCAAGGAACCGGTAGAAATAGCCACATTATACCTGGATTGTACGTACCCGCAATGTACAGAAGACACATTCGGATAATACTAATTGTTGCTTTTAATTTGATTAAAGGGAAAAGCGCTTTCGAAACGAAAGATTTTTTCGGCAAAATTGTAATTAAATACAAACAAGGCAAAAGTGAAATCGAAATACCGTACTGGGCCACTGTGTTCGAGGGGGGTCTTTATTATAATGCCTCTGTTACCAAGTACCTGACGGATAAAGGTTCTGTGGATTATAGTTCGAGAAATTTCACCGTAGTGAATATGTATGATTATCCGTTAGCCGTCACCAATATCTCGTTGCCGACTGAAGTACAATTATATTTTTCTGTAAGTGTCATTTTGTATTTGCGCAGGCTAGAACAGGGTTAATTACATTTACGTGTTACAGATAAAAAAATTCAAACCGCACATACTTCAGCCCAATGAATCAGCCGTATTGTTCGAGTTGACTTTAAAATCGGATGCAGTCTCGTCGGATCTAAAATTGAAATCTTTTTTTGTGATTCACACAAATATTTCTAGCGTTGAGGTGCCGTTGTTGAGTTACAATGGAAAACTTACAATGGTAAGCAGCAACGAGCGCAATATTTTATTTAAAAGTTGTTTTATTCATGTTATAATTGTGCAGGTATTGCCGGGCTCCAATGCTGATAGTACATACGATCTGGGACTTGTCGGAAGTGAGGGTATCAAAGAAGCACACTTTACATTGTTAAACAGCAATCCAGTGGATGTGAAACTGTTAAACATCGGTACACATATACAGTCTGGCTCAATTCACTTGATCGGGTGTGCAAGTGATAATTATTCTAATGATATACATTTTCCACCATTCAACATGTCCAAATGCGTGAGTATGCTACGTTGTAGAATGTTTTTGTATTTATATGAAACAAAGAGAATTGTTTTTGTTATTGTGTTATCATTACTTTTAGACATTTTTGAAGCCTGGAGAATACGCTGTTTTCAAAGTATCTTTACAAACTTCGAAATCCGAGGGACAAATATTTGTTCAAACATTCGTGCAGACACAATTTGAAAAAATTGTCATCCCTATTCGATTTAAAGTGGCCCAGGGTAAATTGGAAATAGGACCGGATAGATTGGTGTTTGACGAATGCTTTCCAGTATGTACTAACACATTCAAATATATTTTTCATTAAAGTCTATACATATTTCCTAATATATATATGTAATGAATTGTGAAATTTCAGGGCAAAATTTGCACTCATCCTTTAAGAATACATTCGACGTTTACTGATCCAATGGTGATCCAGAGTATATCAAGTATTCCACCGGACCCGCGATTGAGCAGTTCACATTCAGGTCACATTACTGCGCGATCCACTAAGATTATTGGACATTTATTTCTCGATCCCGTTTTGGGTTGTCGGAATTATTGTTACACGGGATTGTCGTTAAATTCGTCAAGTAAGTATGAAGTGAATGTTATGTGAGAAAAGTGCCGTTTTGAAATCCCGACCACAGTAGACATGAAATCTTAACAAAAATATTTGTTTTTTAAAGTTGGAGCCCAGTGGTTGAAAACGTTTGCGTTACCATCGACCACTTGTGATCTAGATATTAATTTACTAAACATTTTCTACGGACGGTACTTAAATCTGACTTCTAGCGGAAAGAAATGGCAGAATTTAACTTTGCGGCTCGATACTACCGAGGTCAAAGGTCATTTCTTTCATACCAGAGTCAAAATGAGCTGGCCAAAGCTTGTAGTTGGCTCGTCATCGTCCGCCGTTAACAAAAGTGTGTTTACTTTTCCGCTGACACAGATCGGCAATACATCGTACAAAAACATAACAATACGTAATCCATCCAATGCTATATTAACACTACAACTCGTCATGGACTGGGCGTATCCGCAAGCGAAAAACCTGTTTAAAAATATACCCAGTTCGTAAGTATACTACACAAGCACCCTTCGTGTATGTTCACAGATTAAATAAATAAATGTTTATTTACAGCTTCATCCCTGGCCAAGATGAAACTTTCGATTCACACGCGTTTTTCTTTCATGATTTGCACGCCATTAATCGAACCGAATTCAAAGATTTTCACAACATTTACGTGCACCAGAAAACCGTACCGATAACCATCCCCGCACGCGAAACCGTTCACGTAACCGTTGGTTTTAAAGCAACCGTTTCTACATTGAAATCGGCGTTCATGTACATTCGCAATAATTTGACAATCTTAGAAGTTGTCCGTTTAACCGGACAAGGCGCGCATCCAAGTTTCAAATTCGGTAACCGAAAACCCGGTTCAACCATGCCGCTTTTATTTGAGTTGACGGAAAAACACTTGAAAGACTGCGAAAAAGAGAAGAATAGAAAAAATCCATCACCAAACTTAACGGTTAAACGATCATTTACCGCTCGTAATACTGGTGACATAACTATAACCATTAACGCGTTTTATATCAACGGTTTTCCATGCGAAGGATACGGTTTTAAAGTTTTAAATTGTGTGCCATTTGAGTTATCGCCGAATGCTACTCGAAAAATCGATATCGCGTTCACTCCGGACTTTACATTGTCCAAAATTCAACGAACATTGATCTTGGAAACGAGTTTAAATGTGGCTGTTAACTATACACTTGTAACGACATTGCCGCCATATTTTCTAGCTCCTTGCGCAAGCGTACTGGCGCGACCAAACTGGGAACCTTTCCTGTATTACGCATGCGTTGGGCTGATGACGTTTTTGCTTTTCATAGTCATCTCAGTATGCTTTATCGAATCGGATCGCATTCTGCGAATGTCGCTTAATATTCGAGATGATGCAGACACGCAACCGCTTGATTTAAGATTGATCGGAACTCAGACTCGAAACGAAATTCGTTCACATAAATCTGAACTGGATGGTGAATGGTCTTCGCAAGTTGCAAATGGTACGGTACCGGGAGCAACGAATACGCCATCTAGCGGAAAAAATAAGGAATCTATTCGGAATCAAGAAGGGGCCAAACCAAATTGGCCAGCAGACGCGAATTCCAAAGACGCTGGTAGTGGAAATAGCAAGTATGATGAGAAATATAGTACGCCCGTACAAAATTCTTCTGTAAAAGGAAAGAAAAAGGTTAGTAAGAAGAATAGCACAGAGACAAATAACTCAGAGCAACAAGCACAAGACACTTCAGTACAAAAGAAATCGTGGACGGGCGTGTTCTCCAGAATGCCTCAGAATAAAAATAAACCAGCAGCAGTAGAGTTGCCAGAAGGTAAAAAATCGCCTGTAGTCACAGTTCCCAAGCAGGAATGTGTGAAAAAACCCGTGCCAGTACAAAAAGATCAGGGTAAAAAGCAGAACCAGTCCAAAAAGTCCAAAGTGTTGGACTTGCCTTGTTCAGAGGAAGAGACTTCATCGACTACGACGGAAAGTTCAAATAATGAGGAGTTGGAGAAATTTTCAGAGGCACAATTGAAACAGGATAAAACTAAAAAGGCACAACAAAAGAAAAACAAATCGCCAACATCGGGAACCAGTTGTGATTTTCGCGATAATTACGAGGGCGATGGCGAAGAAGAGGATTTCGAGAAAGAGTCCAGCGTGGTTGTCACTTCGGCCAACAGATGGAAGCCCCGGTCCGAAAATAAAAACTTACGAGACACACACGATAATGCCAAACATTCAGAAACGTCACGGACAAATTTACCTCAAGAAAACAGTGGCAGAAAGAATGCCAAAGGTAATCAACGCGAACGCAAGGAAAAAGGATCTCAGAAACGAAGACAGGAGAAAAACTCGAACAAGAATTCAACAACTAGTGAATCGAATAGTTCGCATAGTAGTGTCAGTAATGTGAGAGTCTCGCCACCCATTCCACCGATAGGTGCATGGGGTGAAAACAGAGCTACGTTCAGTGACGTTGTGGCACGCAGTGACAGTTCCCTATACACGCAAACGACGCCCCGGTCAATCAACCAATCGACAAAACCAACGTTATATGTCGAGCCGACTCAGAAACAGAAAGAACCGAAACAGACCAATGCTGAATTAGGGCCGATTGGGTCGAAAAAGTCCGACATGATTTGGCCAGAAACGAGTAAACCGAGTTACAGTCCGCAGACAAATGCTGTGAAACCGCTGCCGTTGTCAAACAGTTTCTTCACGGAACCACAACATCCGTTACCGCCGCCGGTTGAAAGCCCGGGGTCGCCGTATTTTGATATGCCTGAGATTTGGAGCAATCAGGAGAACTCGATGAACTTGTTTCAGCCTAGTCAGGAGGTGCCATCATTAAGTCCGTTTCAAGGTAAGTGATAATGATATTTCTCTCTCGTTAAGATTGAATTATATCAATATTCGAAACGGAGAACATCTGAAACATACGTTCGTGTTTTTTGTTTGTTAGAAAACTGGAACTATGCGAGTTCATGGGAGCCCTTGTGCGCGCCGGTCGGTGACAACAGGCCACAGCAGAGCCTTGCCAGTGATTACTTCTGGAGTGCTCCGCCTGTGTCCAGTGTGTGGCCTGTGTCACCGTGGACGACATTGGTCAATCCAGTGGATACGTTGTGTGACACGCCACCGATTCGTTCGCCGCCTGGCTTCAATCGTGACGAGAACGACACGGTAAGCGACAAACATTATCATATATTCATACGAGCATGTTTGACAACGTTAAACAGGAGCAACTATAACGTGTTATGTTAAAAATCCTTCAGCATTCGATAGGATTAAGGGCCTAGTCACATTCTTATTCTCTCCTTGCAGCAAAGGCGTCCCGGATTTGACCCGTTTAATTCACTGAACAGCATTTGGACACCGCACACTCCTGATTCTTGGACGTACAATCCACACAACGGCAACCAATAAATATGCGACATTTTTTTTTTGTATATCTCTTTCTTTGTTCAATTCTTCTTCCTTCGTAGAAAGTCTATGATTCGTGATTCTGTCATTTACTATTATAATTGACGTACCAAATGAGAGAAGCGATAAAAGTACTGATTAATGTTCTATATACATTTACGATGATGATTACCAACGTATAGAGAAGAATTCTCTTTATTTTTATATTTTTTTTTTTTCAATTAGTGACCAGTTCTGCCATTTTTTTAACTGGGCGGAATCGACGAATTTTGTGTTCGACATTTATTAATCATCATTCGTTCGTTTTCATTATTATTATTATTGTTTGTTATTTGTGATTACATTTGTTTCATTTTGTGATGAATAAATGTGACTGCATCATTGAAAAATCCAACAATATTTTCTCTACATCCTCAGTGTTTCCTCATTTTACATTGATACTTCATAACTAACACGGTATTTTATATAAATGATTTCGATATCGTAGGCATTAAATATTTAGGAATCATATTTCATATGAATACGTATTGTGGTACATTCAACATTCTAATTTTATGTTCATATTAACATTCATTTTTCAGAGACGCCACGTTAATATTTAATTATTAATAAATCAATACTATTTATTGAAATGAAGTAAATCGTTTTACGCGCGTCGTTATCGCGACGCCCGATTTGAGCGTCCTACCGGCTAAACCGTTCGTATTCGGTCTGTTTTCCGATGTCGTCGCGTCACGACTTACATTCTGCGTGTTTAAATTTAGATGTAATACTTTGAAAAAGGTTTTATCTCGATGCGCCAGCTCTACAGCGTCCAACGTTGGGTTACCACAGTAGAATTGTGCAGTGGAGTGCGTTATATCTCACCCATAAATGAGTTGAAAATCAGTCAGTGTAAGTGCAACATAATCACCAGTGTTTAATTACCCTTACAACTATGCATATACGGTCTTCGCTCAGCTGCTGTAACACGGTGGCATCAGGTAAGACATATCCAACTTTTTTTTTTTACGTTTTTATCTGTCAAAACAACAAAAGACCTCTAACTGTGCCAATATCAAGGTGACGTTTGTCTTTCACGAAACCGTCTGCATGTTTTCACTTGTAATTGCGTAGTTTTTTTCAGTCATTTTGTTGAAATAATAAAGAAAAATATATGAGTCATGTTGTCCTACATATAAAACGACCACCAACGACTCCTCAATTTTGCGTTGCTACCTTACCTGTTTTGGCGAAATTCGACTTTATTTTTAGATTTGTATAAATGTATAATCGCTCACGAGACTCCTCGAGTTTTTTGGTATTGAAAATTATTTGCGGTTCGAAGGTTGACGACCCATAGCCAAATTGTAATACGCCATCCGTAAAGTCTCACTCACATGACCGCAATCAAAATATATGAATTTTATGTTTCAACTTTCGTTCCGCTATAAATTTTTATTTGTCTAAACAATTTAGCGAACTGATTCAAACAATGTTTCGCCGTCCATTTTTGGTTGTGTTGACATTATATGTATTGGTTAATAAGTGGATTGCTTCTATACCTATAATTATCTAATTAAGTTCGCTTGCTTTTAATACAATTATTATGTGATATTGATCGATAAGATGTAAATAAATTAGATTATTTCTTTGAACACTAATTTAGAGTTGGATGCCATTATAATGGACCGGTTAAATCCAGTTTGATTACAATCTATTCTGAATATATATTTGGCATTTTTTGACTGGGATTCTTTAAGTTACTTTACAGTCGTTATTAAATATAATATTAGTACAATTTGTTCTATATTATTATTGCCAATAGTTATTTATGTTTTTTTTTATTTAATTAATAATGTGCATGTAGGGAATACTACAATGGATACAATGTACCCAGAACCGATGTCTCTTCTTCATCGGCGTGTTGTTCCCAAGAAACGACGAGGCAAAACAAGCAGATATCGTACACAACCTGTTACCTTTTCCGAAATTCAGGTATTTACATACACAGCTTTAATATCGTATTATTGCAAAATATAAATTTCTATATTGATGAGAATCTAGTGGCATGTTTCTATATAATAAGATATTGTGCTACGGAGCTTATTTATTTATCTATATGTGTATAGGAAGTTGATGAAGAGAATCTTGAAGATGAACCTACAGCCGCAGTATCTACTAGATCTGAACAAGACATTAATAGACGTTTTGAAGAATTTATTAGAAGTAGAGAAAAAATCCTCGGTCAAATTGAAAGGTCTTCCGCAGCGGTGGATGAGAATTTGAATGGTACGGCGCCGCTGTCTAAAGGCGCCACCTGTCCATGTCCGTCACCGCCTTCACCAAACAACCGATACACATCGCGACCATCCATATAACACACTCTCTATCTAACTCATACACACTATTTATATATCTATCTATCACTATCTATTTACCATATAGACAGCAAACGGTACGATGATATCTGCATTTTAATTCTGACCAGTTGATTACGTAGAACTGGTGTTATTTAAATATAGATTTACTATTATTACGTAAATACAGTGTGTTCCTAATTAATATTACACGTACAAACACGTATAGGTTATATGCATTCAAATGACAAGTAATGCAGACATCTTGGAAATGTCGCAACTTCATGGCAAAGGATTATCCTGGTACTTCGTGATGTCATTTCTGTTGGTGTATTAGGACACTTGGAAAATATAATCCAAGACATTAGCTTGAAAACAAATTTTCAAAAATACATTCAACCTACATATTAGCGGCCTATTGACGTACGGGCCCCAGGTATTTGATACGAGTTACAGATCAACGTTGTAGATATATTGTGTACATATAAGGGAACACTCTGAATTGCAAGGTATTTTAAATGTCCTAGTAAATATTTAGGTATTAGTGCTTAGATGTTAGAATATTTAAGGTTTATTATGTATTATCATCTATGTGTTTGTGTTTAAATGTTTTTCAAATCAACAACTCATATGACACTGTATAATTATGGATTCGATTTAATACTTCCACAAAATGCGAACATGGAACGTCTGTATCAATAATAACATTATTATATTTTATAATAATAATTACAACATTATGTTTCTGCGTTAAAAATTATCACACTCCATTAACGACATCATCATATCATCAACTTATCATTCGTTTATATAATTATTATATCACTCACATTCTATTATTAATTAATTACTTATTTACTTAAATAATATAGTATCTCATCTCGGCTTCATCCTTACAATATTATACAAATACAATAAATATACAAAACATATAATATAGGTAAATTTACATTAAAATAGCTGTGTGTTTTGGTTGGTTTAGGTACTTATATTTATTATCATAGCGGCAAATCGCTGAATAGTTATCGTTGAACATACAAATTCACGTTAATTGCCGTGTATCCGGCGGGGTAGGAGGCGTATCGACTCCATTTTCTAGTTGACTAGTTTCTTTTTCTTGTGTTGGACACTCTGTTCCCTGATTACCACTTTCCAAGTCTTCGTCAACCTGTGAGGTTGTCGATATTGGATGTAACGTTAGTACGGATTGTGGCCGTACGAGGGTGCCTGGCGCTGTCGGACTTGGCAAACTTGTTGTATGCAATATTGCATAGTACGGTGCTCCGGGGGAATGTGTGGGGCTTACGTGCAACACTGCATGTGCGGGACTAGCTGCAATGATCGCTGAAGTCGCTCCGGAAGCGGCTTCATCGTCCAGTTGCATACTATTTTCCGCCGCGGATGGAATTGTGGTTAGAAAACGCACTGTCAATCTTCCAGGCGACCCTGGTGGTTCGCTTTCGTCTTGTATAGCACACTGCCGCGTCAATCGTGGTTTAGTGCGCGGTCTAGCTGCCTCCTGTGCATGCTGCATACCACGAACGTCACTGGACGCGCTTGATCTGGACATTCGCCACGTAGAAGTGCTTGCTGTAGTCGCACTACCTGACGAATCGTTTCGTGAACTGGAGAGATTTGAGTCTTGTGACGTTTTTCTTGTTACAAGCCACGAGGAGGCTCGTCTTTTGGGATCAAGCAATCGTAACGGAATTCCACAATGATGATGATTTTGCCTCCAAGAATCAGATCTTGATGAACTGAAATTTTCACTACTTGAAACGGATGAAGCGCGCTTGTGTTGTTTTTGTTGGATCTCTGCAATTTGGTATGCATATTGGTCGCTACGAGTACGATGACGTGGATCAGTTTCATGGTTCACACAAAGAAGCCACTGCGCTTTATTCAGGAGCCAAACCCGAGCGCCAGTTGATCGTGTAGTTCTGTTCGCGTGAGCTGCAGACCCAGAAGTACTGTCTGCAAGTAATTTCGTGTTACACGTACATGTCTGTACATTATGTCCATGTGCATGTTGATTTTCACGCGATGATCTGTCCACTAAACTGTTAGTATTTGCTGGTGTCTGTCTATTGCTAAAATTGGAACTATGCCTACATCTTCCAATTCCACGCGTGACTCGGGATTCTTCAATTGCTTTACAGATTAAAACGCAATCTTTCTTAAATTGTTTCGTTAAAATGGCGTACAGAAACGGATTGCAGCAGGAGTTTAAAGGTAATACAAATACAGTAAAAACCTTTGCTTGTTCTAACGAGATCAACTGCAATCCGAAAGCGGCCGTCAGCGAGAAAAATGCAATGGGAGACCAACACAAAAAGTCTGTGAATACCAATAAAGCCATACGTTTAGCAATTCTTGAGTCGTTCGAGTTCCAAGCTTGAGAACCTCGTATCGCACAGTACATCTTCAAATAGCATCCCATGAGGATCAAGAAGGCAACGCCATTGATAAACATGAGGAACACAACGTATGTTAAGCTAGCTGGTCCAGTTGTCGTCTCGAACGGTAAGCATATGGCGAACTTCCTGTAATCGGAGATGCCGAACAGAGGTAGAATGGCCATGACTAGAGCGAATGCCCAGCCGCACGTCATTATGTACCCAGCGTGTTTGAGCGATAGCCGTTTGTTGAGATGCATGGCGTGTGTTATGGCGTAGTTACGTTCTAATGTTATAACGGCCAGTGTGTACACGGACAGTTCTGAACTGAGCACGCCCAGAAAGCCAGCGAGTTGACATCCTGCCGACATTTGCCAAGGGATGGCATACATACGGAACTCTCCCAATGTAGAAGCATCCACAACGGCCAGGAAACCTGAAATGGATGGAAAATAAACAAGATGGACAGTGATGAATCATATATTGACTGGAGGTATTAAATTTTTAAAGAAGAGATGCTACAATAAAAAGTATGTTCTATATTGAGTACAAACCTAAATATATTCCCATGAAGAAATCGGCTGCAGCAAGATTACATACAAGAAATCTTGGTACGTCCATTTTGCTTCTAGAGAATATTAAAACGAACACCACGGTACCGTTTCCAAGCATGGCCAATAAGAATACAATCCAAACCCCGCAACGAAGTGTCCACCAGTCAAATAAATCCTGGCAAGGTAGAAATGGCCCTGAAATCAAATAAACCGGTAATATCTATTCAGCACCTTACAAATTGGACGCAAAATATTTAATTACAATAAAAATAGTTACCTGGCAATGGTAGACATTGAATTTTACCAGGAGGTATATCACTGCCCCGTAATTTTGGATCCTCTTCTGCATATTCCTCGATATAAGCTGGAAAATTCGCAGGATAGTTAAAATCCGATCCGAAGCTATCCCAAATATCCTTGAATTTCTCCCCGAATTTCTTGCTGAGATTTTCTGAAATTACAGAATTACAGTGTGACATTTAATTAAAACTGCGTACACGGAACTTTATAAATTAATTTGTTTAGATATTGTCTTACGCAAGTTGACAACTTTAACAAGTTGATGCTTAATTTTGTGACAAAATGGCAGATTTATTAAGTTTCGTAACTGAAGAGGAGACTTTTATTCAATAAGACAAGACGAGAGATAGAACTTTTGGAAGCGTATAAAGTTGGAAATTATAAATTTCATTCTTGATTTATTAAGTTAGAATTCAAAAGTTATTTATAAAATATTTAAATAGTTAAAGGAATTAATTATTCATGCATAAACAATTAAACAATACTTGGTATGTGTACTTACGAAGTTGTGGAAAAATATCATGACTGGAATTCCAAAGACTGATGTCGAATTCAGTATCGGTAGGAAATAAAACCGCTTCATGGACTGGTGCTTTTGGTGGTGGATCGGATGGAATCAACGGCAGAAAAGCGCAACAATGGTACGCGTACGCCAACACCAACGACTGGATACGTGGGAAATTCTCCGGTTCAGGAAAATCACGTAGATTTGGATTGTTAAATGTCTTCAGATGTAACAACCGCTCCAGGCCAGCTGGCGGCAGTCTTGGGTAGATGTTGTTGCCTAAATTTCTGCCAAAAATGTTTGGTTAACTTTTGAACATGTCGCCATTTGACAGCAGCTGACACTTACAGATCTTGTATAGAAGATATCGGCAGGAAGGCGTCTGGATGAATGAACGATATTTCGTTGCTTTCCAAATCTCTGGAAAGTGAAAAACTTTGTGACAGTTTGAGAGTTCTGCAGAAGAATTAGTTGAATCGGATGTGATTTCGATAAATTCTTATGTGATTCTACTGTCGTGCGTTAATTTTCAGTACGAATTGAAGATAAATTACGCGTATTCCATTTGGGACACAAGAATACTTAGGTTAGTAATTGTTTAGTTTTCATATATTTATTATATCTATTTGAATGATAAATGTTGCCTGTTGATTATTGTTGCTTCTTGAAATGTTTGTTAATTGCTGTTAAGTGTTTAAACTTTGTACATGAAGGCACCGTGCACAGAGAGAGTATAACAATACGTTCGTTATTCCGACGGGCACAAGGGTGAACAACTTAGAACAAAACGTTCCTTTGAAACTTCATCGGGATGAGATAATTAAGTTACCGGTTTTGTTTCAAACGAAATGCACTGTAACACTGGCACGGTTCGTGAACCAGGTCACCGCAGAACCGTACTCTAGCAACTTTGAAACCGAAACGTCTTGTTAATAAATGCGCCTTAAAGTATATTATGTGAGCGTGTGACACTTACAGAACCTGCAGTTTGGTAAGACCGAAGAATGCATCGTGCGGTATATATTGTATCTCATTGTGGGCGAGCAGAAGATCATGCATCAGTGACATTCCCCTGAAAGGTTTGCCCTCCAGCGATGTTATATGGTTACTTGCTAAATCTCTAAACAGAACATACACATATTGAACTTTTTGTTTATTATTATTAAGATATTTCAATATTTATTTGAAAACTATATTCCAAATTCAAGACGAACAGTTCTTTTAACATAAATAAGAAAGAGTAGAACATCATACATTTATGTAAATATAAAGTTGTAAATATTTTACTCGTAGGCAACCCGTAATACACTTGTGAAATGCTGGTCACAGTTGTGTTATGAGTTTTGAATGTGGAATAATAATAGCGCACAACAAAATCATATAATACTTACAATACTCGCATATCCCAACATTTTCCCAATTCAGGAACTCGCGTCAGTTTGTTTAATTTGATATCTCTAAATAATTGTAACATAATAGCATTAGTATGTAATCATAGATAGAATTAAGATTATTACGCATTGTATAACGAATAGTACAACAAAATTGAAAATAAAAGCGTATAAAAACAAAGTAACACCTACTTACAGGCTCTTTAGCTTCGGACATGTAGTACACAAATTGGCCGGGACTCCTGTTAGGCTTGCCCGATCCAGCCTGAGGATCTCCAACGCTCCGGTACCATTTAGACTTGGGAATACGGACAGTTCACGTGCATCGGAGAGTATCCTGACAACAGAATCAATAGCCCACATTGTACTGTGCTGATTCAATTACCCAAATTCACTCAATTACTTTTTTTACATTTCTACGTTTCACGCAAGGTAGTGGAAAAATTTAACATTCATTGGATATGCATGAATTGATCTTATTGGTTTAATTAACTTTGGATCGCACGGCCTCGGATTAAAACGTTTTTGTTTTGTGTCCGTGGTGGTCTTAGTTTGTAAATTTTTTCATGAATATAGAAACGGGACTTGCTTCTGTCTTTCTTTTTTACAGAATCGGTTTAAGCATTAAGCATAAAAGTATTCTAGGGAAGTTCTCAACAATTGTAAGTTTATTTTTTCGTTGGTATTTTAAAAATTGGTACATAAAAAGAAACTAGTGCTGAAAGGAAGATAGAATGTAACAGTCGATAAATTTCGAACGTGATTTATAGAGTAAAGACACAACTGGTAAACTGTACCTGCTCAGGGTAAAGTTACAGTGTGACGGTGTATGTTTGTGTGAAGAGTTGAGTGGTGGTTGATAGATTATTATACATGAAACAACAAAGACAAAATACTTGCAGCCTGCGTAGTCGAGGCAGGAATGAGAACGCGAGCGAATCCACTCCGACCAATGGGTTTCCCTTGAATTCGAGCAAGGCGAGTCCTGGTGTTTTCTGCAGGATTCCACCAGGTATATGCCGGATACGGTTACCTGAGATAGACCTGTCAGGGATAAATATATATATATTTATAAAATCTCTTCAACAAATGTGTCAAAGTACAATAGTAAATGAACTCTTTGCATTCGCACTACGTTTTAGAGAAATTGGTTGCATACACTCAAGGGGCAACGAAATGATTCTGTTATAATTCTGACGAATACAAGTGTATTTCAATGAATAACATTCGTAATCTACGGCAATTATTAATTATACGCTGTATAAATCAAATAGCAATAAGGTAGCGTGGCCGAGCGGTCTAAGGCGCTGGTTTAAGGCACCAGTCTCTTCGGAGGCGTGGGTTCGAATCCCACCGCTGCCACATATTTTTGAAAATACTTTATGTATTCATATTAATTAAGAGTAAACTTTATTACCAGCGAATGTTTTAAATTGGAAAAATAACTTACAATTCTTGTAGAGTTGACAGTTTGGTAATAGCCGTAGGTATATCGGTTAATGAGTTGTCATCCAATTCCCTAGAACAAAACAAAAAAAAACATTTATTTTGAAAACAGAGTCACGTTAAATGTTCGGGTATTTTCAATTTAATCTTTGCACTTAACCGTGTTCGTTTTATGTGAAGAAAGGTAAAAGTGGAATAAACATATAATTTTTAATTAAGTTCTCGTATAGTAGGTATGGGATACAGAACAGACGCAACTGGGGCTCTATGCGCTTGAATGTCGGTTACCAGTTAGAATAACAACGTTCCATTAGAACACGAAGCTATTGTTTCAAGTTAAAAGCACTAACTTTTATTAGATTTGGTTTTTCTTTTCAAGTAATGTGATGGGAATTTGAAGGTTTTTTACAGAGTCGCACTGGGAAGTGCTTGTATATAGATTTTGTAAGGCCTAGTGAATAAACGTTTAAATTTACACATATTATCCGCCAGGAATGTAGTAATAGAAATAGAATACTTACAAAACTCGTAGTGCTGTGAGATTTACAAAAGCGTCTTCATCTATTTGAGTTATTTGGTTACGTTTGAGCAATCTGAAACAGAATCACATTGATATAAGTATTAATGTACTTTTTAAAACTGTATTAAGTACCACTATATCACAATAAAAATGGATTCAGAAACTTTCAGTTTCAAAATACGAAATAACAAAAAGTAATAAAGTATAACAATTTAGTTTTACGAGGGACAGAAAGCAAAGAAAGATTTGCAGTTTGCAGGAACAAAAGTGTGTAAGACATTATTTTAACTGTTACCGGACCATGCCAACTTGATCAAAAACAATATAAATGTTAATCAGTTTCATTTCTAACGGTGACTGGGACGACGGTAGCGGAAAATTTACGTAGCGTTTCGAGAATCATAAGTTCTATTTTAACACAATTCGTGTCGTGCTGCTGACACAAGTAATGCACGAAATGAATGAATTTAAGTAAAATTATTTTCATCCTGGAAACCATTCATAATTCTCTGTCGACCCACGCATATACCGTCGTCGTCGTAGTGGCGCTAGTATCGTTGTCACTCTTGTCCGCTTCGGTCTAATTTGAATATACTAACAGAATGATACCGACTACTGATGTTATATGTGAAAACCCACGCATTCACTAATTTAAAAGTGAGCATTTTAATGCGGAACTTCCCGATACATCAAAGTATCATCATTATTAAGAGCTTCTATTTCCTATTCAAGAGATACACACTTCGTACGGGCAAAATTGACGAAATTTTTCGACAAATACGCTGATAGATTTTTTGATTACTGGGAATTTTAATTTTATTATTGAGAATGTGACGCGTGTGTTGGCACAGTTATTTTAAATCTTACAGCGGTAGCAACATCGGTAGTATTAGTAGTGGCGGCTGTGCATTTGCTAGGTCGTATATTCTGTCCGCATGTTGAAAACGAAGCATTTAATTGCTGACAATATTTCGGGCGTCGCTCGAATACACATGTCACTTTGTATTCCTGTATGTGTATTTCGATACGTCTGCACATTTGTCTTCCAGCCACAGCCTACTGCCTGCTTACCAGCTCTATTCGCGTGTTTGGTGATCGTTTGTTTTGCTCTTTACGATGTTCTCTCGTTGTTTTTTTTTTTGTTATTGTCACTTTTTTACCGTCTTCTGTTTTTGGGTGGGCGAAAACTATTTAAAATATTGTCAACAAAAGTATTTTTGTCAGGGAAGATGTTTCTTAATAGATGATACTTTAATTAGCTGTAATATTTTTTATGATTATGTCTAAGATTACAACATTGCTGAGTGTGAATCATATTCAAAGTTTAGTTGTATGGCCTTTTTTGGATTCAAAATTGGGTGCATCTCGAATTTGGTCATGTCTAGGTCGTTTCTGATTATGAAATTATATGAAAATAGATAATGAAACATGTATGAATGTTATTGAGGTTTATATGGAAGTCTATATGATGAATAATTGGATAATAATGTAAAGTTTCAGAATAACAAGGTAATCCCTATCCAAACAAACCTGCACGATGATTTCGTTTGAGTTCTGTAAATTATCCGAGTTTTTCACTCAGTCAATATTTCATTTAAATGCAACCTGGTCTCGTTTAATCTGCATACAGGACGGTGAAATTAATTCCCTAGCGGGCAGTTAATAATCGTTGGAAATATAGGTTATGTTAGGTGGACGTAACCTAACCTAAGATTGGTAGGTCATCTAAAGCCGACCACACCGGCGCCAGTACATATATTTATAGCGAATGCACTTTGCGATAAAGGCCATGGCGTGCTGGTGTATGATAGGAAATGGTGTACATACAGCTGTGCTGAATAAAAAATCGACAACCGTATTCAGAAACATGTGTTTAGTGGAGCTGGTCTTACAGTAGCCGCCATGACACGCTTTATGTAACACCAACAACATACGTATCAGCGCCTCTATACAGGAAAATATTGAACTACTTCACACCTACGTTTATATTCTGTATCGTAAGTCGTTAAGCTTTCAGTAGGTACGTTATGAAGATAAAATCGCAATAAATGTCTTCTGCGTATGGAAGATACCATTTTATTACCTATTTTACCATTGCATCGAATATTAAGAATAATGGTAAATGTGTACGTACATTCTGATATTTTATCCCATATTGCGTAACGATTATTTAAATCTAGATTCCAAGTTCCAACCCGTTCTGTTTCATTTCATTTTCATCTTATTCACGTCGTTGTTTGATTGTTCGTTTGACTCAAAGATTACGTGTAGTTTCTGTGCTGGTAGCAAGTGTAACATTTATTTATTATATACTACATCATGTTAGTTTAGACTACGGAGACGCGAATGTCGTGTAAAATTAATTTTAACTTGTGAATTTATCAATACGTAAATCAGACGGGCATTATATTTATACTGTGCAATATTCTGCACTGTCATTTATGTACTCTAGGTGAATGTGTGTGTATGAATATATACGTCCATTATATAACTGTACGATGTTATTGCTCTTTTGGCTACCGTCTCCGCAGCCACCCAAGCTTACGGTAGCATACACGGATGCAGATGAGAAATGCATCTCATATATTATAAGAGTTGCGCTTCAGTGTACTCGGCACATACACATGCTGTGAGAGGGAATATATTCTAGTAGATGTACATCTTCTAGATAAACCAGTAAACGAACTTGTTTGACAAACTAAATAATGAATTCTTGTCCCGGCGAATGTGTATTATAATAATAATAATAATAATAAATATTTGTTACTCACAGGACTAGCAGACTATCCATTGGTGGGAACGAATCGATTGGTACAGTATTTATTCCATTGGTTCCCAGATTCCTGCAAACAAAAGCGTGCCAGTGAAATAAATCAGACAGATCAACGAACCAGACATCGTCAAACTAATTCGACCCACAGTTAGTTCGATAGAGAGATATACATGTGAAGGGAGGACAGTGTGTGTGTGAGAGAGAAAAAAATAGCGTAGAAATATATTTTATTAGCTATAGCTTTCGACCACCACCCATATAATTTCATCATTTCATATTATCATCAAAATTTTTTTTGTTTTTCCATATATTTGTATAATTTCTAGATAATTTTGTTTTATGTATGTTTTCACTTATTTATTTTGGTCGAAAGTGATTATTGTTATTTTTGTTGATGAGCCAATTCGTACGGCAAATGTTCTCGATATTTTTTTTGTTTCATTTCTCTGATTGGTTCTGAAGTTTTGATTAGTTTTTGTTTGTGCCAATTGTTGCTATTAGTTCGTATTGTCGCAGCATCATCATCATCATCATCATCAGCAGCAGCAGCGTCAGCAGCAGAAGCCAAATACATCTAGAGGGCTGTGGTATTGTTTTTTTTTTGTGGAAGGAGGAGGGAACATTACTCACAAGACCTCGAGGGCCCTCAATGATGCCAGCGCCTCTGTTGGTACGGTGCGCAATCTGTTGCCCTCCAAACGGAGACTGCGCAATTGTTGCAATGAATCCAAACTGGTACGGTCCATGTACGTCAACTCGTTCCGATCAAGATGCCTGGATAAAAACAACACTACGTTGTTGATATCCATTATTCTGGAGGTTGTTGGTGTTGTTGGTAGTTGTTGTACGTGTATGTGTGCCCCTATTCTCATGTCCCGCCACTGGCCGAAGCAATAATGTACGCAGCAGATGTGTTCTCGTCAAATTTGTGTTAACATTTTGTTTAAATTTGGCTTACCTGTTCCTAATTGTATGGATATAATTTTTATCTACTTGTAAAATACAAATTCCAATATTATAAACTACACTTTAACTCTTCTGTGTGTTTCTAGTTTCAGTACTGAAATGTGTAATGCAATATTTACATTGCGTAAATCCTATATTTACATATATAAAGTGGGTACAAATATCCTATGTGTATATACGGAAGCGCTACTTTGCTTATTGCAGATTCCTACATTCTAGCTAGGGGTAACCTGCACCCCATACTGAGCCTCCGTGGCGATTGCATTGGTGGGTGGGGCGACTGAATGTGTTTATAGAGTCTACTAGTGTTAGTATACGAGTGTACGGGCACGTCTGGATTTCGTAAACGGTTGACTTTATTTGCAATATCGCTTTATCCCGGACGCTTGTTACTGTGAATCGTCTTATTTGCTTGATACCCAATCGAATGAACAGCACCTACACGTACATACGTGGCCTTAACATGACATCGAACCCCCGGCCTCATACGAGTGTACGTGATACGTGTTTGGAATGTCGATGCTACAATTCGCACTTTGGTTAACTCGGACTTACAGTCAGAGTTAACAGGCTCACACCACGCAGCTACAAAATGCATTGCATCTCCAGAGACGCATCCAGGAGGACTGGTAAATCTATTGTAGATTTTACTGTGTTTCCTATTTCCTAACAAGCACATTTGTCAATTAATTCCAGTCAATATATAAATAATTTTGATAGCAAACCAAATTGTTAACGTAATAGTTTTTACAAAACAAAGAATTTTAAATCAAAATGCTTTCTTACTTTTAGCTAAATACTTAAAGAGAGTAATCAAGTATTGTATGTAGTTATTTTCAATACACACAATCATAAAAATGTAGCAGTAAATTTTTATTAACATTTTCGACGTTTTTATATGCTCAATAAATTTTCTTCAGGCCGCGTATACTTTTAATACCCTTTAAAAATATTGAAATTTTATTATCGAAATCAGTCGATGCGGTTATATTTATACGTAATAAAATATCAATTGACGAAGTTTTCGGAATTATATTTGCGTAGAGGTATTTTTCGTTGCGCTCTGATTGTGTATATGAAAAATTCATATAAATATATTTTGTTCGTAGCTTGCAAAAACATATTCCAGATAATTTACTAAAATGCGCTGTATTGCAAAAAGATATATGTGTGTTTTTAACATAAATTTCTATTCATATAACCATGAAAAGCGTAAACAACATGGCGACTGGACTATATTTTTCTATATGTAAATCTGTGACAGATTTTGATATTCTTTTATCTTACAATTAGAACAATGACTGTATTATAATATACAATTTTATTGCATATTGCAACATGATAAAAATGGCGGCAGTTCGTTCAATTTATATGTATGCGTGTATTTAATATATATATATATATATATATATATATATATATATATATATATATATATATATATATATATATAATATATATACATATATATGCGATTGATATATTTTCGAAATATCCTATAAGCGTCAGTTCGGTGTGCGACCAAAGAAAAAAAAATCTCATAAAAATAATTAAAATGCTAATTTGATCGAAGTGAAACAGTTACCAATTTCACTTGATAACTGTTGAGTCATTTTCATACGAATTTATTTTTTTATTTTTATATTGCGTAATTAAATATTGATTGTAGCAATTAATATTTCTGCTGTCAGATTTATATCAATTTACATTGCGCAGAATGATTTCAATTTTGTATATCATTAACTAACTACACACTCGAGGCAATTTTCAAAATTAATATTAATATTTTAAAGTTTCATGTTGTGATCTTTCAAAGTAGTTTGTTAATTTTGATTTGACATTCATATGAAATATGGTATGTAGTATAATACAGTCCTAATATATTTGTTATCCTTGTATGTACGTGCGTGAGTGTGTTGTGTAGTGGTGTGTAACGTAACTACTTACAATGTTGTTAACCGTGCGAGCGGTCGGAGCGCCTCTGCCGGTATCTTCTGCAAGCCACATCCTTGCAGGAAACTGTAACACACAAATTTCTATTATAAATTTCTGAAAATCCCGAGCATGTTGACGTTAAAAACGAATTTCAGTTCGGTACCCCTCATCGTACTCTATGGCTGTTTCATATTACAGATAATTACACTCGTATTTCACACAAGACATTTTTGTACTCGCCAGAAAACGATGGTTCTATAAATGGAGGAGCAAATATGAAATGAGAATTATTGATATCTTCCATGTATTGTATAGAAAGATGAAATTATTTTTAAAATTTCCGTTATTACAAATTTTTCTCTACTCAATTTTTATAATATACAGTGCTTGAATCTTGGATATATAAATTAGAATAGTTGTTAGACTAGTAGAATTCCGATTCAATTTCGTTCTTCAGCCATCACATGTGAATGCAATCACAAGGAAAAATTGATTCCAATTAAAATAAATGGTGTTATTTAAATTCTTGTGTTAAGTGTCAATTTCATCGCAATGAAAAGGCTGACGACTTCTTTTTAACGAACGTGCATTCTTATTTTTCTATAAATATATGGGGAAAAAAATATACCGAATGAGTGTGTAGGTTTTTATGACTGATAATGATATATTTATGTCCGGGTTTCGAACAAGTTTTTAGAGGTGTATCAGTGTAGCCATTGCCGACGACCATTGGCCTGTAAAGTAATCTCCACTATCGAATCTCCTCAACGGATTTCATGATATTACGGACGCTATAAAAATTTAAAACGGATATAAACCAAGTTGCTCGCTGCTAGAAGCAGAAGGCGGCGGCCACTACGCTGGTGGCGGCGACATTTCAACATCTGTTACTCGACCCGAAACTCTTAAAAGTTGTTATTAAACGAAACCTTGACCAACACAGTAATGCCCAGCAAGACCCTTAACTTTAAACAGTCATTAAAAAATCATTTATGTTCATAATATTCCTACTTCATTTTTTTATCATGTTTTTTTTTGTGAAAATAATCTCTTAATATTCAGTGATGTCTGTATGATTAAATCAGAATGAAACGCGGTTGATGAAATATCGTTTTTTAAGGATTTCTGTTTCTTCAGAACTGAACAATCTTGAAGGTAACTAAATATTGGATAAATAATCTTTCATTTATGCATTGTGCAAGTTATCTTGGAACATCTTTTTCAATAGTTATTAGTATGCCAGGAATTTCCGAAGGTAATGTGGCAAGAATCGATTCATTATTCCTTGACAATCCTCCCATTGTCTCACCTCATAGCTCATTTGGGAAGAATTTTAATGAGTAACCACTTCTAACTGACCCAAATCAGTGTGTTCCAATCACATTTGATCGTGGAATTCAGATATCTCTTTCTAAATGTATTATTTCTTCCCGTAAGAATACCAATTTCTGTACATGTACAATACCAATTTCTGTTTGTATTCCCAATGAAATGAGCGAAATAATTCACCGTGTAACTGCAAATTTATTCGAAAAGAAAAAACAAAATCATCAATTTCCGAAACATCTAATGCGTATTTCGCGAAACAACCCTTTCAAAAACAAGACAATATAAGAAAACAACAAAGAGTTATACAAGTGTATAAAGAAATATGATACGTTCTGTCTGCCATTTATATATGATCGAGCACTTGAAACGGAAGTCGGAACTTGGTTCATAAATAGCTTCGTGTGTACGGTTAGGCAGTAGTGCAGGAATACACTAGGCGTCTAAATGCGAATAACTCAGCGACGATATTGCTGGTAAGCTAGTCTCCGGGAATTGCCAGTGTTAAATTAATATTTATGAGATCCGGCCGCAAAACGATTTTCAGTTCGTCCTGTGGGTTTTTTTCGCTCTGTGTCCGAATCGCAGTAGTCAGCGTATTTGGATTGATTTACACTCAAATTTTCACGTCTGTGTTTTCATCGTCAGCGAATTACCAGCATATGGTGATCATTTATCACCATCATTGCCAATGGGGTATATATGCATTTGTCAATATATACACACACAAACGGACACATGCACATTGGAACATGACATGTGAATAATAATAATACAACTCGTGCATCCAATGTAATGAGAACATACTTACAGTCTTTTTAAATGACTATTCCTGGCAAACGCTCTCGGATGAATCAGTTCTAACTTGTTGTCTGCGAGTATCCTGGAAAAGAAAATACACTACGTAAGTAAAGCAAAGTACAATTCATACAGTGCAATGGCAAGTTAGCGAAATGTTTGGTTTTGAACTTGAAATACCCTTGTTACAATATTAGGACGGATATATCATACGAATACATCGTAACGTTTTATCGGTAATAGAATTTTGTGTGTAAAGAGGAGGTCTACAGCATGATATATTAGTACCTAAATCTTCCGTTTTGAACACCGCTTTGCCAGTGGAACCTATATATTTATTATCTCCCGAGTATTTGTGCTTATCTCTTCTACTAGAAAGAGAGGAAAATCACAAGCGTGGATGCTGGGGAGGAGAATAGAAGGAGTGCGTACGTGTAAGTGAAATATTATTATCGACCAACCACAATTTTACCCCCCGATTTAATGTGTGGCCAAATTTCGAGGACCGTTTATCAAATTTTCGTGACAGAGGTTTTGTTCAACTTTTTTAATTGCGACCATTATTTTTGTGAGAATTATACATACGTATATGTTACAGGTATTGTCCAAGAATTTATGGCCCAGTGGAATTTGTAACTTTTATCGTATTTTAACAGCAGGTATTGTGGGCGGAAATATAAAAAAAAACGCTTTCACAACAGTTGGCATTGCCTGTATCTTAAATCCTTCCACTTGGAGCCCAAAACAAAATCGCAATGAATACTTTTATGCTGCATTTAGTTGGCGAAACTCTGCAATTTCATTGGTGAAAATACGTTATTTAATGCAATACTTAAAAATTATTTAAATGAAGAACATTTCAGTATAAAAAATGGCATTAAAACGTGTCAGATCTTCATTAATAATTCGTATAAGCTGACGTGTAATGACCAGAAAAATTGTCCCAATTATTTTATGCAAATGACAAGTTCATTTTCACCGTACTACATTGTATATACTTGGTATGTACGTCTATTTATCGGAACGAATTTATCCATATATGGATATCGAGATATATATAGTAAGTGTTTGTATGTACATACGTATGTAGTTCAGTTTAATTGACGTATTACAGGTACCATATCAAATGTTGCGCCAGCCTTTATGTTGTAAACAAGGATTATTACCGACGAGTTACGATCAGTGCTTTGTGACAGTATAAAATATTATGTCCTTCGTGTCTCATACAATCGACCTGGAACCGGTCCTGTTGTCCAATCGGAGAGATAATTACGGGTTCTTAAAACAGAATTATAACCGAATTCATCTGTGTGTGACCATATACGTGAATACATGCACAGTGACATCAACTTATGTCACACTGGACATCAGGTAGCGCTGAATTGTTAATTAAAGTGCATTGCATTTGTAAAAATAAGGACACAGTGCAGGGTACAACTCAGCAGAATTCAGTTACAATATAATATAAGCATTGTTCATTGGTATATTTTTTATTTAAGTCCAGTTCAAACCAAGCATTATTATTGTAAGGAATTATATTTACTATCCTGCAAACTACGCATTTTCGGTTAAATCTGTATTATACAAGATGTTATAATTTATAAATATTTACTGTACATGAAAAATTACTGTAGAACAAATAAAATTTTGATCCAGTGTATATTCTAATAATTATGTTGATTACATTTTTGAATATTATTTGAAAGTCTGTATATGACATATGCATAGCACAATCCTTCATTTCAATGTAATATAGTACTAAGAATTCAGCAGACATCATTATAGAATGATTCATTCAGAAAACCCAACAAAGTTTGTACATATATGCTATCCTTGTTCTTAAAACAACAAGCACGAAATGTATTCTTATTACTGTTATTTGTGTATGTACATTTTGCTAATTCACCTCTGGTTTGTGGGAAGTCCGAAATCGAAATGGGTTCTGTGTTTCGTATATTTTTTTTGTAGAAAGTGACATTAATCGCTACTTATGTCGGTATACATTGCATGCAAGTATAGACGTGTGTGTGTGTATGTTTATGTTTTAATGCGTATGTATATTTGTGTGTATTGCAATGATCGAGGTATTATTATATGGTCACCGGTTCGGGTTACATTTATGAGAGTTAATAATTACTATTAACCTTGCTCCTGACAACTCAAGTCGATCTCTCATACCAGCGGCACTCAACAAGTTTTGTACAATAGTCTAACCAACATTTCACACATGAGAAGATATTAATTTGAAGAAAATATATAGTATATTATATGTTATATTTGTAAGCTAAATATTGCATCCTTTCCTATTACATACTAGACATCAAATACAAAATAATCCTGCAATACTTCAACTATAAAGTAATGGTAAGTACCAACTGAGCAGACTACATCATCCTGTAAAATTAATGAAAGCGCTGTTCATTCTATTACTTGGTACTTAATGTGATTGAACGAAAGTCGTAAGGAACAACAAAACAAGAGTTTATAGATGTCACGCTACGCAGATCAAGTCACAAGACGTTTGCGTGCAAAAAGTTATTAACTAAAGAAATTGTCAAGTTAATCAATTAGCTTAACAGCTTCGTGTGCTTTAGGTAAACACCTGTTTATTTAATTTAATACGTTGAATTGAACGAATGACACAGATGCACATGCTCGAAGTGAAACAAATATTATCCTACACGTTTGAAAACAAAACATTTACATTTGCTTGGTAAATAAAACAATATGTATATTAAATTAATACATCGTTAACAATTTATTGTACATGCGCAATCAATAAGGTGATTAACACCGTATTATTAATAATG
Organism: Carabus problematicus; assembly: GCA_963422195.1. Lineage (NCBI taxonomy): Eukaryota > Metazoa > Arthropoda > Insecta > Coleoptera > Carabidae > Carabus > Carabus problematicus. The sequence goes on from OY728579.1 coordinate 1,957,580, forward strand.
AATGTAGGCGGTAATATTACATGTGTCTGTAATGAATGTTTATAAGGTAATTTAACAAGATAATATCGTTTATACACAATAATTACCTACCGTAACTTGTATTTATTATAAATGATTAATACTGCACAGTACAGTTATAACGTGTTTGTTTACTAGATATTATATACTGTAATGGGAATGTTGCATTTATGACATTTATATGTCTCACTTATAAGTTGTGATTATTTCAATTGAATTATGCAATGTTATATTGTGATTTTAAATAGGTAGCTGCTATACAAACTAGTTTGTGCTCGCATTTACTGTTGTTTAGTTAATATATATTACTTACAATTCAGTGTATTTGTTGACATATCTATTAATTGGCACTGACATTAACACTTCTGCTTTTTGTGACGGTGAAAATATTATTTTTCCCATGAGCAACAATGAAAACGTTTCGTAATTTAATTTGCCGAAATAAAAATGATTATACTACGTGAAACACTGAAACCTCGGGCGTTTATATTCGCGACAATTAAACTATGCTATCTGTGGTTAAATGAATAAATTCTAACCCCGTCGTACAGTTTACAGCAGCCAGCAGCCGCATGAAATCTTTACTAAGGGACAGTAAACCCCTATTTTCGAGTTGATACTAAGCAGGGTATAGTTCCTGCATTTGACACTAGGCGGAAGGGTGTCAGAGTTATACGTTGAATTAACCAGCCCCTTGCCGTTCTCGCGGGTACTTCTACAATTCAACACTCCAAGCAGCCACGCTCGCCAGCGCAAAATACTTGTGGCGACGAAAATTGGCAAGCGACGCGTTTTAACAGAAGGCGTAACGAGTAACATTTCATTTTTCAGGGGGTTAAACATCTTTTTACGACGCGTAAGCAAATTAGGTTTATTATTTTATTTTTTGTGAAATTTACGTCATTTTTTTACGGTATTTCCAGCCTGTGCACAGTGATTCGTACTTATAACCTAATTTTTGTGTATTTTCGTCATTGATATATTATGAATGTATATATTTTGTGTAGGCTTTTATAACAAATTACTTCCTTCTTTTATAGATAGATAGATTTTTATGTCGACAATCATTAATGAACTAGCGAAAAATTGAGTACAGTAAACTTACTTTGATGGCTAAGAATAGATTTGTAAAAATCATGTTCCATTTTGTGATCATAGAAATATATAACTCTTATTTTTTATTTCTTATTTTATAAATACATACATATCTGAACTATGTAGTGTGGAAGATCGCACAAGTTGAGGTAATTCTAGTAGCGCCAACTTCCGGCACATGTGTTACCGTAACTAACACTTGTCTGTCAACGGCTTTCAATCACACTCAGGCCATGCGTGTGGGCGTGATACGTGATCTTGTACATTTTTGAATAGTTTAAACCAGTAGCGGGTTGATAATTTATCATTTATTTATTTTAGAATCAATCGTAGTGGCATTTTTAAATGATACAATCCGTTACTTTCAATATTATTACATGTAGTATTTCATAAACTCTTTGAAAACTTTGAGGTTATAAACAGAACATTATTCTCTTTAACCGCTCTATATCCTTAACCAAATTATAACAAATCCGCCGCTGTTTCAAATTAAGACTGTTCCATCTGTCCATCTGCTGTGTATATTTATAAACACTCTTGCACACTAAGCATGTGCTTCTAATATAAATTGTGGACACAAACCGAAAAGATGATTTATGAAAAGTCAAATGTTAAACTGTCAGTCGTTGACAGAGAGTTAAAAGACGTGGAAGTAATTTGTTATTGGAAATAATTTTTTTAAATAGATTCTATTTTAATAGTCGCGTTGAAATGTGTTTGATATTTGATAGTTTGTGTATATAATTAACGGTTTAATTAGCCTGTGGGTTTAGTAATTATATTCATGTTGACATTTTGAATACTTAAATCAGTGATTTTGAATCATTGTGGATCAATTCCTCTATTAGTTCAACGTCACCAAATCTTCTTCTTTATATCACATATCATTGTATCAATTTTCTTGTAGTTTTTTAGGATTGAACGTAAATTGAATATGATTTTTTTTAAGTGTGCAATTCTTTATGTTCAATTTTTTTTAAAAGGTCACAGCAACAGTTGAATGTCCTCACCGTTGAATTGAACGTGAAATCGCGTTGTCTTCGCTCACTCAAATTTTATAACTTTATGCACAACCGGATGATGTCCTTACATCTGAACAAGCGTCAACCGTAACTGTTTTTTTTTTTTTAGTTTTTCTTTTGTTAGAAAATCCGTTCAGGTTTTATAGGATGACGTTCGACCATGTCTGACAAGCTGCGATATATTTTTTTTTGTACCTTATTACCCGTAAAATATGTATAGGTATCCGAAATTATATGGCCGTTGCTCCGAAACAGGATGTATCGAATTTTTGTACATAAAAAGTTAACCGAATGTAAGCTACCAAGGAATCAAGCATGGCTGTACAGTAGTACTGTAAACTTATTGCTATATATACGTATTAGTAGACACTAGTATTAGAAACAATTAATTTTTTTCGCAATATTCACGTCGAGGTGAATGTGGAGTGTAATTGAATTGATGCAAATGATTTAAGGAAAGGGAATAGGCAGAGAAGGACTAAATATATCTGTGCGAATATATGCCTTTACAGAGATAGAAAACGGAGAAGGTTATTGCTCTCGTCGCGATTCCAAACGATAGAAATCTTCGCTCCACGCGTGCACCCAAAACATCCCTTTGCAAATGTGTGCCCACAAATCACCCACTTTAACCATGAAAAGTACGGGGCACCCAGCATAGTCTGGTTCCGACCCAACGGTTCTCTAACTGTGTGTATTTGAGTGTGTGTCGCCTGTGTTTATAGCTGTCGAGTTCTATCTATTCGCATCTTTATTTTCTGTTAGTAGGTTCACAGTTTTTATCAACATTTTTACCCTACATTGTCCTTCCGCTTTTCCTCTAAATTTTTTGATTTTTTCTTCTTGTGGTTTTCCTAGTTTCCAAGCTTGTATTAGATTGTTGTATAATATAAAAATTACAACACGTAATTCTGATTAAAACACAGTTAGATTCTAAAAGCGTATATTATCCAGGAAAATAGTTCAGTAAATACATAACTACATCAACTATAAATAACACATTTCATTTCAATCTTGCATTGATTGCAATAGTGTAATAAAGGATCCACTGGCTCGCAGTACCTACAAATTGAAAGCCGCATTAGTGTAACACTGGTTCAGATTATATTTAATCGTAATATACCGCCATGAATAAATCCATGGAAAGGACGAACAGGCTGCCGGCTGATATCTTTACTTCTCTCTGTGATCTCTGTATTATCATGATGATGGCGCCGCGGAATGATTTATTTTCTATTTTCCACCAGTTACATTCACATGCGGCATCGGATATAAGCAGACTCTAATGATTATTAACACGCATTATTTATTGTAGATAATGTGAAACAGTTACTGTTACCTGGTCAGTTACTATTTGTCCGCCAATACAATATACGAACAATTGGGTTATAGATAATGTAGCATACATAGCTGAACGTACTGGTGTTTCACTATAAACAAGTGCTTTCTTAAAAATATTACCATAACCATGGGCGTCCGAGGGAGGGACAAGAGAGGGGACACATGCCCCCTCTGGAAGATGATATATAAGAAATTATCTATTTAAATTGTGTTTTTGTCAAATTTTTGTATTGATTGCCGAGTAAATATTACGATTTTACTATTATGAACTGCATATTTATATACATACGTTAATTAATAATAATCATATGTTATGTACATTTCAAAATTCCTGGTAAAATTACTTTCTCCCCTTGGAAAATTGTTTGTCCACCCCTGGATAAATTTCTGCAGACGCCCATGTCCGTAACAAAGTATTATTTAATATTACTTACTTATGCGTAGTAATTAAATAGATAGATAGGCAAATTGTTAACAAAATCGCACAAAGTTGACTCATAAGAGACAACGAATACACATATTCGACATCTTTCAAAAAGCTAAAAATTAAGATTAAATCAAGAATTCGTTAGTTCACATTCTTATTCACTTACTCTAGTATTAAATTATGATGATTGACACACTTTTTCATCGTTTTATATTCATTTTCATCCAATTCGGGTTCATTTTCATCTACAACCATATTTCGTAAAGTTTCTTCAATGCATATAAACTGTATGTACGAGCTTCCAATTAACAATATAAATATGGAATCGTATGGAACCAACACCACTATAACACATCCAGCTACTGTCAACAGTTGCGTTATTAATATGATCAAGGAATACGGTAGTTCATTATTGATATCAACATGTTTCGGTGTATAAATGTTAGTAACAGGCTTGTACGGATTTCGATATATAGTTTCGCCAGTGATTATTAATACTGCTATTATGAACAAATACCGATACAATTTTATAATAGTTCCTAGTAACTTATAAACAAATATATATTTCTCTCTGGCTTGTTCTATTAAATCATCCTGATTCCAGAACTCGTTGACAAGAATATCTATAAGTTTTGACAGATTTTCACCATATTTTCTGCATATAACGAATTTAATTAAAACCTGAAAATATTTTAAATATTATAAATACTTGCGAAAATGTACGAATTGATTGTCGATTTCAATATTTACCTGTATAACAATGAATATATACATTATATTTTCAACCAAGACAGCCAAGCCGCCGTAGCAACAATAATCATACATGATCAGGCCTACCAACCAAAATAATTGTGCGCTGAGACCAATACTCCATAGAAATTTGCGAAACGGTGTTTGATTTTGTGGATTACAGCCCGTAATGTCCAGTACATTGAATAAGTTTTGGAGTAACTGTTTTGGTGTTAACTAAAATGTATAATGCCACAGATATTTAACTTTATTTCCTTGATTTTAATTTTTATAAACCAAAATATACATTTATTTGTATTTTACTTACAAATTTCTCTGCTTTTAGAGTATCCATGATCAGAACGTGGATATAGAATGACGCAATAGGTGGAAAACTGTCTATATGTATTACATATATAGAAATAAAAATAAAGATAATTGAATACTAATTATTGGTATAATAATTAAAGTCTCTTAACTTCAAACAGCATTTATAATAAATGTAATTAGAGAATTGTCGCTCTGTAATGCAGGATTAATTGTATATATTTATCGTCTTACAGCATTGCAATGCGGGTAATATACTCAAAGATTTTTGTCCCCGATACTTATAAATCATAAGTAGTTCTGTTGAAAGGTGAATCATTTAAAATCAAATGCGGAAAATCAAAGTAACGTCTTGATAGAAATGATAATTCCATAATCGTGATATTACATTGTTACCCGATGATTGGTTACACTTCGTTGGATCGTAGGATTCATTTGTCATGCGTGAAATTGTGTAGAATATATTCTAGTAAGGACCATCTGTGCTTTGCACCACTTAGAATCTGCAGATAGAGAGAGAGTAACGAATGTTTCCTGTCAAAATATAATATATTACATCGTGTGTGATTGACAGTTACTAATAGCAGACATGGGCAAGCGAACAGCTGAACGTATGTGCGTGTGTGTGTGTGTGCGTCGTTCATCGATAGATCTAACAAGTTTATTGACAACTAATAATCTATGCATTAGTACACCATTGATCGACATCACTGATCTATAATCGTATAATAACCGAATACATGTATTCTACTAGTGCGTATATAAAAGAAATGAATGTCAAATAATTCGCACTTTCCATAAAAAACTTTTTCGTTTTCTTTGTATCAATTTTCATTTTGCAACTACAAAATATCTGATATGATAAAAAGATATTTTACACTAAAAATAAATAACTTTTACCACGAAAACAAAAGTTGCTAGTTCAAATTCCGTAATTCAGTGTTTTAATAAAAAGTTTTGCTAATAATTTCATTTTGGAGGCACGATTCAGTTGAACGATTTTTTTTTCTCAATTTCTTCCCTGACAAATGATGAACATAAATAGTCGTATATTTGTTGAACTTCTAGGGCTGAAATTGAAACTCGGAGCACAAACTGAATATAACAGCACGTAAACTTAACGTCGTAGAGCTTTCAGTTCTGAAAGCTTATGAACAGATGATGTACGCATAGTAATCCTACGTGAAGATTTACTGCAATAAGGATGAATAGCTCAAGATATTGAACGAGATAATTTTAAATAATGCATTTATATGATTTATTAACAACTTTCAAATTTCACTTAAAACTTTAAAAATACTTTAGTATTATGTAAAACGGATTAGAATTTTGTCAAAATAACAAACATTGACAGTTTTGTTACTGATTTAACTTGCTATAACATGTTTAAGTTATTTCAAATATAAATTGAAATGTTTATACTCAGACATCATTAGCATGTGAATAAAAATGAATGATTGTAAAATATTTTATAAGTATGTACTTACAATTCTTCCAAATTTACGTATCGTGAAAACGAACTCTCAATTATCTCGGTAATGTTGTTGCTGGCGAGGTCCCTGGAACAAAATGTATATTGTTAATAGCTTTCTCTCATTCGCCCCTCTTTTGATTCTATTTAATAAAGAGGGCTGCATTGTACATGTTATTATGGTCGATAATGGCCAAACAGGTCTGCAGACATTTACGGACACACAGATTACCGTAACACATTAGCTGATGAAATAAAAACACAACACAATGCGAAGATTTTTAATATAAAATTCGCTCCAATGTTGCCCCGTCGTTCACGCAGTTTTACACTGGAACTTTAACTGTCTGCAGCATTTTTTTGCACGTCTGATGAGGTAATTTTGATGCTCCAACTGCGAAATATTGGCGAGAAAATACGGAGGAATTTTTAATTAAGAAAAAATATATAAATTCCTGCTCATTTACTTTGTTAAAACTGGTAAATATTATTGTTTTAATGCAATATATTTATATTAATATCGAGGAAATATTAAATGTAAAATACGCGTCATGAGACTCAGAATCACAGGTTAAGTACGAGTAACATATTACAATACGTATTTGACAGTTCTCTACAACTCCCGATTCGGTACTACTATTTGACAGTTTGTTATTAGTGATCTGTCAAGTAGCAGAAAGTGATCGATGCAATCAGTTACGCAAAAGAACGGTTCCCTAAATCGATACATTTATTAACATTGACAAGTCAATTTATTTTTGTTGAACAATCCGATCAATATTTGACGGACATTCAATCTTGTAATAGCTACAAATCGACCAAAGTTTTGTACTTTCCAAATGTGCAGTAAGACCAACGATATTTGTATTTAAATTGTTATTAAAATTTATATTCATCCACGAACATTTCCTGGTCAATGCAGTGTTTTCAACAAAATGGTATTTTTATTTATTCTGAAACCCTCTGTTGACAGTTACTCAATTTTAAATTACCCTCTAGTGTGCGTTCGTCTGTCGCAATGTACGCTTTATTTGTTCCAGCCAGTATCGGCGCCTATGGCGACATTTCCGGCGAAATAAAATCGTACCAAAGTGTACTTGAATGAATGGATAGGTAATAGAGATAAGGGCTCTCAGTTTTAAAGATGAACAGCACGAGATAACAATGGCGCAAGGCGGGTAGTGTGGCTGGCGGAGATGGAAGCACTTTGAACAAAAATTTCTTTACGTATAAAAAACAAGCGCCGGAACGAGACGTAGTTTGTTAACTTACCGCTTACAGCGCTGTCAGCCAATGGCAGACGTCATTACTCATCCGCGTGTGATAGTTTCCAAAATGCAAAAGTTTATTTTTTATCGTCTTGTTTGCTCTAGTTGAATTCCTAATTTTTTTATTATCTCGGTGCAATGTTGAAAGTAATTCATGCTGTATATTTCCCGAGATTATAACTCGGCCACGGTTCGTGTTTATTTATCGAGATGTTTTTAAATTACTTTTTAATAGAGTAGAAAATGCAGCTCGTTTTAAAATTCTGAAACTCCACGAGCTCATTTAAATTTACAATGTACTGCAGAATTCGCAATGGGAAGCGAGGCGAACGCGAATCTCAGTTTGAATACAACTTGTTTGCATGAATTACAATTTTGATAAATTGTTTAGGTACGTCACGGCATCAACACTGCCGGAAATTGTGCAATATTAGATACATCAACTTTAATACAGAATGAACAAATAATTTAACAAATTGAACTCTTCATGAGTATTTGAAAAGCTCACTAGATTCGTATGAGCTGGAACATATTTAATATTATTCAAACAATATATAATTAGAATAATCTATTATTTTTTCGTTAGTTTACGGGTGAATTACTTGCTACTGCTGCTGTTGTTGTTGATGCCAGTAAGATGGAATGAATGTAGAGCTGTTCATTAGTAAATTAGTTGCTAATGAGTATGTAAAGGGGAGGAAATGCTAATGTAATATCTTATACGTAATAGTTGGTGGAGAGCTGTTGCCTAGTTGCTCATTTACACTTGGTGTACAAGAAGGCAGAATTCGGGGTGTTTTACTGTCGTTTGATATGTAAATTACAGGTAATAACTTACACCTACCATTATTACACGGAACACTGACCTTACATTCATTGTACTCTGTACTATATTCTGTTCCTGGAACTGTTTCATTATTAATTTCACCGTATAATTACCGTACAATGTTCTAATTTATATTTCACTTACAACACTACATTATAATGTCTATTTTGAACACTATTTTGTCATGTACAAAGTAAGAAATTGAATTCAATTGTTATGGCAAACTATCAATATGTTCTATATATATATATATATATATATATATATATATATATATATATATATATATATATATATATATATATATATTTAATGAATTGGTAAGCAACGTGTTTCAAATGTACGAATAAATAGTCATTTTTTTTGAACAAACCAACAAATACATTTTGATGAACGACACTGGTGTTTTCCCGTAGACAATGTGTATGCCCCCAGGGTAACGGACGCTCGCCTACCGTGAGATTTATACGTAGGGCCGATGCGCCCGGACGCGCGAGCAAAGATTTTATGATTAATAGCTTCCCGATACTGCACAGGACGATCGAGCATCGAACCCAAGTCTCACAGAGCCGAGCAGCGTTGAGAAATTACATTACAGACTGTACTAAACTAACATCGGCAACCAATATGTGGCCATCGCTATCAGTAGCGGCGTGTGTGGGACAGGGGCTGAGTAGCTTTTAGATAGAATAGAGATCTTATCTGTGTATTACAGGACAAATATTCTCGTCCATCAATTCTGGTTAATGTTAATAAATGATGTTACATACTTGTGTGATCTACATGTGTGAATCTCTGAACTTGTGCCAAGTCTACATCATTAATTCATTATAATATTTACTTGCTGTGTTTTCATCAATTTGACAATCTATTTTGATACACACATTCATGTGATATATTCATTTTCAATATGTTGACAGTAGCGTCTGTACTTGTAGTGCGAAAACAAAACTTATTTTCTTTCATACATTTTACAGGAATGCCGGGACGGTACCGTGACGCTGTACCGATGTAAGTATGTCTATACATCATAACTTGCAATTCTCCAGAAAACTACTTTGCAGTTTGTCTTAATAAATATCAAGTTTAGAGAATATTGTGGAACTAGATATATGTAAATTGTGAATTTGAATGAATGCAGCGATTTTATAGAGCTGGTTGATGATGCATCCGTTGTATACAGTACCGTATCTAGGTAGTATGAACAGTTGAAAGTAAAAATACAATCTCCAGTAATCTAATAATCATACACAACGTGTTACAATATTGGTATGTATGCACATTTATTCTAAAACAATTATACATTCTATAATCATTTGTATGCATGCTACTTATGAAATTGTTAATGTAAAGTTTGGATACCACTGATCCCGTTTTGTACAGACGATGGTGCCATCTATTTATATCATTAAGTAGCAGGAAATGCTTAGTGATTTTATTTCATTATTTATATCTCAGCGGTGCGTTCGGTTATTAATAAAATCAACTTTTCAGTTATTTTCAAATTACATATAAACCTCGCATACATCGTTATGGTCGACTACGTTTATTTTTTCAATTCTAAATTTACATTGCAAATTAACTAGAAACGTTAAAAACGTTAAAATTATTTGCTTATTTAAAATTATTTCCCGCACGTATGACAGATTAATTAAGCACTGCAAAATGCTAAGACCGTGTGCGTAATTATATTTGTTAGACAGGAAAGATTATTCCGGTAAGATCAGAGATCAGCAGTGAGTTAGGCGGTGCCGCGTTGTGCAGATAATCCTGTCGCCTGTCACAACCATACTCTGCGTGACTCGTGACTCTACGATGAAGCTACGCGGCTGCCGCGGCTCCCTGCTGAGAGGCCGCGTACAATTAGACATGTTCAAGAGGCTGCCTCTTTCATCTCAAGGGTGCCATCGTGCAGGAGATACGCCTTACGGCTTGGATGTTACCGCTCATGGTAAGTGTAAACGTGCCTTAATACATACAGAATGCTGCTTACTTATATTTTTATACATGAATAAATGTATTAACTACCCGTCGTAACCTGTGTATGTGTTTAGCTTATCAACAGTGTTCGTTCAATACAAGAAAATGATTTTTACTAAACAATTTTTATATCCCATCCCGTGGTAATAACGAAAAGTCTATTTTTACAGGTTCTCACACTGATAAGGATAATAAAAATGAATGTTTTATAGTATTTTTCAACGAGCATATCGGTTTCCAAACAACCTAATTGCTTAAAAGCACTAACCAGTTACTTAATTCAAACAGATTAACCGTATTAGTTTAACATAGTTTAGCAATAAAATGACAATTACACTATTTTTTCCTTTCATCGATATTTTAAAACCAAACTGTTTCGTAACATGTGTGTTCTCAATGTTTACCGATCAAGGCTCTCCGTGCGGGTATGTGTCAGTTGAATAACGTGACGTTCCAACAATTAACCAACATTGGTGACATAGAATGCAATTGGTAATTGTTGTTGATACCAGTTGGTGAGCGAATGAACGAGCACGAAAGACACTGGTCCCATAAAAAAAAACAAAAACTCCGAATGACTTTTCAGCGGTACGATTACTCTATAATTTGTGTGTAATTATATCGATTACTGTGGCATGATTATCGTTCGCGTGTTTTTTTTACACAATTTATGCGGTGATTGAGCAAAAATCTCTTTATGTGTTCAACCCAACAACATTGGCTTTAATTTGAAAGTAATTTTTTGTAAATTAAATTTACTCTACTTCACTGTATATGTGTATTCGTTATACCTGAAGCTGTAATTTATTTAGCACTGTGTAATGTGACTTGCAATTAGGCTAATTGATTTTTTCACTTTTACTAATTTATTAACTGTATATAGGTATTATTTAATCATCATCAACAGATGACGTCACTCGGATGACGAGAACTCTTGAAATTATCATGATGACTGTCGTAATGTACACACTAATTATCAACCAATAAATAGTCGATTTGTATAGATCTCTTTGGGATTATTAAAATCCTATGTCAATGAAAATATTTTCGTATATATTATCAGGAAGCAAATAACAATAATTTCTATTCGAATTCTGACGATAACCCGGTGGAATGTTATTGGAATCTTATAAGTATCTTATTAGTAGCATCGATTGAATATCCTATAGGCCGAGTGCTTTTCTAATTTAACATCCACGTAATTTATAATAATTACTTCATTGATTTACTTGCTTCTTGGTTGGTGAGTACCTGCTCCTTCGCTACAAACTAATAACTCCACACTCCGTATAATGTACCTTACAATCCGTGTTAGACCAGGCCGCAAGCGACACAATATGCAAATCTTTGTACATTCAATTTGTTTTTCGAAAAATGTGTGACAATATAAATAGATATATAGGTGACGTGTATCGTTATATATGAAGATTAATACTTGTTTGTATTTTATACTTCCATCACCAGATATCACATAACTTACCTGCTACTGACTAGAAATATGAAGCAAGTTGCATTACAAATAATTTCGAACATTTCTTTCGTATACAAACATGTTGCGTGCCACTGTATGTGTGTATGCTTGCTGTGAATGATGTATAGATTTTTATTACATATTCATGCCAATCATTATTTATATTTGTCTATTTAAATGGGCACATACCGCTTGGAGCGAAGCCTGGACAAAATATTACACACAACTTACGTGTATTTGCCTTGTAATAAAAAAAATATTAATCTGTCATACCTCCGGGCGGTATTATATTTTTTGCCTAACTGTTTTTCAGCCGTAAATTATTTGAAAAATTAACGATAATTGTCCGGAAATAATTATTCGTCGATAATAATTTAATAGCTTGATAGCGTAACCAGCTTTTCACGTGATCCATTTTATTCAATTTCTTTGAAGTCCAAAATTAAAATATATGTTGTTTTCCAATTTTATTTTCAATAAATATATTATTTATAATTGGTGTGGAGTATAATTTTAGTCTTCAAAGAATTTTGTAATTAGCTGAATATTTCGTTTTGATGTTCCAATCTTTCAAAGTTGCTGGAACGAAATCTCTGATCATCTGTATTGCATACAAGGAGAAAAAAACAAAATTCAGTGCAGTTTGTGTAATTGATGGACTGATCAAGAAACGTATTAAAACTTCTGGAAATAAAACTGATAAAAATTGATGGATAATAACCATAAGGCAACAAATTTCGCCAATAAATATCCGCAGTAACAGGAAAAAATAATAGAGCCATTTCGGAAATTCAAATATCTCTCTTTCACGTTCGTTCGTCGTGTACGTGTCTATAAAAAAATAAAAAAACATAAAAAAAAATGGAGGAAATCGTGGGGACGGGTCTTATTTGCAAGAGTCTGCAACGTCGGACAGAAAACTAAGCTCCACTAAATCTTATCGGCGGGCAATAAAAATATAAAAAAATCCAACATTAAACGATCAAAGACTCTTAAACTTTTTAAAAGTGACTCGCAGTTGAATAGAGCGTGGTGGGTGGGAATGTGGGAGATGAAAGTAGTAGTCATCGAACAGAGATAGGAGGAGGCGCTGGGAAAAGATACGAAAACGAAACAGACACATTGAAGAGAAGATAAAGATAGAAACAAAAGTAAGAATGAAATATAAACACACATGTAAGATGTAGCAAAAGGGCAGATCTAGTGAGAAATAAATGTAAGGGAATTAGAAAAGTACATGCGAAATTATACTCTCAACTTAATTAGTTATTTTGTACACTTTTTTCAAAATAAATACACCAATTCACGATAGATGGATATTCGGAGATGTATGACGTAGGTTTGTGTGTAGTATATCCAGAGATGAATGTCTGAATGTTTATATATGTGTGTTACGAGACTGGACACCAAATGCAAGGGTGTACGAATGATTGTTGCCCCGGAACTTATTCTTATGTTGCCAATGCTTTTTACGCACTCGCTACCTCATACAAAGATCTTGTTTAGGTCCATTTCAGGCGTACTTGACGTACGTGAGACCCCGGTCTAACTGTGTGCGCACGTACATACATATGCGAGTTTACTTGAAGGGTAAATGCAGTGGCGTACGATACGAATATTCCACAATTATGATTATCCATCTATTAAATTACAACTCACGTATGTTACATATCATAATGTATGATATATATCAAACAGCAGCAACTTTAGTTTATATTCAATTATTAATTATAAACCACGAGAAAAGAATATGTTAATAATTTGTTTCAACATAGCATATTAGCAGCTAGGCTCTTCTTTTATTTTTATATTATTTCTGTATGATTTTGTGAAAATTATGTACAGATAATTGAATTTTGTGCGTGTACGCTACTGTGCTCGGGTTTTCTCCCCAATGTAAGAGACACAGTGGCTAAGGTGAGTTCCCGGTCACGCGACGCCAATAATACATTTAGCTTATCTCACGTTTTAAACAATTTGTGAATTTATCTTTGTTGGCGGCGGTAGCACGACATGGTGAACCTATGTAGATACTATACAGTGTACTGTGTAACTCGAGTGGTCTACTCTACAGCCTGACAACGTGCTACTGGCGTAACAGTAACAGCGGACCCTGTGTACGAGATTCACAACTACTGATAACCGCGGTAATAGGGTGGGCGGTTCAACGACACCTTTGTATTCACAACCAAGACATACATATACACAGCAAATACACATACATATCACGTACCCATTGTATATCTGTATATCTTTCGACCTAAATTAATAAAAACGTACACACTCACTGGAGATTTAAAGGGTGAGAAGGTAAATTAAGAAATTATACAAAAGAATTACCCCACGTGCGTGTCGAAAGCTTATCGCCGTTTTCCGTACATTTTATTAAATTTCCGCAGTAAATAAAGCAGTTCATTACGCTCAAAATATACGAAAGATAGTTTCATTTTCCAGAAATACTCACTGAGGTACATTTCCATTTTTATCTAACACACGGAATTCTGTTTGACGTAAATTTAATGCAAATATAAGTCAGCATGTTTGAATGTGAAACGCAATAATATACTATCATGTTGACTGTTACTGCAATTGTAATGTAAATAATACGAAACGAACTCGCAAGAACTTGTCGCATTTAAATATCAATTTACAATTCCTCCTGTTGCACGTACGTGCATGTGTACTATTAGTTGTACAATTAATGATACTTTGTGTAGTGTGAGTACACAGTGGCGTGCGTGTATAGCGACACTAACTTCGTATAATTAACCATTTAATTTGAATAAGCATAGTGTTAATATTGTAGGTAAGTAACACGTTGTGTAAATGTGTACACAACCAATGTCTGTTTAACATTTGGTGTACACTCATACACAGCACGGTGTACGGTTAACGAGCCAGGTAAATATTTAATGTTAGTCAACAACAGCAGCATTGGAGACCAGTGTCCAAGTACCTACATCATGGACGCTTAGTTGCTGGCTTGTTGTGCAAGGTGAAGCTAGAGGAATCATCGTATTAGATGTTGTATACAGTGAATGTGTATGTTTATCTCCATGCATATATATGGGAATAGTTCACAGTAGATTGTACAGATGGTGCTATGATTGCACACAACTACAATACCGACGTATCATTGCGTATATGTAAGGGGAGTGTTGTTTATATATACGAACATCCTATGTATGTAAGGATGTCTGACGACTTTGTCAGTATATATGTGCGATTGTGGATTGTATATGCAATGTGCAACCGTGCGTTGCAAGCAAATTAGCCGTTATTAATTAGTTTATGGTAATTTAACCGACTTGCGAGGGCGCTTCATTGTATCAGAGATTGCCAAAATGTTCACCACACGTTCAGCTTCAAGTGTATGCACCTAATTGTAATGGTTAATTCAATCTTGTACTACTTTAATTCAGGTTCAACATAGACAAACCATCTAGTAAAATTTTACGAGTGTTCTTGTGAAAGTTTTATTGAACAAATTTCAGTATGTTCAGTATCCTGAAATGTTCACCAAACTTCGGTAGCCTATTATGTTAAGGTAGGCCTAACGACCCCTAGAACCTTGAATCGCTGTATTTAAATTCCGTGCGATAAATCGGCTCAAAAGGATTATCCCTTTTTATAAACGAAAACCCTGTCCCCTTCCTGCACCAGTTAGCGTAGTACCCATCATTCCACAGTACCACAGCTGAAGGTAATTAAATTCAACTATGCACACAGGAATAAAAATACTCGGCAAATTCCACTTTTATTGTTTTACGAATTAAATTTGTTTATTCATGTGCGTTCTGTCATCAGAATATCAAAAGTACGGATAGTAATTTGTTCTGGGAATTCGTCAGGACAGTTTGTACGTTTATTATTTTGAAAATAATTCTGTTAATGACTTTTATCGATAAAATATTTTCCGCATTGTAATTGTATTAAGCAAGGAGGTTAATTTTTATAGATTATTTTAGCAGATAATATTTTATATTTAGTTTCAGGCTAGATGTGAAAATTATTTATTAATAATGACATTTTTGTTGTTTTTAATTGAAACATTGAGTTTCCATACACGTTACCTTATTATGTATTCCATTAACTTTATGTTCGTTATGTCCATTTTCAATTATATTAATTGCTATGCTATATATTGTCCGCCATTAAAGAAACGTATGGAAGTAGTAAAAAATTACCTTACCATATATACTTGACTAGTTTATGCGCGAATGACATGTTTTATACATATTTGAAAAATGTCTAGCCAAGAAAAATACATTAATATGTGATTGTCGTACGAAATGATAAATCATATTGGAGTTATAAGGAGAATTTCAAAAAAAAAACATGAGCTGTGTTCACATTTTATTCGATTAAAAATATATAACATATGATCAGTATGGATACCGTGGTTTTGCAATAGGCCGTGAACAGTTGTCAAAATGCATTCCAAAGACAGGGAATTTATATACAGAATTATATCACAAAATCCTTAGAAGTTTTCTTATTATTTAATATGTTCTCTCAAGTCATTTTCTATCATGTTAGTCTATGTTACATTGAAAATTTTAGAATGGATAATACTTATCGTTTATGACTGATCATTGCATGGTTAATGCTTGATAAAAAAAAACAAATGAAGAGTAATCTGATAGACGTCTGAAGTAACGGGATGTGTGGGCGGACAGCTTAGACACAGCATGGGCCCTTCGTGTCCCATGGTGCCGACGCACCTCGTTTGTTTTTTCATAATTCAACTGTCACAAATTTCGTTGACGACTGTTTTAAAACCAGCCGGCTTTTGTTTTTTAACAACTTAAAGCGACATGTCTTGCATTTAAAACAACATCAACATGGACAGAGATATAACATATGTGTGTGCGTTCCATTATGAATTTAGAAATATGTGATGTAATAATCAGGAAGATGTTTAAAAATACCCAGAACAGTGGAAGATAAATAATAAAGGAATGAAAGACACAGACATGATGCTCTGCACTTAAAGAACATCAATGATAACAAAATAAAGTTAAATAAAAGCTTGTAAAAATAATGAGTTAAGTGTTATTCTGATATTAATTATGTAAAAACCGTTTATCAAGTCAACTTTTTCACTTGAAATGTGAGTAAATAAACTCTTCAAACAATCAAAAGTATATTTGGTTGAAAGTTATTAGTTATTAATCTAAGCAATGGTGCGAGTACATTTTTATATTTTTCGTTGAGAACTTTCGAAGTGGACGGAATTTTTAAAATCGCATTAAAACTTTGAGACAGCACGGATGCACAGCAGGAGATATTTGCAGTGCCATTATTTTCGTATCTGTACTCGAGCGGACGCCGCAGGACTTCACAGAGTTCAAATCCTATGGGACGCTACTTCCGATACAAAACCTGCATTATCACTTGCCATTCCGACAACACCTTTCAACTGTATTCTTTTGTTTCATCTTCTTTATTTTGCCGCTTGTACATTTTTCTTTTATCTCTTCTGTCAGCCTGCAAAATACTTGAATCCGATTGTATGCAACGGGGATTAGATTTATAAAATGCAACAGAAATTCCATATGCATCTATATAATTCTACAACCTTTATACGATTATATGATGTCAAAATTATATTAAATATTATTTCTCATTCAGATTTAAAGCCTAAATTCAAGTATTTTCAGGTAACAAGGCATTTTATTAACAAGAAACAATTTTATTATATGATTGTATCCTATCTCCAGTTACTAGTTACATTTTCTCTGTAATATGGAAACTCGGTTTTCGTAAATTCCTTGTTGGAAGACGTCTATATATATATGATTCGGTTCGCCCCCGGTCTGCCCCCGAAAATGGTCGTTTATTGTCTGTTTCTGAAACCGCTTGTTTCAAATCCTGCTCATTCACTTGTTTGTGTCGAAACAAAACAATAAAGAAGGCGAAACACACGAAACAAAATAGCTTCGCAACAGAAACGCGTCAGCGTCTCTCGCCTCAAACGACCATAGTTTAGTTCTGTAGCGAACAAAAGAACACGAGTAGCGTACAACAATCAAAGAGTGAACGAGACAGACAGAGAGAGGGAAGGGAAGAAAGGAAACTATTAAGTCTGAATAGTTTGCACAGTCTACAATAGTGGTCTGCGGAAGGAACTTTGTTTCAAATAAAACATTTGCATGTACTGCGCTAACGCACACAGAACAATCAACATGAACACCAAGGTCGGCCTTGTATGAGTGTATGTGTGTACTTATACACATGTAAGTTCTTGTACGCCGAGTACTTAATGTTAATTGCTGAGAACGTTTGAGGTTTACGACAAAACAATAAACTTCACGCTGCAACTTGATACTAACATGTAGATTTTTAATAGACAGTCCAATGTTTGCGTATTTGCAGTTGGGAATACATTGTTTTATAAACATTCATATACATATTTAAAAATAGCTCACACTACGGATCAATCTGTGTAATAATCATATTTCCATCAACGCTTTTTAAACGATCAAAACAAATATGGTTAAAGAATTCTAAAAAAACTCCGTTAGTTGATAACATTTAGAGAGATGATAATGAAGAATATTAAGATATTTTTTTTTTATTATTTTTCTGTAAGAACCTGCTGTTGTATATGTATATACCGTTGATATAGCTGTCATAAAAACTTCAAAACGACATCAAACTCTGCGTATAAAATTTCAAGATATCCGCGCGGCCATGTTTCGTCACAAATTATGTGCATACATTTAGATTTCGAATGTCGATTTAGTATAATTGACCGTTTTGATTGGCTACGACCATTGAATACGAAATGCGATTCGTATAATGATTTCTGAATGGTTGACGTAAATAACACATATACATTCACATATCTATATACAAATATACACAGTTATTACTTTCAAACTAACGTTAGAATTTATTACTTCTGTTAAACAAATCTGACTTACAGCAGTCTGCTTCAAATTACAGTTCTCAACATTTTTTTACTCCAAACTGTAAAGCCTAATCCAATTAAATTCATGTTTAACAATTTAATCTCTGAATTCGTACAAGTAATGTACAATTTTAATTCTGTCAGATTTTTTCCGCTCAATATTTGCACTACACCCGTTGAATTGACTGTTGAATTCCCCAGAGATATTTCATGTTATTCCTCCACTCTAATTCCCCTCTATTTGCCTGTCAATATATATATGTAATTCCATCGCGCATCTTTCCGTCTACCCGTAATGCAAATTCTTTGCCAGTATCGTAAATATCCGCTGAAGCCGTAGCAAACAAGTATATAATTTCTGTCGAGCGAATTTGCGTGATAAACTTGTCAACCAATGAAAAAGTTTAGATTCATGTAAATCTACAACCAGCCTGAAAGGTTTTTCTTTCTTTTTTCTGTGAATTCATTTTGTGAAATATTTTTCGTATCAACAAGCGCACTGCTATTTCAAGTTGTTTGCGAAAATATGTACCTATTGATGATAGATTTTTTGATGGCTGATTAATTTTTTTTTTATTATTATTACTGGTGCTATATTCGTAGCATTTGTTTGCGCACACGTATGAAATGTATCGAATCGGCAACTTCCTTATGACCGTACACATATAAATAAATCGTGCGTTATCTTAATCTGATTTAGTGCTCGGCTGCGCCATTACAACGTGTACATGTATTGCCATAAAGTAAAATCACCTAGAAATCATATCGGACGTCAACGACCCTGTGTAGATAGATATAGCATTCGTACATATACGTACTGGTCCCAATAAAATATCGCGTTGATATTTACTACAACAGATATATTTACAGAGGTCGACTGCATAATATTAGTTTCAATGTTTTCTGAAGCGAAAACAAATTCTTCTTCAAACGACTTGTGCAGCAATAGTTTATTTGACATTGCCATGTGTCAAATCTTGACAAATTTTTGGCGTACTTTAAAGCAAATGTGCATGGTGCATCTGTGGGAAATAGAAATGCTCTCAGTTTAATCAAAGTTTCTGTTGTTTGCTGTTGGCACAACGCGCATAGCCCATTTACACAGGCTCCGTCATTCTTTTAACTGAACTTGTTTTCGTTGGATGAAAAGTTACGGAATGTAGGGCATAACTAGAATGCACATATAGCCTCACATCGCGAGCAAACAGAAACAAAAAAAACCATACACTGTGTATGTTAGTGCATCATCACGCTCTAATTAAAAATTGGCAGTCGACAAACGTTGACAAAAATCCGTAAGCTTCATGAGCATAACCTTGCTGTTTTATTCATTCACACTTAATTATTTTCAATATTAATCGGCATCATTGCAATGATGAAAATATATATTAGAAAAACTAAACCTAGATCTATTACTACTCGTTAAAACTGGTGTTTTATATATTTGCCATTTGTATAACAAAACTTCAAAACTGTCGAAACACATATGCACAACCCATGTATAACCATTTAACAATGCAATTTTTATAGGTTTCCAAAGACTACCCACCATTGTATTTCTCATACTACTGTATGTTTTATGCCTTTTCTTCTTTCTCTTCTTCTAGTATTCCAGTCGTAACTGGGGTAAATGTAAAGTTCCCCTAGTAGATGGTGCGTAGGGGAATTGGGCGCTTTGGAATTGGCAAGCCTGAGTTAGTGGTCGCACGGCCGGAAATCGAGAAGGAATAAAATAACAATACATTTTCAGGCTACACGACCACGTCGGCCACGCCCGTCTGTAAAATTCTAATGGATCTCTTTGCTTTTCGGCAATCGGCTCCAGTTGGAAGAGAATGCTATAAGCGAATTGGGGTGGCTAAATGTTGATATTCAAGGGTGATATTGTATGAATTGGTTGTAAACTACAGGTTTCAAATTTGTAAATACAAATATACCATTTTATTAGTATAAGTTGAAAGAAATGTTATATTAAAATATATCAGGTAAACAGAGGACTAAATAGATGAATGTATAGACAAATAAATGAACAGATGGATGTATTAAAAGATAAATAAACCGACAGATGAAAGTGCAGATTGTCAAACAAGCAAAAAGACGAAAAGATCAACGATAAATGTAACGTCCACGAGCAATGAAAGAAATGACGTACAGAGATAGTCAAAACTGTCCACAGATAATATGTGTCTAAGACCCTCAATGCACCTTTACAGTTAATATTTCTATACCTTGATACCGATGACAGCCGCACATGGAATATATAATAATACAAAAAAAAAACTGGGAACGTTATCTGCAGTCGAGCGAGCGACTGAGCGACCAGCCATTCTGATTTATGTAGCGACATGTAGGCCAACGCCATTGTAATGTTATAATGCTCATACGTAACGTAACGTGCCCCATGTGTGCGTGTGTGCGTGTGTGCGTGTGTGTCTACACTCTCATACACTGTAGTTTTGATACGATTCTTTCCTAGTTTTGAAATCGCGCGAGGAATTCACTTTGAAAGTACGAACAAATGTAGGGACAGTTGCAGCTGTCGCACCATTACAGAAATGGCCATCGGTATCTAAAATACCTACGCTAGAATTCTCGAATATATATTGATACTTTTATTTTCCTTTTTTGCTTTACCCATTTTACCAGATTTTTTTTTTTGTTTTAGCCATAAATTCAATTACCTTTGTTTGTGTGGAGAGCGTCGCATGTGTAGGTTGAATTTTAAAAATATTTCTCATGAAAGAATAGAGCATTATAGCCTGGTTACTGGAATTCTCCAGTTTCCAGTGATGAATGCTTTGAACTTCTGCTCTGGAAAATAGAATGCCGAGGTCCAGAACTGACCTACATGGCTACGAAATGAGATTTATAAATGCACATAATCGTGCATTTGAGAAAAGATCAGTGGAAAATATTTTCATCGTATCCGCGCTTGTAATATACATAATTTTTTTATCTGTCACTTGACCAAAATGACAGAAAAATGTGATTATTTTGATTTTGAATTTTTTGTAATATTTCAAACATGTTTCTAATAAAAGTGTACATTTATCTTATAGAGCCATGGTCCATTTGTGGCAGCCAATGTTATTTCTTCAGGGCTGGATTATCTCTATATACGCGACGCTACGGGGCAACCTTTGCACACTTTATCGCTAAGATGAGTCATTTTTACAACTTAATAAATTAAGGTTTATTTTCTTATGCGAAACTAACGGCAAACAGCACCAGCAACGGTAGCAATAAACGATATCGTGTGCATTAATCTCAGCGGAATGTTTTCCTGTGTAGAACTTACACGTAAAAATAAACATAAAACCGGAAATGAAAACGGGGAAAAATACCAACAATTCCGGACTCATTCTTAATGGGACATGCACATGTATACTTACATACATACATAGGTATTATATTCTTTCTATTATAATGTGTGTGACCCGTGCTATAAGTGTGGCTTAGCTTCGTAATACGATTATGGAAATATAGTGAACATGGAAGCACAATTATAACTATAGATTCTCGTTCTGGAACGCACTCACTGTGCACCACTATATCACGTGGAAGTGTATCCTCTAGCTTTAAATTTACAGTTCTATGCAGAGGTTTGGGCAAATTATACCCGGTGCTGTTTCAATAAATACCTACTTTTTATCGACGTGAATTGTACATAAAAACAGGAACAATTACTGGAACATTGAATACGCTTTCATGCCATTTTAATCAAATTATATTTCTCGAATTTCAAATAACACTTATATGGTTTCCTTTTCAAATTATTTTTCATAAAGGTAATTTAATATTCCATTTCTTGAGAACTATATACATATGTATACCCATGTACGAATAATATCATAAAAGAAATAATACAATGTCAATTGAAAAGGTCAAAATTTATTTATTATTAAAAGCGATATACGTACGTAGAATTTATAACAGACTCTGGTTCGAAATTCCTATTTATTTCTCTCAAATATATTCATTTTTTGATTAATAGAAATTCAAAAGCGAGGAGACTACTTTTTACCGCTAATTCTCAGGGGGACCTACTCCTGTTCCAGGTGCTGGTTTCATTAAACCATCGGAACCATTGTATGTTCGCCAATGATCCTTAGTAATACTTATTCAGTGTTTTTCTTTCTACTGTATTGAACAGTTGATTTGTAAATAAAAACCCAGCCGATTAACAGTTAACGAATCGAAATAAATGGTTGTTGTGTATACGCGATAAGGTTCGCAGGAATTACGCGTTGCGTCACAGTATAAGATGTACTGCACGGCTTACCCGTTAAGCTGCGTCTGGGGGTGGCCCAAACGATACGCGTTACCGGTTTACAGCTTACTCCATTTCCGGTCCAGACCACAACCCGTCCCCTCTGGCAACCATCCCACTCCCCACCCCAACAGAGGTCACTGGAAAGGATTAGTTGACGTGAACTCCCGCCAGTGTCGTCGTTGTCAACTTGAGCCTACCGAATTAAAGGAAAATATGTAGGCTTTCTTCTGTCGTTCTTTTACAATGCTCCCATAGTGGTTATCTTTCATTGCTGACTACTGGGGATGTGTTTCACTCTTTTCGGCGCGGATTTTATGCCCTTGTCGTAATTTTGAGATAGTTTTACAAGCTCTGCAAACGTTTACAACATCAAAGGGAAGCAGTGGATTGAGGAATCAAATCAAAGTCACACAGTTGACAGAAACCGTTGTAAAAATCCTAGAATGAATTGGACTAGGTTTTGGTTTAGCTATATTTATATGTTTCATAAAATAAATATGTATATACGTACATATTATATCACTTTTAACTAATCATTTCTTTTTTTCATTATACAGATATATGTTTAATATCTATCTAATATGAAAGAAAACAAAACAATTTTCACTTTTGAAAAAAAAATGTAGAAAAACTGAAGTAATAGTAAGAAGTAACAATCAGAACGGCAACTTTTTGTTGAAATCAATCTCGACGATGATATAACGCTCATATTTCGATATGAGAAACAGGAAAAAAAGATATACACAACAACAGGAAATCGCACAACTTTTTGATATATATTTATATTGATGATATATTTCCTGTACTAATAATTTTCGAAGAATTCTGAAACTCGACATTAAATCCGAAACAAAATAACATTTTAGTTCACAAATCGTATAAGTTTCAATAATGCAAAACAAAGTTACCAAATTAATAAACAATTTCAAAAGCCACTTGAGTCTTTGTTTCAATTTTTCTGATACATACAAATCTATAATTTCAAATTCATATCTAGAGCTGTAGCAGTTCTTGAACCAATCAGCTATTTTTAAACATTATTTTTTATGAGAAGTGTTGTCACACAAGGTGAACTAATGACATTACGCCATTATCCGATTATTTTTTATATTATAAACTATGATTCTAAGCCATGTCGTGACTCTGATCAGCTACAGGGGTTTGTCGGTCGAATAACGAATTCAATTAAGTTTTCTTATTAATTTTTAATTATATCACAAGTCATAAATATGGTTCGCGTACGGATAAGGAATTGGTACAGAGTACTAAATTTCCGAGATAGCCATCACACACTACGAGTAAGAGAGAGAGAGAGAGAGAGAATTATATGTATTCGTACTAGCATATAACTCCGTGGCTTGCAAATAGATTTATTGCATTTTTTTTTTGCAAGTATGACGAAAGTTTTTTAATTACCTTTCGGTTTAGTTAAATCGGTATTCGCATATATCGTTGCCCGTTTGAATGTACGATACAATTTAAATCACGATGATATTTTTACAACTTAATTGCCAAACAATGAAAAACCAACAACAGAAATTCAAAAATTACGTACTATATTTTTTTTTATATACGAGTAGCTAGTCAGATTTTAAAAACATTTACTTTCCATATGCTTTGAAACAATTATCTACAGTATAAATACGTAAAAGTAGATCTTGCTTGATATTATAAAATTCTTGTAGTAAAAGTATGCGATGGTAGATGCGTGTTTAATCTTCAATATCCCAAGCAGTGACCGCTGTAAGTCATGTACGGTAAATTAACTCCTGTGTGAACCCCGAAGGTCAGTCAAGATTCGGTTGACCCTTGTCCGATTTCTGAAGAGATATGCGTAGTGATTTGTAGTTATACGACGTGTCTTACACACATCATTATCAGCACAGCAGCTATAGAGAAGAAAAAATATGGATAACAGACGTAAATTCTACAAATTGAATTGCTGATACCAATATACTAATTTATTTCCGAATGGAAATTCATTCATAAATATTTACGTAATATGAATATAAATTCATGATACAACTTGATTGAACAAAATGTAATAAATTACAACTTGTACTTCAAATATTTTCTGTAAAGGACGAAATTGGATTCATCGAAATCATCAGTGAAAGATTTATTCCACGATTAAATAATTTAGCGTCGCGTTGTAACATGTTGTACCTACATGGGTATACTAACGAGAACTAACAAGATATAGTCATGTTTCAATACAAAAAAGAAGGATCAGAAAATGAACAGAACGACGAAACAAACTACGAAAATAAGATTAAAAGACCGTATGGAGTGATAATGGTCGCACATTAACATGGTACGCGACAATATACACGCACACACAGTAATGTAATACTTACACAGCGTCACATAGTGTATGAAGAGTACAGACTCATCTGCACTAATGACTAGACGTCCTTACGGATGAATTAATAATGGTCACTACTTAATGAAAGTTAATAATCATCCGATTAAAAAAAAAGTGTCACATTCATTATGACGTTTTTGTTTTTTTTTCTACGACAACGTTTCGTAATGACCACACTGGATTATTAAGTTGAAACATGAGATTCCATCTTAATATATTCAATAGTCATCTTTCGAAGAAAAATGGGCTTAATAACCGTCATTACATGATGAAGCAGTTTATCTAGCTAATATCTATGAACTTTCTATCCATTCTGGGCAACTAGCATTATTATAAAAATTAAACATTTTAGCCGAGTAATTTTGTAACAGTCTGGATGTTTCTTCAACTTTCTTATTAATATAATGGCACTGATAATTTTTAATATGCAGCTTGTGTATTTTTTAAGCAATGAAAGAAGTTCATAGTTTGACATTTATTTTGCATTTTTATTTGAAATACAATGTAAGAATAAATACTATTGTAATGCAGAAAACAATACGTGGAATTATCGTTTCTTATCAAATATGCTAAACATCATCATTATTATTTGAAGCGGCAACTGCAATGACTGATGTAAGAGATATTCAAGATAGATAGTTGTTCCCACTATCAACCCAAATAACTGTGTAATCATTACGAACATCATGTAGCCTGTAGCCGAGGAAAAGGAAGAAAAAAAGGTCCATGTTTGAATCAGATACCTTCATTGGTTTGAGATAAATCCGACAAGATTAACACACGCACACACAGAGAGACTTCTGGTACACGTACACAGTAACCAGTAGAAGATTCTTGCATGTATACATTGTGTATATGAACACATATACATATGAAATAATGATACACACACATGCACTATACTCGTATACGAACATAGTTTAAGAATATATAGAGAATATCGAAGATTAACCGTCTACGTATATCTATGTGAGAAAGAGATAGCGAGAAATTAAAAGGCTGTTGTTTCCCACGTCGAATTCCGTACGCAACTCACGTATCTGTTTATGTTACACGAGTATGTACCTGTACAAGACGCGACCATATCTGTGAACGTTAAGCATTTAGAATCATTGGTGTGACTGTTGGTCGCATTGCACAACTGTCAATGCGACCAACCATTGTCTATAGATTGTGTGTCTACTAGATCTTACGTGTGGATGTGTACGTGTTTGTGCACGTTCTGTGCATCAGTAATCATTCAGCCTACTTTGCCCACGGACTCGCGAACTGACGAACAACAATCAGGGTTTTCACGTATCGCACATCGCGAAACAATTACGAAATACGTTATAAAAGTTTTCATCAAATTTGCAATAATGTACACTGACGATTAAAAGAATAGCTCATTAATACCGAACTCCAGTGAGGTTCTGCCAAATATCTTCAGTTCAGGTTCAAATAATCATCTGTTGATAATCTTCTTTCTTTCATACATTTGTACATGCATGAGTGTGTTGAATTCCGGATAATACTGTGACTCAAACCATCAGAACATAGCTGACGAGTTGACCACTTTCTCTTCTTGAATCTTGGCCTACATACGAACATTTCGTACTGATGAACTCTCGGTGTCCGGCCGTCATTGTGTGTGATGATGGAACACACTCACATCCACTAACTGGAATTAATCGCTAACTAATACTAACTAACAAATAACTATACTCATCGACCCGAAAACTAACCACTCACGTCGTATTAGTTTTTGATTCAATCATGTCAGTTTGATGATTGGCGAAAGTTGATCAAAAATCGGACAATGACTAGAGAATTAAAGAACCGGAATACATAATACATTTTATTAAAATCTGGTTCATGTATCCAAACGAAGAATTTAGAATACTTTTTAGAGAAATCTAAAAGTATACAAATACAATGATATAATTTTCATTTCCAACATATTGAATACGTTCAATCGTCTATAACAATAACACGGAATGAAACACTTAATTAGGCATATTTAATCTGATTTATCTGCGACAGTTGATATATATTTCTCAATGTTCCGATAATCGGAAACCCATTCATATTAGCTGTTCGAATACCTAACGTTCTGTATCTATCAAGATTGTTATCATCTGGTTAAGACAACTCGACTGTTTGTTTTCGCCTTTTCGCTCGTTCGCATTATATGCACGCACGCAGGTACACGCATTCGTTTTATAAATACCGTGGCGTGATGCACGACATTACAATTCGTTGATATTATTTCAATTCCACAATGTTTTTGTTTTTTTTTTTTGTTTCTGTAACTGATTTCTTCAACGCTATTAGAACTCGTGATCGCATAAACAACATTCAACAGAATCATAAATTCGTATGACATATTAGTTCGAAACATTCAATATTCGGGATATTATCTACAGTAACACGTACGATGAATTCATTCCGCAGTTTTTAATATAATGAATATGGCCTATATTGAATGATTAATATCGAAATACAGCAACAAGCCCTTTGTGTTTTTAATTATTTGAGAATAAAGATGCAAAAGTCGACGAACATATTTTAAAAATCTTATTCAATGCTCCATAATATTTTTCATATTCTGACACTGTTGAGATATATCTTTAATAAAAGTTTATGCCTTACTAAACCTTGAAAAATAATCGATACCATGCGTAAATTCATCTTGATGATTACGGCTACTTACCTGTAGCAAAAAGAAAATAATATTAAAATTATTTCAAAAAAAAACCACACCTGTATTTTAAAAAAGCATAATTTAACAGTACATAAAATATTTTGAAATATATTTAAATTACCAATAAATTCTCAGAATCAAGTTGAAAATGATTTAAACATTTGGTCTCTCTACGTCGCGGCTTATGCCATACAAGCAGTAAAAATTCGATTAACTTCCATTGAACTCTACAGCTATTAAATATAAATTACATCGACGCATCTTCGTCGGTCGTTATTTATAATACACTTACAGCTCATTATCCGAAATCTGCGAGCCATTGATTTCGTCAGAAGCGTGTAAAAACTCGCGGAAAAAAATTGTTAACGGTCCCCCGCGCCT
The DNA here is from genome assembly GCA_963422195.1 of Carabus problematicus. Lineage (NCBI taxonomy): Eukaryota > Metazoa > Arthropoda > Insecta > Coleoptera > Carabidae > Carabus > Carabus problematicus. The sequence continues at coordinate 1,986,173 of OY728579.1, forward strand.
GTGCCATTTATCATATCTTGCGATTTCTTTCGCAGAGCCCAAGAGTCCTAATGAGGACGATCCATTGTTGTAGATCATTAATCACACTCGCTAGATCATTATACGATCTGCAGAAAACAATTGAAACTGGCGATCTAAGTCGGCGTTTCTTTAGTTTTTTGCATAATTAATGTAAACAAATTTTGTATCGCTTGTTTATTCTTGTTATTACTTGGGATACGAATTTGTAGTGATCGTTTAAAAATAAACAAATGATACAAAATTATTGAAGGATAAAATTAATATTTTCACATTATGCTAGGGTGAAAATACATTTTTTAACTTTTATAAATAGGAATGATTTTGTAAACAACAAGATGTTATCGTGATAAACTGAAAAATCAACTTTGAATAATAATTTTCGATGTGAATTTTGTTATTATGTTATAAAAATAATTATCAATGAAGGCGTGAACACACAAGACCATATATAGTTCGTATCATACTTTTGACATTAGATATACAATTTATATTCCACAATAAACTATAGATATTATCTCGGCATGAAATTCTGCACCTTTGACATTTTCAAAAACAAAACTACATATAACCTTTTTGTGTCTTCAAAATACGTTTGTAATTTTGTTATCCATGTATTTGTATGAATAATATATAATTTAGATATGCATACGAATTTTCCGGACCATGTCTCTTCCAAAGCTTACTTTGATATCCCCAGACAGCAGTGAACAAGACATATGACGGTTTCTATTATAATATTGCTCCCGCCAACATCAAAGGTTACCGACGTCCGCCATTTTGTGTTCTACATCAGCGATGAGTTGTGTAGCCATTAATAATACTCAAGAACACAACGCAAGAAGTTTACACGTTTGCCAGGCATTTTTCATATTTCACAAAAGAGAAAAATCAAATACCAAAAACATAACTGTTTCATACACTACTGCGTATAAATACGTTAACATTCGTTTTCAGACAAGCTTCTAGTTCTTTTCAACCGTTTTTATTGCCGTAAAATGATAGTAACACATTTGCAATATATCATTTGAATCGTAGAAAGCTTGAAACAGACTACGCCATGTTTTCCTACGAGTTTTTCTTAATCATGATATATTTAAACAATAATATAAACACAATAATTCAAGTGCGACACTGGTCACTGACAGTTCAAACTTGGTGCTAATCCTCGGCAAAAAAACAGAGGATTTAAATGACGTGTCACAGTACAAGAGCAGAACAATAGAATACCGATAATGATGTTGGATGTTAATGTTATTGTTTTTGTCTTAATTCCGATGGAAGCGACGGCAAATTGATGTTGTTATAATAAGTGTTTTTGCTACTATAATAGAGATTTACGATGTGTTTCACAGTTACTAAACTGAAGCCTGTTATATTGTATTGTTTACGAACTTGTAGTGATCACATGCAAGGCAAATTTAACACTTCGATTTTATTACAAACAGCACCCTTTAATAGAATTTCAATAAGAAGTATCCGTTACGCAATGTAATTTTAATGAAAGTGGTTCAATAAAATTTTACTAGAATGTGGATTGTGCCTTTGGTTGGCATGGATTATTTTATTTAACATTGTCACATTATTCTAAAGTAATATACTGTTTGAGATTTCACACTTGAATTAACGTTCAGTTTGTGAATCAGGTTGTAATAATAATTCAGTAGCTGTGTAGCTATATGTTTGTAAGAATGAAATATGAATGATACGCGCGGTGCTGATGTGCGTCTGTGTGTGTGTTGTGTTCTGTGTAGGTTAATATATCACCGGTTTAATATCCAATTTTCTAAGCTATGAAAGTGTCTACTTGGCATATCGCGACGTTAAATTGAGGCAGCAAACGAAATTGTCAAGTGGCCAAGTCGTGTTTTACCTGTTAAATTATGCGGTAGGTAGTGTAAACTATACTTCAGAATATTGTGTAGGCGGATCAAATATGAAACACTTAACTGACACACTACATCTATACATATGCATGTATGTGTGTGTGGATAATTTACGAGGTACCTAGGTAAACAGCTGATTTTACACGATACATATTATATATTAACTCATCGTTTATACTTTGCCATAAATATTTTATAAAGATATAAAATTATAATCGTATAACTAAGATCCATATCTAACGTAGCTAGTCGAATTTATGTACGTGTTTAAATAATAAAATTCTTTAAGGAACTGCTGTTAAGTAATTACTAATTAATTAATTTTTCATATGAAGATTATACAGAAGCAGTTTGATAGACATAAGATCATATCATCAATGAGGTATTAGAATTATCCTTCTTTAATATTACTTCGTTTTACATACAATTCAAGAACGTTACGCCAAGATTACTGATAAAAAAAAAAACTTCATTCGCTTCTAATTTCTATGCAATCTTTTCACAAAATCTTTTTCTTCTTTTGGTGAAGATTTCAGATCGCACGTATCTTCTACTTAAGGTTCCCGTGGCTCGACTTGTTCTTTTAATTTTTCCCGTGGAAGTTTTCTTGTAACCGTCAGCGTTTCTTATTGTCGAAAGCGCAGTCATTAATTACAAATATAAGGGTTGGTGCACAACCGGCGTGTAACTGGATCAAGTAACAGAGTGGGGTTGTTGCACCCTTCAGCAAATCCCCTGTCACCCCCACACCCCAAGCCGCTGACATTATACAAGCACCCTCGTAAGACAATTTTGCATCGTATCTTTCGTTGGCCGGTCTCATGGTAGCATTTGCAATTTAAATTTGTTGTATATATTAATAAATAAGTTTCCGATATTTAAATAGGATCAACGTGTTTGTATTTTCATGTTTGGTTTATAAATTAATAGCTATTGAAACTGTCTTAAGCTTGACGTGCATAATTAAAATAAGAAATATTCTGTTTGAAATTTTTTTTATTGCATGTACCAGTTAATGCAAGCGCTTCGTAATTTGAACTGTTTTATGTAATTCTGTTTCAATGTATTCTCGTCGCAAGAAAAATAGGTTTTATATTGTTTCTTTTATATTATTTAGAACATAAAAAACTATTATACTGATAAAAACTTAGATTACGAATACTGCAAGGACTTGCTTAAAATGAATTAATTAAAATTCTTACATTTCGAGTTATTTTTAACAATTTCAACATCGCCACCGTTAACATTTTTTCATCAATCATTACGACAATTTCATACTGCATGCGTTTCTGTTAAGATTACATTTTTTCTTGGTCACGAAATTCATTGTATTACGCGATATGACCTGCGATACGTATATAATTTATCAAATAATTAAATCAAGGGCGTGCCCTTTTTATTGTAAAGCAATCTAGATCTCTAATTTTTCTGTTCTGAGGGCAAGAAGAAGATCGCATTGCAGTACAGTGAGAAGCAAAAACGTAGTACGATAAAAACTTGAAATGGGTTAAGTTACATCATGAAACGGTGTCGAGCAAATATATCCAGTGCAAAGTGTACAACTCCCGGATCCAGGATAGCTGTGCAAACGTACTGGGAGCGTGGCTTATTTGTCTTGAGTGTATTTGTTGATTAGTCTTACAAGATTTATGTCCACTCGCGCGAGCTACATTCCGATATTTGTTCTAATCGAATCTAATATTTAGTATCCGTACTGCGTAACTGTTAGTATAAATTTAAACCTTTAGAATGACATGAATGTAATCTTAAAACAAAATCTTGTATCAAATATAAAAGATTCATGTTCAACATCGCGTCATTCTAATGAGTTGATATTAAATTTTTCCCATAACGTTATGTTCCCGCTAATATGGTTATTAATCATGCGTAACTTTTAATTAAAACAAAAATTCCGCATTTGTATGCGTGTGTTTGTTGCTTAATTGGCTAATGCGCATTCATGCAGGTATTAGGCGGTGTTATTTGAGATCGAGTATTTAAATGACCATAAAATTCATACAAGTGCTGATTTATAACTAATTATAAAATCATATATCGCTGGTTAATAATGCGATACTAATTAATGTAAACATATTACATACGTAATTAAGCATAGAAGTAATTTAATTTTCCATAAAATTGTTCGTTAATTTAATGTGAAATAATAATATAAATTATTAATTTATTTCAAATAAAAACAGCGGAGGTATATCAAAACAATATTCATATTTATATACTTAATTGTCGCTCCATAATTATTTTCATCTTTTGGTTCTTTAGTTCGTATCCTTTTGAACATTTTCAAAGCAACCGTAAATTTGTGGTTTCCGCTTCGATAACAACAAATTAACGAATCTTTAAGCTGATTACATGTTATTTTTAAGACGCAAATTATCCCGTTTACATTGCACTTTTTCGGTGACTTCAAAAGCAGACTGTATGTGTGTATATTGAGAATGAGTGAGTGAGCGAATGAATCAGTACGTGCAGGTATGGTACAAGTGCTACGAGTTTAATTACTTGGAGCCTATTAAATGGGTTTTACTTTTAAGTTAACACCATATTACTGATCGCTCCAAAGTCGCGCGACTTTAATCTGCCTCGCGCACCGCTCAGACAGTTTAATTACAGAGGTGAGTAGTCATAAGAAAGAGAAAAAAAAACTGATTTCAACCTCAACACCAACAGCAGTGGCGGAACCTGTAGATCTAAAGCATCAAACGGAAACACAAATCAAACAACCAGTCGTGTCATTTCAATTTCAAAGTGACAAAATACAAGGAAAGTCTAAAAATGTAATGTTTAAATTATTAGGTACTAGATACAGATGAATTGTACATTTTAATACACATGTTACAGATGTTTGTTAAAAACTGATCCTACGCCACTGGCATCAACGTACGACGTACGAACATTATGTGGTTCATACTCTCTACTTGACTGTTATACTTTATAGTTTATGTGCAAGTACTTTATATAATAAAAAGTAGGTGTTTACGATATAATTACCTATAAATTACATGTTGCGTCCCTTTTAATTTCCTTCGATAATACTTTCACCTAATTAGCAACGGTGGAATTAGGGTTAAATCGTATTGGCTTGTAATTGGAAGCAATTGCGATAAATGCGCGTCTGTATTATTATTGATACTTGATATTTACTGATGTGCTTATAATACATAAAATACTTATAAACCGATATAATGGACATATAATATAGCTGATGTGATTGCGTTTTTAATTTTATTGCTAGTAATTCACAGTTGTCGCTCAGCAAAGTCTATAATTGTGCGGTGATTCTGTAATTTAGTGTTAATTGAATACAGCCTCGTTACGTAACATAATATATTAATTCTCCAGTATTGGATATTGCGATATTATCTATGATTTCACGTGAACCGTTCACAGCATGAGTTACATCGTCGAGATTCAGAATTCGCAACGCAATATATCTCCGTGTGATCTTTTGATTAAACAGCGTGATTTTGTTTCTGATAATTGTCAGTTTGTTGTAATCAGTCGGTTTCACCACCAACTGTTACACTCTGGTATAACATATGTAATGTGCAGAACCGAGAGAGAGCAAATACAAGGACATGGAGTGCAAGAGAGGTGGAATAGGTAATTCACAATATGTTTACCGCGGCGAGTTTTGTATGTTCTTGTGAATGTAATGTGGAAGATAAAATGTCATTTATAATTAATCAGCTACCGACCTTTTACGCTCTGTAATGAGCCACTGACTTATGCCTTTCGATTACTCACACACACACACACCATTCCGTTTCGGCAACATTATTCGATACAAACGAAACGTAATTACACAGTACTGGGGGCCTTAAATAATATCGGCCAGAATATATACAGACAGACAGGATTAATCTGTGTGATTATTCTTTCTTATAGTAATTATGGACACTGTCAACCGTTACATTGTAAAGATTAGCAAAAAGATTGTACGAAAATGTATCGAAATTGCAATATATGATATTTAAGAAACCGGAATTCAATATTTAGTTTGTTTCAGGATAAACCTTTTCATTAGCTACATCCCACGGAGTGAATAGTACTTTATTAGGTATGCAAATGTAGCTTTCAAGTACGAAGGAACAACATGTTACACTCATATTTCAAATAATATTAATTCAGTTTATTACACGCGGAATTACAGTGTAAATCTTAGGTATAATAATTAACGGAAATTATAGGTTCCTACACTGTTAGCGGTCAAATAAATCGTAACACATGTATGGTACGTCTAGTGTCACGTAATAGTTAGTTACAGTGCTATAGTACAGTGTACTCTATACATTATAGCTAAAGCTACAATGTACACACTATACGCTGTACAGGTTACAGCTTGTCTGTAGCGCATGCGCACGTGGTGTCCGTACGTACATGAGAGCTTCATTACCGCATTCGAAAATAAACTAGCGATGTCGGTGTACGTATCGTATGAGTTATAATTTAATTATGGTAGTAAAATAACTCGCCACAGAATGTGCGCTGCCATTCATTAAATTAGTTTTTAATTTCCTTCGTACGTTCATACATTAATAGAGAGTCGACATGTGTGCAGGTTGAGCCAGGTTGAGCGCAGCATAGACGAAGAACGATGCTATATAGGATAGATATATAGGAAGAAAATTAGAATATGCATAGAGTATTAGTAGTTTTATTTAAATTCTATGAAATGGCGAAAAATTCAAACGCATAAATCATACAGGCATATGACAATAAGTTCAGATATATTACAGTACCGGGGAATGAAAAATAAAGTGAAAAAATGACACGTGTATGTATTGTGATTGTGTTGCATGAATGAAATGAAACAAAGTTCAATTACTTACAAATGTACAGCTACCAAATAAATTTTACACCAACTACGCGTACATACACACTTCATACTTGCAGTTATATGAGAAAATACAATTTCTTATCACGTGATTTATGTGCTAGATTCAGCGACAAAATTCATAGCATACTGGGACTGTTGCAAACTTCAGACGTATGTATTCATACAATATACAAATAAATAATACTGCTACTTGCTTGCTAGATATAAAAAATAATATAACAAAAAATATCAGGCGTTAGAAATGGCTCTCTACATTTTAATTCATTTCAGTCTTATCGTTCCGTTGTTCCGTTCGACAGCCGGAACGCGCGTTCCCGTTGGACAGTATCCAAAAATGTACGTCATTATTTAGTACCCGATTAGTTTGACAGTCTTGTGTGTTAATGGACACGACTCGGCGGATTAAATACATATCATTCACGTCGTTTTCCGTTTCGATAAAGATACATTCCGAATCTAAGATTTTTTTGTTATTTATCTAATTCGTAATTATAATGATTGTGAAACAATATACTTTAACGAATGAATTGTAAGACAGTTTCATTCGGTAGCATCTTACAATAGTAGTTGCCACCTGTGTTCATTATAATTGAGTTTACAAACTACAATCTACGCATACAGTTGTATATTTGTATGTAAAATATACACATATGCACAGTCAACTACACTGTAGTGTAAATTTACTTACAGATGTATACTCTTGCATCTGTATAATAATATACTAGAAGTGTGTGTTTGTAATTCTCATTATAGTCATAAATGTACAATTTCACGGTGATTTAGCTGCTAGTTGTTTATCTGGTGTGCAATTACGTGATCATTATTCGCATTACCATGTTAAACAGAAGATGATAAAACGGTTAGATAAATGCGTATAGCATGATGCATTGACTAGTTGTGCACCGCTGGTAAAATATCGTCGCTATTTACCAAGAAGTATAGCAGATTATAGTAGATACATTTCATTCGCTCCATTCTACAGTTTGCGATCTAAATAGTTTTAGCGGCGATATGGAAATATGGAATCAAATACGAGATATTCATGAACCATTAGAATGTATGTATTTCGAAAGTCATTCCACGATTTGGGTTTTAAAGTATGTATGCTCTAAAATCAAAACAATGAAAAACGATGAAAGCTTTTCTCGAAATGATTGTGTACGAACCATTAGTGAAGTTTTCAACTATAGTTTGATGAACAGAATCCATAGGCTATATATATATTCCCAAATGGTAGCGCGTGTATTCGCACAGTTAATTGCATAGCTGTCGGCCGCTTACAAGAAGCCGTACGGCGTAAGTTCAAAGTCTAGGAAATCAATCAGTCAGGGCGGACGGACATATCTCTTCGGCTGTATCGATGCGAACAGAACTACTAGATGTATATAGACAGATTGAAGGGAGAACAGGGGCAAGTTATAAGTACGTGTGCGCATTCTAGAGAACATTCTGGAAAATCCTCGCCAGCCACTCACATCACATCACATCCATTCGCTTCGAAGTGGATAACAAAAACTAGTAAATAGAACGAACGCAATTTTGCAACGAAATTCAATCCTTCGACCCTTTGGGTGGCAGGCAATTACAGAGATTCCATTTAACACATATATGTGTTTATGAATGTGTAGTGTACATAGATATCTATATTAGGCATATCTATGTGCAAATATACGTACACAAGTGCACAGTGGCACACATAGAACATCATTAGGAGCATGCGATACGATATGCAGTTTCAGATGCATCTCATAGACCCTACAATACAGTGCTGTAAATGACATACATTTCAGTCACGGCTCTTAAACTTAGATAATTTAGAATTCTAATACAAATTACAAAAAAGGTACTCAAATTTATATTACATATTTATAAGTCGAGAATGAACTGGTAAATTTTAATAAAAATAAACTAATTGCTAAGTGACATATCAGTATTTTTTTTTCAAACAATTAATTGTGATCATTATAATTTGATGCTGTCTTTTTCATTATGAATTTTGATTTTATAACCGCGTGTTAATCGCAATCACTGCGCTACGTCACTGGTTGTGCTAACGATCACACGCCACGGTTACAGTTGGTAATGATGGTGAGTGCATCTGGCATGGTTACAATGAAATAATGACCGTGCAACCGGTAATGACAGGTCCGCGGACACACAACACTGTTAGCTTGTTACAAACGTACATACATACATACATACATTGAGTTGGTCCAGGCACTCCGGCAGCCATGGCCTGGGTAGTAACTGGTTAACCAGTAACTAATATCGGTAATGCGGTTCATTACCGGTTAGGCGTGTGCATCTAGCAAGAGCAGTCAATGCCCTGTCAATACTACACACATGTATGACTGCACACACATAACACATACTAAGTTATCGTTCTTTATGTGAATTCCAGAGATGATCATATGTAGTTACTGTAGCACGAATGAAGTAAAGAATAATAATATAAATTCTACGATATGGTTAAATACTCAGAATTGAAGGTAAACATACAATCTTGTAACTGTTTTCATGTTTAGTCTACAGTACGTTAAATTATTTGTCACATTCTACTACTTCCAGAAATACCATTATGGAAAACAATCTAGGAAGATACAAGTAGAAAATTACAACAGTCATTTCTCATTAATCACACGGAAGCATTTACAGGTGAAGCGTACTGTATATATGATTGGATGACCGTATATATTAGCTATAATATTTCATGTTACTCTATGTGTGATACCGTCCCAGCATGTAGAACATATCTGCGAATCAAAACACATTCCTTATACAATCCCACATTGCATGTATGTTTGCTACTGTCAGACACGAAGATAAAGGACAAGTCCACGTGTGCAGAAGTTTTTAAGATTTATGTGCGATCCTGCTGTGTCAAAACCTGGGATATTTATTGATATTCTGTTGATACAGAAGACCTAGAGAAAATATAGGATTCACTTATGAGCATTTCATAAATAACAATTACCTGGCACAAACATGTATGTTCGTGTCGAATTGAGTATTGTCCCGACAAGGTAAATGTTCATTATCATATCGGAACATCTCTGGTATTCGTTAGTAATAGTGTGTAGCTACATAACGAGTCCAGCTTGACTAAACATCGGACGAGTATTTCTTTTTCGTAGAAGCCGGCAGGTAGCCGTACGATAGTGTCAAACATGTTCGCGTGTTTGTCGAACAATCTGCTCTTAAGTGGCGTGTTCATTTACTGCATGTTTGCGTGCACGTTGCCAATGGGTGCTACGCTTATAAAATATCACACACACACACACACACACACAGTATAAAGAGAAAAATATGAACGCCAAACGACTAGGAGAGTACGGTCGCATCTTATCTGAATTCCACAGACTGCGATGCAAAGAATTTACCGTAGTTATATTTAATCTGTTGCAGAACGGTGTACATGAAAGTACTTAGTTTAATATATGAGCAATTAACGTTGATGCATTATTATAAATCTTCAATCTGCTCTACTTCTATAATCACATATGTTGACTTGTGCAGTGAATTCAGTGTCAGTTGTTTCAAACTGCAAGAAATATAGTTCGGAATCGTAATGCCATTGAAGAGTTGTAGAAAAACAGACACCGATTCTGAAAAATTCGGTCATGAGGATTTAAACATTCAGTTTACACAATAAAATTCTAAAATAGCAATCGTCTTTCATCACGCTTGACAGGTCTCGGAAAATATTTACTTTCGATATGTATTTTCGGAAACGTTCAGCTTTTTCAACATTTGTCACATTCTTCTACGAAATCCGTCTGCAAATAGTCGTATCAAAAAACGAAGTGACAAGAGAAGAGCGAACAACGCGAGAAAAGCGAATTGTAAACAATTATTGAACATAAGAAACAACAGTTGGCCAAATGCCTAGAATTTTTAAGATTACAGTAAGTAACTACTGGTCTAAGTGCCATCACAAACGTTCTTAGTATATCCGTTATTCTCTAATATTTATGATAGTGTGGAATCACAGATTTATATCGGTAAGTGTCATCACAAGATTTCTTAACAATCCTAACCTTTCTAATACGGCCCATGTAATAAATTATCTCCATTAACATATTCCGCCACATGCCAACAAAAACAAAAAATTACATTTTTTTTTTTCTTCCGCCAGTGACTGCCACTTAATATTTCCTTTCGCCCTGCTCCGTCGGTTCGTCTTCTATTCTTTTACTTCATTTACAATCTTGCGGCGGCCATTTTCGTATCTGGCTGTGGCAGGATGGAAAAAAATTCAAGGCAGAATGTAGAAGGAAGATGGTCGTCTAGCAGTAGAGTCGACGGACCGGCGAACAGGCGATCTGAGTAACATCACTTGATTGTGAGAGTGGCTGCTGGCTCCCGAAGCACACCAATCCCGACTCCTCGACCGGAACAAAAAGTTCCCGGAGCCGGGACTTCGGTTAGTAAAAAGCACACGGTCGTACGTCAATGATACCAACCGAAAGCTCATGGATTAGTTTTATCGGGCGCCCGCTATATGATGATATCATTATTACATGAACTGGAGTAAAGACTGCGCACTCCCCTATCCACTTGCCCATATAAGATGGATGGACGAAAATCATATATATTTCTTTCTTTTGCTTCATGCTCAAGCGATCTGAACTTAATTAGATAGATGAATTCAGCTGGCGCAGTTCTCTAATAATTAAGAAGAGCAGACTCATCAAATTATTTGTCGAGTGCAACGAACGAAAACTAGTCATGTACACTAATGTGTCTGGGAATTTTTAATTTCTTAACCACATTAAGTTTGCAGCTTGTTCTGCTGTTATTTTATACATGACACATTTAAAAATAGAGAGAAATTCTACCAGTCTATATCAGTTTTATACATCAATGATGATTTATGAATCAGTGGACGATTTATCTCGATATATCGTAATATCTTGAACGACTGCCGTGGCAGCCGGTTATATATTGACAAATTGTTAGCAATGAAAAAGATTTCACACATTTCACATCATTAATTCTTTCAAACCTCATACCAAGCAGGTGGACAATATATGTACCTACATTATGGATTCTACATTGTTATATACAATTTCTCCAAGTTCTTTAGTTTACATTTGGTCCATTTAAGTAAACTGTATCAGTACAGCTGTGCGTAGATTAAGTCGAAGCCAAAGTCTAAACGCGAGGCAATCAGTTTATTGAATCCGTTCAGCTCACAGGACTAACTGAAAAGTTTTTCTCGGTTTGTCGTTGGGGGACAAGTGTAGTAGCTTGTAGTAATCAAGAAGGCTAGGCCACACTTTTTCGCCACAACTTGTTTTTCCCAAAACATCGCTACATCCACCGACTACTGCACCACCCTAAGCGGAAGTGGCAAAGAAGTGGAATGGTGGAACTTCGGAGGATGGCGATGGAACATAAAAAAAGAGAAATGTTATTACTTGCGAACACGTTTTTAGTTATACGAACTCGGATCACAAAAGAACGAAGATAAATCATGTCATAAACATAAACAACCGGCCAATAATATCTTCTCCATTTCACTTTAGCTTTTCGTACATTTATCATTCTTCAGAAGATGGCGACAAACAAGAACCAGTGACGGAGACATAGTGAACTGTTTATCTTTTTAAAACTTGTACACAAACAGATACAATTGTACTTCAATCGCCTCTCAATAGTAGTAGTATCAGTAGAATTCAATACAAAAACTTAGTTACAACTTCTGAATAGTTCCAAATGATGTAAGCATTAATCCAATGGCATCATTGTTAAAATTATAATAGCAGTTGAAATGTAAGTGTTACTGGTGCAAATGGAACCTAATCCGTTACTGTGTGTAAGAGTATGGGAAGACCTTGAAACGAAATGGAGAACACTGGAAGGAGTTTATGACTAACAAGTTGGTTGGCAAAACTTCGGAAACTCATCTGCAGGCCTGTGGCACCCTTTTTATGGCTCTTTGTATAATTACACTCTGGTTTGTTCAGCAATGCCGCAATTCAGTCATAAAACCAATGTTTCTCAGAGTTACACAAGGCAAATAACACTCAAAATACTAACAGACTTGCGTTAACTATCTTCTAGTTTATGTCCAAGTACAAGCTCCATAAACATAGTTAATAATCCCAGATATATACAAAAAAAAAATTAGGAACACATTTCAAGTGCTTTTAAACGCGCCGGCTATCTTACAGACATTCTCGGAAAATTATTAGGCCATTTTATTCTTGGTTCGCACATTTTCAACTCTTCATAAGTCACTGTGAAGTACTCATTTTGACAATATTTTCGCGCAAGGAGAAAACAAAAACAAAAAATTAACGACGTCGACAAATAAAAGAACAACAGCAGCAGAGGGAAAGCAAGAAAAAAAAAACATCTAAACGCCGACGCCTGCTCCGATGACGGCATAAAATAAATAAACTTCATTACAACCGTGTTTTGTCCCGACGGGATTTTTTCGCGCCCATTTCAAATGGCAACGCCCACCATCTAAAAAACAAAAGAAAGAGCGCAAGAAGAATAGACAGTGGCGAAGGCAGATGAAGAGTGTTGGAGAGAGAGACAGAAGATATTTCGCATCTCATTTCAGGCCGTCCAACCAAAGGAGGATGAGATTTTAAGCGTCTATATAGTTTTTTATTCACGACGAGTTTAGCTATCTGAAAACATTGGGGTTATAAGCGTCGCGGTGCCGGGTAGACGCCGGCCGTCCCGTCCCGTCCCGTGTGTGTGTGTGTGTGTGGATGTGTGTCTCTCTTCACCGCGCGTCCGGGTATCGATCCGAGTACGGTACGGTCAGAATAGGTGGCGCTACTGTGGAAGGAACTTGAGAAGAGGACGTTGACACTGGCAGCTGAAGATGCAACTTCCGATTCCGACGAGAGACAAGGGGTTCTTTGTCAAGTCGAATTGTCATTCACACTTTTTTCACCATACATTTTGGACACATTAACACCAATTCTATAATGTGCTTACGCCCTCAATTTTCACACAAAACATAGCAGCCGATTATATATATATATATATCACTTACTGCAGTTGGAATCCTATCAAATACAGATCAGTATACCAGCATACATATTGTAATATTGCTTTGTTTTATACTGTGTTCCGCAGTACCCATTTAAACAAAACAAATATTGCGTATCAACTTTAACAATGTAATTTCTTAAATGTACCACGCTTATAGGTGGTTATAAAAATTTCTACAAAAATATCTAGTACGTCTAGTAGCGGTAGTATGATGGCTTCCAGTGTAATCCGCTATCAGACTCCTGGCGCTTTCTGGCATTATAAACCTGAGATTACTACACTGACGCAAAGTGTAATAGGGGGTTGTTAGTCCAGGTCCGTACTCACATATTCCATCTCTACAGCATCCAGTAGATAATTGTCATTTCTGTGTCAATTAAAACGAATTTAGAATATTATTGCATCAATGAAGGTTTATTTTATTCAAAATACTTTTGGGTCATGACATAGTAGTTAAGGTTTTATAGATATGGGTGTATTTTTACTTCATTATAGCAGAAAAACTATCTTATCTTGTAACCTGCTCTTGTTAATTCTCAATGTTTGAAGATCCAGTAGGTAGATATCTAAATAAGCAAGGAAAATACGTAACTGACTATATCTGCATTCTCCAATTAAAATTTCCTCAACATACATAGCCAAGCAGTCTAATAGAATTATACCATTACACGTAAAATATTTATTGTACTGTTTTGCTTTTATTGTTATTTATTAATTTGTCACTTCGAAACACATACATTTGTATTTATATATTTGATTTAATCACAGTGATAGATGTCACCAATTTGGAATGAGATCTCGACAACTTAAAAACAACACTGCTACCAACAGGAAGACAAGAAAAAAATTATAAAACAAGAAATCATGTGCTTGCAGAATTTTATCGAGGAAAACTATTTCAGTCAATTAAATGCTAGCATATTTAACTGTCAGTAACTATATTTTTCACTATAACTACATTTCCACATACGCAGCGTATACTCGCTCGTATTTAATTGGAAATTCTTCAGTAATTATTTTCAGTTAATTATATCAAAATATTTATACAATTTTTTAATCTATCGTATATGTATTTGTTGACTACAAGTAACGGTATGTATACATATATAGATGTCAGAGACTTGTTACCAACTGTTAGACACGTAGCACATGTTAATTTAGTGATTTGCAGTTACTGTTGTTCACGTAGTACTTTTATAGCCTTTTATGTTGGCAACAATTATGGTTTACTGTTCTTGAATTACGACCTTCGTTGGTGTAATTTGTTGCTTTTAAAGGTAAAACAGGGATATTAAGTAAAGAAATAGTTTCAGAACATGTTAGCCAATCATTGCGCAATACGTTCAACATACCGTGTTTTAATTTTAGTTAAATAATGTTTGACATATGTAATGTGAATATAAATGAAGATTACTTGATTTGTGAAGTCAAATACGCCTGCATTATAAAGCATCGTCAATGTAGACAAGTTATGTTGGTTGCGGGCCCCGCAAAAGAATTCCCAATCCCTCTCTGTTGAAAATAGTTTACTCATAAACTTATACACAATAATTTGTTCTACAAGCACTTTATAAATTTCACGATTATTATATGCAATTAATTCGTACAATATTAGATTTAATTAAATTGTGAAAATATTTTCCAAAGTAATAATTATTTATCGAATCCAGTGACATGTTCGAACGTGTATAAATTACTTTATAATTTATAATAAATTACAGTAGATTTTATTTTTGACATGTCAATAATTGGTTACGAAATTTTTATTATACAAACAGTAGGTGTTCAAATTTTTTTTTGGGCTAAGATAAAGCTCATTATTTATCTTTAGATAGAGTGTCAGTTGACTGTGAGGAATAAAACAAACAAAAACTTCTTTAGAATTCATAGCTAATGAGGAAGTAAAATTTATCTTAATTTAAGATGCTGTTATAATGTTTTTACAAATTACTTTCATATTTATTAATAATGAAATGTCTTGTGGTATTCGAGTAGGTTATTTTATTCATTACACTTTGACACTTATGTTTCGTGCATATTACGGTATGTATATTCTCGACTATTCATTAAATAAACTATCATTAATATTTCCCAAGAAAATATTGTACTTTAAATTTTATTTTTGTTAACAGTAGTGTCTTCAGTGAATGAACATAAATAATAAACATAACTATATAAAGACTTTGAACGATTTTAGTAAGATTTTATGTTAAAAATAAGTTAGAAGGGTACATAATCTAGTCCTTACTGAAACACCATCAACATGTAGCAATGGTAAACTGATACTGATGGTGTATGGTGTGCACTTTATATTTATATCGAACTACCGCTAATAATTTAATGTGATAAGATAGTAGAGGTGTGCGAATACCACACCACGCGAGAATGCAAATTAGCAAAAACAACCAAATAACATTATAGTAATAAAATTTACATTTAAATGAAAATCCAGACTAAACGAATATAAACCAGATACTAGCACAACACCGTTCATATTATCGAACAATTTTACTTAAACACAATTTATACATTTATGTCTATATAATTAACTCAGTCGATACTAGCAAAATAATTCACATATACGAAATGTATTTAGAACTTAAACATAACTTGATATGCTTAATTTAGTCATAATATCTGAAATGATTCTAATATTATGCTAGTTGTTCTGAGAACATTGTAGATGTTTGATTCTCATTGACCAAATAGAATTTTTGAGAATCTTTCAATGTTGTACTCTACCGTAATGTAGGAGGAAATATGTCTATAAATAGCTACAAATATGCTCCATAATACTTAAATATCTTTCTCTTAAACCCAAATACCCGTAACAGAGATGCACGAAAAAAATTAAATACGTTTGGCCGCTGTGTAAATGCATCATAAACAATATAATTTTTGACGCACGTTTTGCTATAAATATAGCCGACGATGGTCGTACACCGTTGCAATGCAACTCGAAAAGATTACTGCATAAACCGTTCATTTTACAACGAAAACACAAGTTAAAACCGATATTTAAAACAAATATAAACCGATATGTATCCGAAAACCGCCACTGCAAACCAGCACTTGATCTTTTTATAGAAGAAGGCGTTTTGTTTTTTGTTCGTGTGCCTTTTTTTCTCCACACAGAATTTGGGGTATGCGGGCTCGTTTATTTATTTCTGAAACATTTGAAGCACACATCGTGTGTGTCGATCGAACGTTACTTGATCATTTTTTCCGTGGTGGCACGTTCGGCAAATCTGAATATCGGGTTGCCGTGGACGTGTTATGTGTCCTGTGGGAATACCCGACCACACCAGGAGTGCGTGTATAGCATGTCGATCAGTGAATGATTTCACGGCGAGAACAATTGTCTTCACGATCCCATAGAGTCGCTTGTTTTTCACGGATGTGCTGTTAGAATCTTCAAACTGATTTTTCATATCAACATTCTCGACAATTCTAATAGATACACTGATCAACCTAACTTTTATTTAAAATATTGTTATTACAACTCTACGGATGACTTTATATTTGGTACCGCTGGTCTGGTACAATATTAGCATATGCAAATTACCAGAACGATATTGTAGTTGATCAACACATATGTTGCATATTCCGCTGTAATGTGGTATGTGCAATAGCGCATAAGATTACGTGTATGGTCTGAGGGTAGAAATGAACCTGGTTCCTTTTTAGCTGTTTAGCATATACTTAATTCATGCTTGCTCGTATGTATGGTAGATATACCGCCGCCGTCGCTTGTAATTATGCCATTATGTTGTCATAAATAATGATTTTTCGGAGCCTCCTTCGGCCGCCTTATATGTGCACGAATCACTGTGTTTTTGGTAATTAAAAAACCATGTCCAATTTCTCATAAAAAGTATAAGATTTCCTTATATGCACAGACACGCAGTGCGATGCAAACAGGACCGGCTCTAGGTCTGGGCATAAATCAGCTAATAAATTATATTATGTCGCCGAAGTACAATAGCGTCATCTGTGATTTGGAAACGCAGATATTTAAATGTTATTGTACACTTCTGGACAATATTCTAAAAACAAAAACTAAAAATAGAACTTTCTTTAATTTTTTTTGACTAAATACCCACCTGGGCATACTTCATAATCAACGTCGCTTCAATTAATATTGCGGTTTATTAAGATGTTGAGATTGTAAACGTGCTGGTTTAATTTGAATCTTTTGATTAAATATTGTAAAATTGTAAATTTATTTCGTCTTTTTAACTCCGTAGTTACATGTAACAAGTAAATGGAATGAAGAATATTATTGATCCGATCAATTCAGATGATAAATTATGGAATATTTGTTTGTCGAAGAATGTTCATATGTTCTGAAACGTATACCAATAACAAAATGTACACAAATTTTCAACAATCTGTTACTATTTACTTCTAATTCTAATTTTCAAATTGATAATAATAATTACTGTTTCTAAGCAATTGAATAATGCATTGATATAACTGCAAATATATAAAATAGGAGAATATAAATCGAAAAAACTATCAGTGAATTTGGTACCACAAACAAATACAATTTCAGAAATTTCTTTTTTTGACCTCGCCGGAAAATCAAATCAATTGAAATTCATGTCTACACGTATCGTTCATATATAACAAGCTGTCGATTCTACATGGTCCCTTGAGACGAACCGCTTCCCGGCACCGGAACCTGGAGAGTTTCTGGAGAGTTCCGGGGCTAATCTGAATCCTGTCACCGTTCTCAATCGCTCTGTCATCCCAGCGACCACGTATATCCGTCTCACGGATCACTATCCGTCTTGTTAGATTCCGCAAATATGTGCCACGAATCAGCTACGATTGAAATACTCTTATTGGACACATTCGCTGTTGCCGTGCTAGCACCAAGGTACCTCAGTCTAATCAAACCAGCAGGGGAACATTCAACCATGTAGTTCAATCAGAAGGAAGCACATTCAAAAGATATTCATAATAAGATTTGGTAATTTTTATTTTAATTCATTTGTAGTTGAATTTCATACTTTACAAATAATCAAAGCAACCATTTATTTCATATTGTTCGAAAGTAGATAAAATTCTGCAGATATATTGGCACATATTTTTGACACCTCTTATCAGGTTTGTAATACAAACGACCTCTCGCCAAACACATTTCGTACAATGAATACACAAACACCATATCGCAAAAATGCAAAACATTGAATTACTACCCAGGTTACGTAGTGGTTCTTCAATGATGTAATAAAACAGATTTTTACAATACCAAGCGCCGTCGCTTTCGTGATTCAATGGAAGGCCTAAGGATAGCGTGACAGTGGCTTGTCACGCGTGTAATTCGGTCAGTTTCACGTACATGTGTCGCATGACATATCACACGTGTCATAACATGCACGCGTGCTTGACACTTATCGACACACGACCAACGCATACAGCATAACACATCTTAATTAGTAACTTCACAAGGCGATATTAAAAATACAATTCAATTGTATAGTATACAATATAATATAATCGATATATTATTTCATTTGCATTTTATCTAATCTAGCATTGTAGCTATATGGATACAAGTATTTCAATATATTATTAATAAAATATTGCGTCAAAGTTTTTAATTAAAACTACTTTATTATGATTTTATATTTGTCGACAACATTTTGAAGTGTGGTGTCAAAAAATATTTGAAACAAATGACTTCCTGCGTAGCTTCGAAACTTGGCGTAATCTCACGCTGAGTTGTTAACTTGAAATCGTAAACAATATCGCTTAGAATGTTAGTATGTTTCATTCGATTTGATCATGTTTGTAATATTACACTAAGGTTCAAAATGAATTAACATCGGATTTAAGAAGTTCTACTTTTTTGCAGCTGCGGTGTTTTGATCGAAATATTAGTGTCAACTTGGTGAAAATTATTACGTACATATCAGATTGCTGTCTTGTCTATCTATGCCTACAAAAAGCCTATTATTATTAATGATGCAACATATTAATTTGCCCGCCAACATCATTTATAACAAACGCACTTCGACGAAAATACTTTCTACGGTTTAGTTTATTTTTTCTTTTTCTTGGCTGATTTTTCACTATTCTACCGCCATCCGCACGTAAACATGGACTAGAGGAGATTACCGAGAGACCTAGAAGTCGTTTATTACGGCCTGCAGCACTGAAGATATTAATTCTGATTACAGATTTTAACACAGATTATAGTTTAGAAATTGTGGGAGTGTTAAACTGATACTAACGGTGAAAAATTTAACTTCCAGACTAATAAAAATTTGTTGCTTACTTTCGTAAAGTTTAATAATTATTTTTAACTTGTTTATGACCTACAAAACTTAAGGATACATAATTTATAAGGCGGTAGAAGATAGTATACTACCTTATAAAATAATCAAATTTTCATTTCAAAACACAGTTATTATATTTATTATATAACATTTACGTTACAAAATTGATTCTATATTACAGCGTCTTAAATTTTATTTTAAACCGCCCAGAAAACATATCGGAACTGAATAAGTTTACAAATTATATACTATCGGAAGTAATTCTTTTGCTAGTATCAGGAAAGCGCATCCGTTTGTAAAATAGACACAGATCCTGTGAAAATACATACCGACAATGTTTTACATACATACAATACTTTGCAAAGGAGAGTACAGAACAGGCATTATGCGGTCTAGACCTCGTTTTTGGATTGTCTGTTTCTATGCATATATTGGATCTCTGTGTATTGTGTAGGTAGGTCTGTCTGTTCTCTCTTATGTGTGAGTGTATGCATGCGTGTGTGTGTGTGCTTGTATGTTTGTGTGGGTAGGACTGCCGGTATAGTAGTGTACGTAACATTTATTTAGCATACACAGTACCGTCATAACGCTAATGGCACGTGGAAATTTCAAACTGTTCTGCAATTTCACCACCGACATACCGTCTAGTCGAGTTTCCGAGACCAGTCTACCGTTGCCTCGGTTCCGTCGCTGTGTTGTCCCGGCTCAAGCATTGTATGCACGCTGTCAACTTGTTATTAGTTTGTTTACATTTTACTGCACAACGGTAACCAGGATCTTGTCTCCACTTGCCCAAGGAGACAATTGAAACGGAATAAATTGACTTGAGAACGTGTACCAAAATTTGCACATACATTGATAATTTGCTGCAACTAATACTGAACTTCCGAGATGTTAGTTTCGTCCGTGCCAGGGCTCTATTCTTGCGTAAAGTAAGCAATTTCTAGGGTAGGTATTTGGTTGAATTTTCAATCGATTACCCTTACTGAAAAATCGACGCATTCAGGCAAGTTACGCCCCTGATCTGGTCCTTATTCCCTGAGCTAACCGAATTCCCATTGAACAAACAAGAAATCGGGTAATCAAATATCCATCCCAAATTCGATTTACCATCTTTTATATAAACTTTCACAATTCATTAAATCTGAAAGAGGAATATGAACAAAACAAAGAACGTACCCCCTGACAGAGCTTTATGCCGAGTTTGTCAGTATGATCAGTGAAGTGGAAGGGAGATTGTGGATATATTATACTATGGTAAAGTGACTGGTTGAGTAAGCAGAGGGTATTTAAATTATCTCTCTTCTCTTCGTTACGGGGACAAAACGAAAAAAGTTTTAGTGTCAATGGTGATGAGAGACAGGTTCATGTATTAAGCGGTAGATTATACTTGATAAATGACAGTGTAGCTATTAACTTTTCCCCCGGTACGTGCATGTATGTATTGTGCACACGTACGTATATGGAGGAACATGTAAATATTTGACGAAGTCTACATCGTTAAAAAGATTGATTAATAAATGTGAAACCGATAACATGTCGGCTACTGCGATGAGATTGGGTCAGTAAATGGATATTGAACAGCACATATTAATAATACAGCTCAGCGTGTCAAATGTTGTAAATAAATAAAACGAAAGTATGAAATCGATGAAACAATGATAATAGCTAATAGTTTTCTTTTCAACTATTATTCACAATTGAATTCATGGTTTGATATTTCAGATAAATGTGTCATTTTTTACCAATGAATAATTTATTTTGTGACACAAACTTCTAAATTAAAAATACAATAATTTAATCGGTGAATCTGTATACAGAACATATAAAAAAAAATGAAAAATTCAATCATTTCAACAAAATATAGACGGCCGTCGCATGATGTTAAATATAATCGCGGCTTAATGATTCATTCCGTTTTCTTATTTTTATTTTTTGTTTCAGCAATACAATTTCTAGTTTAATAATCTGTAAATCTTAAATACTACTCAATATGCAGATCTGTTTCACACCAAGTTCCACTTAAAATTAATTCATCTTCTCTGTCGCGTCACTTGACAGCTCACGTCACATTTTACCAGCCCACAGGACTGATAGGGCGGGTTCTGGAAAGCCCTGAGGCGTAAATTAAATAAGATTTATTACAAACGCTAGCGTTAAGAAGAATTTACTGTTTTTGTAAGACTTTCTGACATTTGACAAGGAGTTGCAGACACGCATGGGGAATACAGAAGAACAAGCGGAGGACGGAGAGTGAGCAAGATTGTACAGGAAGGAACCGTGTCGACACTTTTTCTCACTTGTACGAAATCCCCACGGAGATTTCTACAAAAGTTTTGTTAGGTCACCTCCTCCATTACTTTACCTTACTTTAATAGGTGCAGCAAGGCAATTGAATCAAACACTTTGTTCATTGAGCTAGTTCTTTATTAATAATTTTATTACTAAAAATGTTTAATGTGCAATTAGAATTATATCAACGACATTTATCATTTAAGAGATCAAATATACCTACAAATATACTACTTTTTTTTTTAAATGTTCTAAAAGATATTCTCAGAACAGTGACGGGCAACGCGCACGTATTATAATTGAGGTATCATACATTGTTTGAGCTGACATGAATATCATTCATATCAGGTTAAACCTAAAACCAAACTCGACAGGTCACGTGACCGGCTATAAGTGTCTGGGATTGGTCGAATCTCGTAAGTTCACGGTGCACATTATAACTGTACACCGGTAATTTCGGCAGTAAATGCACACACGTCCGTATGCTAGACAGTGGAGTGCCTACTGAGGACCAGTGTACGAGAATCATCGGGCAATACACCGAATTCCGCATGATATTCAGAAATAAACACCATGACATTTAAATTGCGAAGCTCTTAATTCGTCCGACAGAGAATAACTGTTAATAACTGGCGCATAATAAACCGGTGAATCAACACCTAAATCCGAAAAGTATGTAGTCAACTATTATAATAATAGCAATCAATTCGTTTGAACACGAATAACAAGCAATATTTTACAGAAAATTGTTTAGCATCAGAAAGTAAGTAACATAACCTGCAAGAACAATAATCTAGCACTTCTTTTAGAACAATTTAATTCGAGTGCTAAAGTTTCGGAAACAAGGTTGTCGATCTGTTGCATAGTTCAGTCGTGTTTTGATCCAGCCATACATACATATGTCCAGGTGTTATGTATATGTTTATGTGTCCTGCTGATGAATGTTTCTGTAGGTATCCTGCTCGTGCATGTATGTATAACGTTGACGGCTGTGCATGTACGGTATCTATATACATGCGTGGTCTGTCCATGTGTGTGTGTTGACTACCAAATTCGTGAATAAAACGTGCGGCGTGGTAAAGTAGGCGCGCGCGGTGGCCGGCAAGCTGGTCGTCCTCGAACCCAAGCACTTGGCGGTGTACACGAGACACACACACACACACACACACACACTCGCACATGAGTACGCAAGAGCTGGCGGAGAGGAGTGTAGTGCGACAGAGACAGACGTTGCACAGCACAGCTGACGATGACAACACATACGCACGCGGTGCACCCAGAGTCAACTAACCATGTCAATCAGTAACTAGACAATTAGAATTAGTAAAGGTGTAAGTCGAAGGGGATGATTACTTAACACGTCAGTACACAGAGTTTCACCAATAACATGTACTAGAACATACTGTCATGATCCAAGATTTAATACCAGCTAGTACAAATGGATTTCAGCGATGAAATCTGTAAAATTTAAACAGAATACTACTGTTCATGCATATCAGTTATGGCTGATATAATGCTGACTATAATGGCCAACTGTCATTGATAAATATCAGTGGATATTTACTATTTTTCTATTGTATCAACAGTGTAACTATTTCATTCCGTTCTTCTTCGTTCATGTTCGCAAGCCGTTAAAGTTATCTGTTCGTTAGTGACAGCCCGATAACTAACATCGACGATTGACACAGAAATACCTGCATAACTTGTTTACTTACAATTTGACAACATGTGCTGGCAACGTGTCCGGTACGGTGGTGAATCCGCCGGCTCTGCAACTGTACTCCTTGCCCGCCGGTGTGCACTGGCAAACATCCTCGAAGCCGGCGCACACGGTGGCGATGACGGCATTGCCAACGACGGCTGCTGTCACCGGCACCGAGGCCGTCGCGCCGTCCACCTGGTGCTGACTGTAACGTTCGACGGAGAAGATGGACGCTAGGATTGCCGCTGCAAGAAGCAGGATCATAGTGTCCCTCGGACACACAATATAACACGCGCGCACACGTACACGCACACACACGCACGCACGCACACCTCTGTGTCCTCTCTACACGTGCACACGGTAACGTTCTAGGCACAAGACTGACGACGACTTGACTGTGGAACCGGAGCGAACAACACGGCACTCTATACGACGGGCAACACGGCAGAAAGATAGCGAAGTTGCTCTTGTCACTGTCGCTGGCGTTCGTTGCTAAGAACAACTGCTGTTCGCTGACCTGGTGGTTGTTGGTTGTGTGGCGCTCTCTAAGGCCCCGTCACACCAGTCTCTCGTCTTCTCTCTCTATCGTTGAATGAATGCCTCCTTGTCTCGCAGATACGGCGGTCGCGCAGACTCCACCAGACACATACATGACCAGAGCTTGGTCCGACACATAAATGTGTGTATGTGTATGTGTATGAATGTATGTATGTATGTATGTATGTTGATGATTGTGAGTGCGATGGTGTGTACAGTGATGCATAAGCGTGCGCATTTCTCTTCTCTCGTCACATTTTACTCTTTCCCTCTCCTTAATTTGTTGCTCTCTTTTTCTACGTGTCCCTGTCATTATTTATAGATGCATGTATGCTAATCATTGAATATCGTCAATGCGTAACAGTATCGGTGAAAAGAAATTCAGTTACATGCACACTTCCAAATATTCTTCTTTCTCTATCTATTTATTGCACTCTGTATGCTTCTTCATTTTTCAACATTTCTCCCGTTATTTTTTATTATTATACTCTCTTCATTTTCCTCCTTCTGTGCTTTCTTTCCTTTTTCTTTTCATTATCTCTCTTCTGTATTTCTCTTTATTCCCTATTCCTCTTAACTCTCTATTTCAATTCCCTCCTCTCATCTTCAAACATTTCCAATGAATATAGATGCATATTCATCTACACATGCATATCTCTCTTTGATTAACCTGTTAAACGATATACATATTTCATACATACGTTCTAGTTTGATTTCTGTTTACTCTAGTAATGACGTCAGTTATCATCCCTTCTTTGTCTCGTTAAGTCAACATCATCAGTGAACGTAGTTATATACTCACAGGTATGAATTACCACCCTTACATTACAATGAATAATCGTTTCTTTGTCAAACAAAAACAACATACATTGCGATTGCACGTAATCGGCCTTAAGGGTAGACATTATCACCCACAAGTCGCAAGAGTATTTAAAGAACACAATTAGAGTAATCTAACACACACAATCTAAAAAAAATCACGCAATTTTCTTGAAAGGTTGCCAACCTTTACCACTTTTGTATATTTCTTTCTTTATCTCTTTGGTTTTAAGATTTGCTGAAACTGATAGCACGCAAATGATATAAAAAATTGTAATTTTAGCTTTAATTATTATAGAGTCATCAACCTTTAAATTATCAAATAGTAGTACGATTAAAGTTTAGATGTGTTAGATAAAATCAGTACCAAGAATTTGAACTATTTATGCTACAAATATTTCACAAAATGAGACACTCAAAAACTCTATTAACTTTTGAAAAAGAATTTACGAAAGTATTAGTTACTTAGTTTATTTTTAACATAAGAATTCTAGTTTCGTTTTCTTTAATCTAAACTACGTACAATGTTTTGGAAACTATAAATGTAGGTACACATTGATAATAATTGTTTAATATAATGTTTGTGCCTTTGTAAATATAATTTACATTCTCCGCCACTGTCGCCCGATGCAGCGCAATGACGCCATGCGCCTCGACGCCTACTCCGCCCACAATAACAACATACGTCGGTCACCGGCCGCTCCTTTCACAGCACAAAAGGATAAGACTTTCGTTCATCTTTCACAGCAAGCGGTTCCATTCATTCACGTTTACATTCTAAAAATCGTTGGTAATGCCAGATCACAACACACAAAAGCATTGATCCTGATTGATGAAATATTGGCCGCTTTCATTCTCTGATTTATATATAAAGCCTCAATAATGCTAGGATCTTTTATTGAAAAAGAAAATTTTAACAGACTGGGATAAAAACTAAAAGAAAAATGTTCTTTTCAAACCATGAGAAATAGATATATTGCTAAGTAAATATGTAGTAAAATACTAAAAATATAAATAATTCTTGTCATTCACAAATAAGAAATTATGTTCCTGAAATACAGGCACACAAAATACATTTGAGTTGTGAAGGTTGCATAAAATGGTACCACCTTTCGGATATTTACGATTTAATCCGAACTGATCTCTTCATACCACGTCCGAAATATTTTAAACGTCAAATCATCCCTTGAATCTGTTTTAGGTTATAAAATAAACACGCGGTGTAATATGTGTGAATAATAATTGAAATAAACAATAGTTTATACAAAATGAAGACAGTATTAATGGTAGCCGAAAAACCATCGTTAGCAGCGTCGCTAGCTACGATTTTAAGCAATGGGAAATCTTCCTCACGTCGAGGTATGTCATAAAATTCATACACCCACAAATGTATAGACAATTTACATTTTTTCGTTTATCTTAGGTTTGAACGGATCTTGTTCTGTTCACGAATGGACTGGAACTTTTCAAAGTATGCCAATGAGATTCAAAATGACGTCTGTTTGTGGACATGTCATGAGTTTGGATTTCATATCGAAATATAACAACTGGGATAAAGTGGATCCTTGTGAGCTATTTTCTTGTGCTACAGAGAAGAAAGAAGCTATGCCAAAACTTAAAATGCCGTACTTTCTTTCACAAGAAGCGCGGGGTTGTGATTATTTAGTTTTGTGGCTTGATTGTGATAAAGAAGGCGAGAATATTTGTTACGAAGTGATGAATTCAGTTCAGAGTAGCATGAACGGCAATGTTTTCAGTGATAGCGTTACATATCGTGCTAAATTCTCTGCTATAACTGATAAAGATATTAAAGCCGCGTTTAATAATCTCGGTCGGCCAAACGAAAACGAAGCTAAAAGTGTCGACGCGAGACAAGAGTTAGACTTGCGAATTGGTTGTGCGTTTACTCGATTTCAAACCAAGTTCTTCCAGGGTCGATATGGTAACTTAGATGCATCTTTAATTTCTTACGGACCGTGTCAGACACCAACGTTAGGTTTTTGCGTTCAGCGACATGATGAAATTCAAACTTTTAAGCCAGAACCTTATTGGGTGTTGCAAGTTACAGTTAAAACAAATGACGGTCGTGAAGTTTCTTTAGATTGGCAAAGAGTACGTTGTTTTGACAAGGAAATAGCGAGTGTATTCTTACAGTTTATTCGGGATGTGAAACAAGCTAAGTATGTGTTCAGTAAATGTCTAGATGAATATTTGATCGCAACTAGATTGATATTTTTTCCAGAGTTACAAATGTAAGTTGCAAGGAAAAACTTAAAACTCGTCCGATTGCACTTAATACAGTAGAATTGATGCGTGTTGCCAGTTCTGGTTTAGGAATGGGACCGCATCATGCGATGCAAATCGCTGA
Source organism: Carabus problematicus (assembly GCA_963422195.1). Classification (NCBI taxonomy): domain Eukaryota; kingdom Metazoa; phylum Arthropoda; class Insecta; order Coleoptera; family Carabidae; genus Carabus; species Carabus problematicus. The sequence goes on from OY728579.1 coordinate 2,013,957, forward strand.
ACGACTTTATACTCAGGGCTATATCAGTTATCCGCGAACAGAAACCACTTCGTATCCTGAAAATTTTGATTTAACGTAGGTATTTGTACTTATAAATATAGTTGTAATGAGTACTTGTTCGCAAACTTCTTATATACATTTTAGTGGAGCGTTAGCTATGCAACAAAACAGTCCTGAATGGGGCGCTGAGGTGAGAACAATTCTGTCTGAGGGCATAGCTCGCCCTAAGAAAGGTCACGATGCCGGTGACCATCCGCCCATAACACCGATGAAACTTGCCACTCGTAATGAACTTGACGGCGATGCTTGGAAATTGTACGATTACATTACACGACACTTTATCGGTACTCTAGCGAAGGATTGTCGCTATTTAAGTACTACAGCCACACTGGAATTAGCTTCTGAAACGTTTACAAGTACTGGAAAAACTCTGATAGATCCTGGCTACACATCGATTATGCATTGGCAAGCGTTCGGCAAAAATGAGATAGTTCCAACATTCACTGAAGGTGAAATGGTGTCGGTGCACGATGTGAAATTGTCTGAGCATCAGACTTGTCCTCCGGATTACCTTTCAGAAGCTGAACTGATCACACTGATGGAACAACACGGCATTGGCACGGATGCTTCGATACCTGTACATATCAATAACATATGCCAGAGAAATTATGTAACTGTATCAGGTAGCAGACGATTGATACCTACAACATTAGGAATTGTCTTGGTACATGGATACCAAAAAGTAAGGTTTTCATCTCTTAATTTAAACGTCATCATAATTTTTGTATTGCTATGTTGGTAGATTGACCCGGAATTAGTGTTGCCAACTATGCGCTCTGCGCTGGAGGAACAATTAAACTTAATTGCTCAGGGTAAAGTTAACTTCACAGCAGTTCTACGTCATACTGTAGAAATATTCAAGTTAAAGTTTCAATATTTCGTTAAGAATATTGAAGGTATGGATCAGTTGTTTGAAGTCTCCTTTTCACCGCTTTCCGCTTCCGGGAAAGCACATTCCCGATGTGGAAAATGCCGACGATATATGAAGTATATACAGGCTAAACCTGCTAGATTACATTGTCCGCATTGCGATGAGACATATAGTTTACCGCAGAACGGAAATGTCAGGTTATACAAAGAACTTAAGTGTCCGTTGGATGATTTCGAACTGTTGTCTTGGTCGATGGGATCGAAAGGCAAGAGTTTCCCGTTTTGCCCATACTGTTACAATCATTCGCCATTTAGGTATTGCATTTTCTGTTTGAAATATAAATCATTGTCATGAAAAATCTATTTAAAACTAATTTTTCGTTTAGGGATATGAAAAAGGGCAGCGGTTGTAATACGTGCCCGCATCCTACATGTGCGCATAGCTTGAACAGTAATGGCATATCCAGTTGCATTGAATGTGATGGCGGAGTGTTGGTACTGGATCCATCGTCAGCTCCAAAATGGAAGCTCGGATGCAATAAGTAATAAATAGCCGTAACAAATGTTGACAGAACCGGGAATCAAAAAAGTAATTTGTTTTTAGATGTGACGTGATTATTCATTTATTCGAGGATGCCCAAAAGATAACAGTGCAAGACGACGTTTGTGACTGTGGTGCACAGATCGTGATTGTGGAGTATCGGCCAGAGAAGAGCAAGTTACCAAAAGAAGCAACGGAGATGACTGGATGCGTATTTTGCGCTACAGCATTCTCGAAATTGGTTGAAAAACATAAAGCCGTATTTAGACCCAAGAGTAGTAGAGGAGGACGTAGTGGCAGGGGCAGAGGACGAGGGAAACCTCGCCAGCCCAAAGATAAAATGGCACAATTAGCTGCATATTTTGTCTAGCAGAAAAATGGAAAATACTGATAATTATGTGTAATGATTTTGAAATGAAACGATGATCAATCATGTTTTATGAACTAATCCGTCAGTAAGAATTGTAATTGTCTAATTTAATAATTTGTGTTTAATAAATAAATGATACGATATATTATTTTGTTGTATTTATTGCATGAATACCATAAATTAATTGGCATTGTCAATTAGCAACGCGGAAGACTGTCATGTCTAGAGGTTCCAATGTAGAACTCCTATGTGGACAGATGATAAATAGAACCCCTAAACGCTAAACACTAATACAATATCTACGTTTGTTTAATTCCAACTATAAATATGAGACTTGTAATGGTACAGTTTGTGAATTGGTTTATGTTTATAGGTTTTTATTGAACACAACGAGTCAAATCCAGATGTCCGATGCTCTATCTATATAATATATAATCCATAGTAATGTACACTATATATAGGTATGTATGGTAATAAGTAAAATTTGTCAATAATATAAATATAACTGTACATTCGATGGCTAATCATAAAATTATCCACTGCATACCCGCAATCATATATAATTCAATAATTATTAGTTAGTATAGTCATTTCATTACTCGTATCCAGCTTTAAGACTAAGTTTTTGTAACACTAGAGCAACTAATGATAGATTCTAAATCTACAGAGATACTGGTGGATTAATTTTCCAATAGTTAATAGTTGATGAATTTTATGCGTTAGGTTTTAAGATTTGCCACCGAGCACAATGTTGGAATGTTATGTTTTTGTAATATATAGTTTATAGTTAAGTATCAAAAAGATCTTGAGTTAGGCACAAAGTGTAATGTTACAACAGCATTTAAGGATGTAAGGAGGGTAGGATGGACAGGGCCGGCCTAAGGTACCAGCAACTCCGAGACCAACAAATGTAATAGCTCTACGCTTTGAATTACTTGAATAACTTACGTATTTCGTTTTTACTTGTATTTGTATATTACTCTGCTTTTATTAATGTGTACCCGGGGCCCTAATATCTCGTACACCGACCCTGAAAGAATAGAAACAGAGACTTGGCTGAGAGAATTTTAGAGTCAATTATCTGCAATATTTCAGAATAAGTCAAACAAATCTTAATATTAAACAGATGAAAAAGAAAAAAAATGCATTATCTATTTTACCCACAAAGAAAATGTCTAGTTATTAACTTTTAAAAATTATAAGTATTACTGGTTGCTTAAAATATTGTTTTCTGTAATCAAGTACATATAAACAGAATGGCATATTCTTTACATTTGCACTCAAATATTAATAATAAAATCTGTAACATCCCAGCGGTTAAACTGAAAAAGGGTCGTAACTCATGATAGTGAATGTATGGTAATATTTACATCAAGATTTAATATTATTTGTCAGAATCAGTTTGTCATTTACTAATATAGGAAAAATATGTAGCTAGTCGATGATTGAATTGTACCGGGGTATTCAGGAATGACTTGTAGCAATGACGGAAAGGCGGGCGGGGGTGGGGTAACTGTTTATCTACTTACTGTTAGTTTAGTATTATAGTAGTATTGTAGTTAGTAGTCCTTTCGAAGTAAATAACATTGTTTATAAATATGTATTTAGCATGTAGTAGGTATTATGTATATATGTAATGTGCGAACTACATGTTTTAATAAGTTTGAAGCACCATTCTATATTTGTATGAACAGTATAATTTAAATAATAGTTCTCTTTATATAGTCATATGTATATGTATAGATCTCACCATTCAATTATATTAGTAAGTAAGTAAGTACAAGTACTCGTTCGAAAAACAGTAGTAAATAGTAATTGAAAAAGCAACCAGTCATCTTCAAACTTAACACATACTAATATACCATTTATATATATATATATATATATATATATATATATATATATATATATATATATATATATAAAATAACCACAACATTTGAAAACGGCCAGCGTTTTCTATTTTACTGAAAACTAATTTCAAATAGCCTAAAAACTTCAAATAGTAATTTATTAGAATTCATTTACATTGTTACTGTAACAATACTTGATATAATTAGACTGCAAATAGAAATAGTAATAGTTAGTTTAAAAATCACTGGTTCATTTTTATATATAAAAAAACAATTTTACAGAAAGTGTAAACAAGAAAATTATGTTGATTTAAAATAAAAAATACAAATATCATATGCAGTATATAATTATATGTTACAGTCCTTCCGTAGGTAGTAGGTAGGTATATTTGAGATACTTATTACGTACATGATTACAAGGACTGTAACACACACACATATACACGTAAGGTATAATAACAGAGCCAAGGTAGGCAGTTAAGTTAGGTCATTCATGTAACAACATTATAATATTATAATAATTATAATTTTACATATAGCAAAAATCAATCTTCTTTTAAACAATTGTGCTAAATCTTTGTGACTGTACAATTAAGAAACGTTTATAATAATATAACGGTTCAGTAATTAATTATATATAATATAATAAGTAAAATTAATATTTTAGTCCATTATTTGATGAATATCGCTTATAAAAATATATTGCCGATTTAAATATTTTATGATAATTCACTAAGAAAGCAAAGTAAGTTATTTGTTTTCTTCATCATCAGTAAAAGTCATTGTGTATTTATAACGATTAATAATAACAACCTCATTTCTATATATTACTCGTATGTATATATCATAATCATAATAAGTTAGGTTAGTTTTCTTTAGATAATTAATTAGGTAGATTAATTTTTTATATGTAATATTTAATTAGTTTGAGCCACATAAAGTATGAAAGACCGTTAAACTTTTGCGCATTTACAAAAGTACAGCCCTGTAATGTGTGTGTTAATTTGTAACATGTAAAACTGTTACTTGCACACAAGTTTTCTCCATCTGTTCGCAAAATCCAGATGTAGTAATTAGTAACGAAGTTAGGTTAGGTATATGTATGAATTGTATTGTATGCATGTATCTTGGAATATAGGTACGTAAATTGTTTTCATTCATATTTAGTTTCAGAAATCAGAAAGAAAAAAACGAGCATATCCTCAGTTACAACAATTGATTAAATTTGAAATGGCATTAATTGATAGTTGGATTTTTCATTTTGTTTTTAAAAGTGTGTTGAAAACGTTACATATATTTAAAGTATTTTATACGTAGTAGTAATTGTTTTGTAAATATATAACTCCTTTTCTCAATCAATAAAACACCTGCCTGCTAGCGAACAGGTAATTTATTGTCTATATGTATGTATGTATGTTTCGTATGCATGTGTGTACGTGTATGTGATGCGATAATACTTTATTTCAAGTTTCACTTGAAGTATATTCTATAAATAAAATACTAGGAGTATCATGTTTTACTCTAGAATGTTCATCATCACAAATATTATCTTGCTGGACAATGACTATAAACTAAGTTATTTATAACCCAAATAACAGTATATGAATTTCGTTAGAAAACTGAAATTTCTATTTAGTTACTAAAAATCTCATAAATAATTCTCATTTGCAGAATATACTTGAAGTGTTTCATTAATTTGTGTATAGCAAGATTTGTCTGTCAGTCTAGTCAGTCGTATGTTCTATAGTACTGTTTTACATTTACATTCTAAGTACTGTATTGTATAATTGTTTCATGTATGTAATGGATGTATGCATGAAATGTAATGTAATGTAATGTATGTATATAATGTGGAGCTACTTGGCTATATACACGCGGGACGTATGCGCGTACACGTCCACATGAATGTTGTTTAGGATTTGTTTTGCTGGCCCCAGGTGATGATAATACAAGATATACAGAGAAAGAGAGAGATAGAGAGCGTACGTAATGTGGTCATTTTGAATAATTCCGAACCCATGTCAAATGGTCCAAACTTGCACTTTTTCCGCCACCACACACCAACTTGCGTGATCGTAGTACGACGAGATGATGTGCAGATTCTCAACGTACCGTTCGATCAGCTGGTCCAATTCCCCTTCACGAAACACATGGTAATACCGATGATACGTAATAGCTCCTCCAATATTATCCGATGGCAACGAATCCTGAGATGTATCGCTTAGTGACGCGTTCAGACTCCCATAGTTGCCCGCCAGCATCTGTTCGTTTAGGGAGGAGTCATCCGATTGCTTATCCTGCGACACCGATCTCCGGGTATCATTCAGCCGACCTTCTTTCACCTTATTTGCTGGCCGTGACCACTCAGTACACGATCCTAGTGATGCTGTACTTCCACCGTTGCTGTATCGACTGAAGGAGTTTGTCTCCTTTTGTGAGTCACTACCACAACTGGCCGTTGTCATCTCGGAGATGTCAGCCATGTCATTGGACTCCACCGAATGCTGGGCTCCCAGTACATGCGAACCGTGAGTGCTTGCATCGCTCGATTCTCGTGATAAACGATGATAGCCATTCTTCACCACATTACCCTCCGCCGGGGCGTCCGATGTCGTTATCGTTTCAGTCACTAGACGATTCACTAAACAGTCTTTGTCTTTCGAACCCTGTTCGACCACGATTTCACTAATACATTTGTTGTTGGTTTCGGCGACGACAACTGTGTTGTTGTCTTTGTTACAATTTTTAACAAAATATGGCACTTTATCACTTTGTATTTTATCACTGTTGTCTGAATGTATCCTTTCACTGCACTTGCAAAGTTTCGAAAAACATCGTGGACACTCAGATTGTTCATTCGACTTGGCGAGAACCTGATCGTTCTTGCTAAGCTGCGATAAATACTGATTTTGTTTCTGGATTTCTGCACTTAATTTGTTCAAGTCTTTGAGTTCCTCGCTCAGTCGATGAATATACGGGTCATCAATGTGTTGAAACGTTGATGGGACATCGAATTTTACTTCTTTCGGTTCTTGTTTACGGGTTTGTTCTTGGTACTGATCAATTTCTAAAAGAAGTTTCTCACTAAGTTTGTCGGCGAAGTCTGTTAAATGTTTGTGGCACTCTTCGTCCCAAGTTGATTCAATGACTGCGGAATCTGACGGAGAGCCCACAGGGCTTTTTGCCTTGCAATCTGTATTATATTGTCTTTCCATGACGGAACGAACTTCTTTGGGTTCGACTGGTTGAAGTTGTCGACGTTTCGCCCGTGGACTTGATTGGATTACTGCGCCCACAGCTTCATCTAAGGAATTAGCTACATCGGCGGCTGCTTCCAGCAAACTCATTGACGTAGGAGATAACTTAGGCTTTGCTTCCTCCGGCCGTGGAAGAGTTTCTATTTCAGTTGTTGATTGGAGTTCCACCGGGGGAAACGCAAACTTTGTTGGTGATGTTTTTCTTTTTATTGGAACCTCATCTTCAGATTTTGTACCTGTAAGATATAAAGTATTGAACATGGATTTCAAAAGTCTCAACTGACTTTGCAATTCTCAAAGGAAAATGAATCATTTATATATAATTCTTACCTTGGCCATTCTCAGAGACTTCAATATTGATTACACTATCCACTGAATCTGGCGATGAAACACCACTGGAGTCACTATCCTTATCATCTGTTTCCGGATTGAACAACTCCAAAGAGAGCAACCTTGGCAGTGGTCGTGCGATAGCTTCTATCCTACCACCACTTCTCGTCGACGAATGTCGTACAATTGGAAACGCGGACCTACTAGACCGTATCCCAAACCCTGGTCGTTGGTTAAGCAACTCTCTGATCTGCTTTAACCTTTCCGTTCTTTTCTTATCCTCTGATTTAGACTCTTTCTCACTTTCCGTCAAAATTTTCGCTATCGATCCACCTACTGTATTAAGTCTTTTAAACCTTGGTATTCTCACAACTGAGTATTTTTGTGCTAATGATTCATTTTTTATACACATTTTTGAAGGTTTTTCATTTTTCACATCACTGGGCTTGATTTTAACAGGAGAAGTAACTATTGTAACGGTCGGGTTAAAATTATTATTATTATTAGTAGTAGTTGTAGTAGTAGTAGTAGTAGTATTAATAGTTGGTGATGTTTTGGTGGTGTTCTCTATAGGTGATGTGATTTTAATGTCTTTTACCGGCGGTTCATTCGTGATTTGTCTGTCTTTTTTCTCCTCTGAATCTAATTGGTCCCTGGTACATGTCAACTTAATATCCGTGCTTGGTTTGTTTGGAACAGAGTCTGTTGTTACTGTTGTTGGTGTCGTGTTATTCGGTTTATTGTTATTATTATTATTATTGTTGTTGTTGTTGTTGTTGTTGTTGTTGTTGTTACTGTTGTTATTGGTGATCGGAGTAGGTGTTGTTGGAGTATTTGTAGTGGGTTTTGGTGAACTTAATTGTTTGGTGAGCGGGTATACAGTTAAAGGCATCTGTTTGATCCTTGGGGATGTTGGACAGGAAGATTGTTTCATCCTTGGGGAGTTTGGGACGGACGTTTGTTTGAGTCGGGGAGATGTAGGACCCGGGGATAAAGGTGTGGGAGATAAGGGATCAGTCTTCGGTACGAAAATAACTGAAGCAAAACTGTCCTCTGAATCAACACTCGTATCACTTTGTAAACTACTGTCCTTCGACGAATCGGAACCATCTTCTTTCGAATGTCTCCTTTCGCCTGGAACACTAATGTCCTTTTTCTCTTCACTTCCAGTACCGCTATTCACTTCTGGCTTCGATATCGTTGTATTCGTTGTCGTTTCAATGGGAACCTCATCGGGTTGTGTTGGTGAAACCATAAATTCATTACCTTTCCATCCCTGAAATATTCGTACAAATCCATTTTTCAACGATGAACCCGCCACCTTTTCGATATTCGTTGTAGAGTTTTTTATCGTATTGGTGAAGCCGGATTTGATCAACTGAAAACGTTTGGACGTTGACACGGAGAAAAACGAATCGCGTAACGTATCCAGAGTATGACGATGATAGATCAGGTCTTCATTGAGCGACGCTTGTTTTTGAATATTCTGTTTCACACGTTCTTTTTCTCGCAACCTGTCAGTGGACATCAATTCTTCATTCATGGATTGTTGCTTAAATACGCTGCCTTTATGCCGATTAGTACCGTTATGAATACGAAATTCTGGCAACGCATTCACAAGATTTTTCATATCTGTTGGTTTATCCAGTGCTTCCTCCGCGTCTTCTTCACAAATGGATTGTTTCTGTTTAACTAGCCGAGGTTTGTTCATACTTCGATTGGACATTGTCTTTACTTCAACTGGAGGAGGATTTTCTTCTTCCTGGCTGGCTTCTAGCTGTAAGCTGGGTACACTAGACTGGGACCGTACAATCCATCTGTCCTCAAATGTCTTGATATCTGTTAAGCTCTTTGATTTAATCCCACCGTACAGCTCATTTGCTAATGTGATTTGCGACGATGGAAATGTTTGTCTCCGTTGTGGCGGTTCTTCATCGTCCACTCGCCGCAGTTCTATAGGTAAATCTTGGACGTTTCCGCAGTCGTAATTCTCACAGCCGTCAGGATCGTAACGTTTCTGAGGGGGCTCTTTCGTACATGAATTCCAAGTATCCATGAACCAGGGTCTATGCGAGGTGCCACTACGCTTTCCGCCGGCCAGTTTCTGTATAGCTCGACGTACAAAGCTGTAGCACGTTTCATTCGGACTTGAAAGACTGGAGCTGCTGGGCGAGGAACTTCGACCTGGATCAATTGATCGACCTTTGTGCCTTGTTCGACCGCGTTTCCGTAAACCAACTTTGGTTCTGCAAAAACGTTTATTAAACTTTATTAAATCATTAATATTAGAAGTAAAATACAGTTGGCATAAATAAAATTCTATTGTTGACACCACTATATCACCGACTATTTATACTGCGTTATATTTAAAATATATGCCTTCTTGATGTTATCATTCACCAGAAAAAGGACGGTTGTTGTGTTTCATGGAACTGTGTATGTATACGTTACGTACTTAATGGATTTGTTCGAATCGCTATCTGATGTTTGCGTGTAGGCATGGTACGGGGGTAACACGTCGTCCTCTGACGTGTTCGTTGTTGACGTGAGCTCCAACGAGGGAGTGCTAAGTGTCTGGGGTCGATGCCATGGCACTAACACATCCTGGGACTCAAATTTCCTGCAAGCAAATATTTTACCGAAACAATTGCACTGATAATTGAATTGGATTTTATGTTGTTCATGGGTAGATTAATTGAAAGAACAAACCTGTGCGTCTGCTCCATGGCCCATACAGATATAATAAGTCGTCCGCCGATCCGAAGTATCCTAGCCAATTCCCGCAACGCACATACTCGTCTTTCCGTCGTGGCGAAATGGTGAACCACTGCCACCGACAGAACAGCATCAAAGGATTCATCGCGAAAGGGTAACGCCAGGTTATCACATACGAGAACCTTTAACAAATTATAGTAACTACAGTTTTGTTACGAAACTATTGGTTCAAATATTTTTTATAGTTAATCAATTTCAAATAGTACGCAGTATAGAATGTATGACTAGCTAAATATAGCATCATACATTACTATATTTTCTCACTGAATGGAGCACATTGCGAATGTAACTAATGAACTTTGACTTTTTATGTTTCTCCGTAAAACCCACACACAAAGAAATGTACATATACTGAAATTTTAATTATTTACAACTGTTTTGAATCGGTTGGCTAATTACGGCAACGAGCCGAGGGAAAATAATGAATTAATAATTAGAATTTCTCCAATTCACACTTCATAGGTCACGACCTATGCCATTTAACTTCACCAAAATTCAACCCGAAAACAAATTTAATGGATAGAGAGTAAACAAAGTATATATTATTTGAAGCAAGGAGAATTTATTGAAGACTATGTACGCCTTATTACAAAGAGCGCAAGATTTACTGTACATTTAACAGTTTTCGTTGGCAAACTTTTTCCACGATTTGGGGATTTATATTTTATATATTTCGGATGAACATCAATAGTTAAAAAAAATCTGTCGCCTCGCTAAAGTTTGAAATTAAAAAGAAAGTTTATTGATGCTATTGTGTGTCAGCAGAACCGGTGTTGCTTTTTTTCTCTTTCTTTCTCCATTCTTAGAGTTTCTGTTCTTTTCAGTTTGTGTTCATGTGCAAAAGTTTCGTGTGATCCATTTTTAAAATTCGTACCTCGTTTTCTTTTTCTCGGGCTACTTTCGTAAGCCGGATACACTTGTCCGCACCAATATTGAACACAGATGGATTTGATGCCAGATATTTGCCGTTCCCGCAACCTGAAATATGAACAGAAATATTCGTCAAACTTGGTGTGACTTCAAATTAGTTGCGTTTATTTATTATTGTGTAAAATGAAACTAATAATAAATAGAATTTATTATTAAACATGCTCATTATTCTTACCAACATCGCAGACCAATGAGCCAGGCTCCAGGTCGGCAATGAATTGGTTGACTTTGGGCCATGGCCGACCTCGTGGTCCGTCGGAGAATTGTTCGTACACATCGTGTACGTAAGCCTTCTCCAGGGCCACCGATCGGGCAACACGTTCTTCAGCAACCGACATCCTAGTCGGACTGCACCACTCATCCGAACATTGTGCACTATCTGCAAATAATATTCTAGTACTCATCCATCAGATCTGTACACATCTAGAAACTACTAAATATGCTTATCCACAATAATCCCCATTAACTTAATTGAATCTTTAAAGTAAAAAAAAAGTTAAGAAGTACTTTCTAAATACGAAAAGTGTAATCCTATACATATTCTTTTCATGTCTAACGAAGCTGCCAGGATCCATTTCAGGTTTTTGGAGAGAGTGTAATATTAAACCTGCGAGAAGTAATTTTTGTTGAAATATTGACATGGCGCCAGTTTTATCGAATTAACTGTATCCCAAAAGTAAACATTAGTAGAAACTTAATATTTTTTTGTTCAATTCGTCTCTTTGCCATACCTCGTGCAGGAAATTAAAAACATACTAAACATATTAAAGATAATTACTGATGTTAAATGAAGTACATTTTTGTTATCAATACAGTTGAGTGGAAAAAGTAAAGAAAAATGGTAACGTTCTTGTTTCGAGTACTCTTAATATCGCATCAGCAATACTAAAAGCAGTTATGCAGTTATGTATGAAGCTTGTGCAAAGAATATCATTGATCCTTTCGGCAAGTAGAACATGCTATTACCATGGCATCGACTGCCTCTACCAGTTGGTGTGCATTCGTGTATGTGTACATGTTTGTGTGAGCGTTCCCACAAGCAGTAAGCAACGTCTGGTCGCCGCGCTACCGAACTCAGAGCATCTGCCGTCGTCGTCGTCGTCGTCCGCGTCGTTCATTACACTGCAGAAACCCTGTCCCTGCACTACCCCTCGTTCTCCGTCCCTATGCCATATAAAATAACACGGAAATTTATGGCTGCTACACGACAGATAGCAAGGAAGATATTTTACACACACACCAACTGAACATCGTACAACATAACGTCAATGCATACTTGTTTTTTTCCATAGCTCCTACCCCATTCTTAGCTGTTTGATGCGCAACTACCATTTGTTTGTTTGTTTTTTTCTGACGATCGTCATTTTGTTGTCTGGTCGCTTGTTATTTTATATTTTTGGTTTTACTGCGTTTATTTTTTAACGTGTGTGAGTTATATGTGTGGGACTATCGTTTTGTTTGTCTGCAGAGGGTAGATTTTGGCAGCATGACAAGGACGGAGGGATACGCCAAAGTATGACGCAATAATGCGAAAATTTGTCCTCCACTCTGGCTGTTAGTTTATGCAAGCGCGTAGCAGTGTGAAAACAGCGAGAACGGTGCTGCAAATTGCATTCATTGCTCCAAAAATAGCTTTACGTTTCTAACATTACAATGCGACCAAACATGTTTTCCCGAAAGAAAATTGTTTTACGTACTTACGAACACATAGTTGAAATATTGGTTTGATTTAGTATATTTTATCACGTATTCCAGAACGATATTTTTTCATTTGGATTTCATATGCTATTCTACAATTACAAGTTTACTTTCAACGAATCGCTAGCCAATCAAAAATAGTAGGGTAGCAAATTACATACAATTTTATTTCTATAACTCGAATTTCTCCATAACTCGAATAAAATGATTAGCACGTGCATTCCATAAGTCGAATTTTTAAGAGAAATTCTTGTTTGTAGAGATATTTTTTGTGTGTGCTTGGTTCTGTTTGTTTTTGTTTTCGTTTTATTTTATTCGGGGAGTCTCTATTCGTTTGTTGTTGTTGCGTGTCAATGCAAAAAAATTAGAGTGAGAGCGGAAGATCAATCACGCATAAAAACACAGTTCAGTTGTGATTTTTTTCGAAAAGTGGTACACTTTTTGGTGCAAATATGTATGATATGAGGAAAATGCCTGGTTTCTAGCAACACTCACACAAAAACACACTTATCGCAAACTGCGTTTTTTCGTATTGAGTTTTTAATTGTTCAGGGAAGTCCATATTTGTAAAACGAATACATACACATTTATGCCTTATAAGTTTGCTGAACATGAACGGGAACGAAGCAAATTACTGAATATTTTAACAGAAATTAGTATGTACTCCTAGTACGCGATTCAATAAAAACGTGTATAATTAAACCACTGTAATGTCCTTAAACAAAATCGCTAGTTTTAATGAACATTTCTATAACTCGAAGTCTCCAGAAGTCGAACTTTTTGTGTGGATAATGGTGATTCGAGTTATGGAAGTTTGACTGTATATACATAATTGTATACACCCTTTGAGTACATAAACACGAAAGTACAAAATCATATATCTTTAGCATATTTTCTAAGGGAACATTTCTTATACATCAATTTATTCCCCACACGATGTGTGCTGCTACTTTTCTTATAATCCCCATGCATCATACATCAAACTTGATGATGATGGCGACGCTGACGGAAAATACGTAGGTTGGGCGTTAATTTAACTTTTACCAATAAAAAAGCCCCACAATCACGTCACCAACCAAAAACGTTCTACATGGTAGTTTTTGCCTAAAAATTTAAATTACCCGTACAAAAACTATTTCACCCGCTCGAACATGTTGCTACTGTTGGTGCAGTAAAAACATGGCACGTCGAACGTACCAGTTTCAAATTACACTGATCGTAAACTATTCAAACTCGAATTACACTTGATTTGTGTGAACCGATCGATAGTTCAAGTGATTCAGGAAAGATGGTGCTAGCCGGCATGAGGAAGTCCTTACATTATGAATGATGATGAATTGAAGGATCTTTTTAATTGGTGATAGTCATTCGTAGAGATCTCGTGATTTTCCTTAATGATCTCGACAACGTTCCAAAGGAAGATAAGTGCTCGTTAACGTGATGTCTAATGATTTCTCGATAATATGTAAATATGGCAATAAGATTATCAACATGGAATATATGTATTTTTTATCGAGCAACATTCAGAAACAGAAATAACATGCTTTGATTATAGTTACGAATGTATTTCATAAACCGTTCAAGGAAGCAATATTTGACACCAATTAGAATCAAAAGAAATATATTTCTATGAAAAGGATATAGAAAAGAGTTGAACTCATTAGTTATTTTGTAATTATGTTTAAGATAGTAGCAAATTTTCATCTTTTTTGGATCATCAAAATTAAAGTTACATATTTGCATTTTTATTTTTATTACAAACATCATTTAGAATACTATACAACTGCCAGACGAAATTTAAAACGAATAAATGGGGTCTCCATTGTGAAAGAATCAGAGCGCAGCGTTGATATAGCACAGTGTGCCATGGAAGACAATAGGCCTCAACCCAGAAAAGAACAGATGGAGTCCTCAGTGTAGAAAGAGAGCCGTGAGGGGTAAGATGGGGGTGTGCTATATAATCGGGGATGCAATTTCCACCTGGTTCAGGACAACAATGCATATTAATTACACACTTGATGAACAACAACGACCGGGTCAGCCGTAGTAGAAGGTGCCGAGTATAACGCAGCGATATCCTACATAATTGGCATACGATATGCACACCATACTTCATACTAGTCCTCTGGTGGACTAATGGAAAAATAGATGTTCGTAACATAAAGAAATATTATATTAGTTGAATGTACACTATCAACGATTATGTAAATGTACGTATGAGTACATACCGAATTAGATATTGATAGAAAATACATTTACTCCTGGGACAGAAAATTATTAAATATTGACGGATGTAGACGTTTTTTTATTATCGAAAACTAATTTTCTGTTTAATATGGAAATTTCTAAAAATAGTCCAATGATTTTCTATATTTTGATTCTAAGTTTCATATTTGACAGTTGCTTTGAAAAAACTGCAGCTCACCGTAATTCTTATGAAGCCTCAGAACACTCCAAAATACAAAGATTTCGCTACTTTTTTTTTATACAAATTAATAATCTTTCTAATTTTAAAAATTCTTTAGTTTCGTAACATCTAGTTCAGGCTCCAGAAAATGTAGATCTGCTACTGATCTCATGGATGCTTTTGGAGGCACATTGGAAAACTAGAGTTGTGGTTCAGTGCCAACTGTTTTTTTTTTCAATTCGCACCCCCATTATTCATCAATGTCCGCCCCTGTGTCCCATATCTGTAGGCTGTATGTGTGAGGCTATGGCTAGACAAGACCCTGTATGTGAACTGGACTGTGTGACCTACTGACACAATAACAGCTAATACCACAAAGCGTTTGATGATAACGATACGATATCTTTGACCCTGATGCTTTAATTATATCGACATTGTTCATTTGCCAGTCATTACGTGGGGTGGATTGAGGGTTGTAACGGTCAAGGGGAAAGTATGAAGATAGATTCCAGCAAAGTGACAAATTATTGAACTGCTATATATACTTCATTTAGTAAAATTAAAGTTATTCAATTTATATATGAATGGCAGTCACCCTGTTATACAGTACTGGTGAAACAACCTAATAAGAATAATAAATTATGTTTTGGAATCTAGCAAATATACAAATTTATGAAATACATATGTTTTATCATGACTATTGTTCTGTTTATCAGAACATATAATGTTCACTAATTTACTGCTCACGTGACCGAACATATGTAATGTACAAGTATTCGATATGGAAATTATATGATAACATATCAATAATAAAAAGATAGAAATCTACATTACTAAATTCGGTATTCAATCAGTGTTGTAAAACATTTATATAGAAAACGGTAACAAAGAATTATTATTATTAGCATACTCGATATTTTACATAATTTTCAATCAGATTAGACACTGAACTGTGGAGGAAAATATAACTGTTGACATATGGTGATACTAGTATTTGCTTATAAAGTACAATTCGTAATAAAATCTACAGACTGGTTTATCCACAAAAATTATTCCCGATTACATGGAGTATCATTGGTAGTTGTATTTTTATCTGAAAAGGATAGTGATAAACATGACAAGAGGGGATATGTATTATTTTTAGATCTCAAATAGTTAAGTATTGCTGCTGGTGCTGGTGTCGATGGTGGAGGTATCGCTGCCCAGCAACCGGAGTCAAGCAAAATGAGGCGGCTGCTGAGCCAGAGAAGCGCCTCTGCTTCAGGGACAGCAGCAGGAGCAGCCGTTCCAACGGCATTTCACACAAACACACCACCACCACGGGCTAAGAGAGAGAGAGAGGCCCCGTGTATTGATCCGCTAAAACGTGTGGCGCGCCGCGCACACAGACAACCACCAACAGACAGAAACCAGCCAGCCAGCCGTTCCGCATTCAAATAGACATGTGTGGTATATATATATACACGTATATATGTTTGTATATACTGTATGTGTCTGTGTGAGATGGAGAAGAGCGAGAGAATACAGTATCTCTCTGATTTGTCAATCACACCACCATTCATTATCATTTACAGAAACCATCATCCATGGAATAGATCCACCACATCACGAATATGTGTTCTCCAAATAGGATACTGCATACTCCTTTGCCATTCACACAATAACTCAGAATAATCTTTAAATGCAAGACTGACAATGCCAATATGTTAACCTCCAATGCCGATTTTCTATGGCTGTAATTATCGACGATCATAGTCATCAGCAGGATTCGTTTTGTAAAAGCAGATAGAGATAAGATATGTTAGAATGATGTGCAGAATGTATAGCAAATGTGTTCTAAAAATTTCAAAAAGGAAG
This sequence comes from Carabus problematicus, assembly GCA_963422195.1. NCBI lineage: Eukaryota > Metazoa > Arthropoda > Insecta > Coleoptera > Carabidae > Carabus > Carabus problematicus. The sequence continues at coordinate 2,030,905 of OY728579.1, forward strand.
ATTCTTACCTGCTAGTGTCCTACGTAGTCTGCTAAACTACTTTGTTGTCCTATCACGTTCACTATCACACTATCTAAGATCACATTCATGGTTGATAAATTCCGATAAACTGATGCGCGGCTTTTTCGATATTTGTGCGGCAACCCTTGTTGGTTGTTTACGGGTGATTGTTAAAATGAGAAAGGATATGTTTAAATGTTTCAGAAGACACGAATGATGACGAACGACACTGGACTAGAGAGGGCCACGCAACTGTTCTAAACCCGATGAACGTACCGTACGAACAGACGGATTCACAGGACGAACGAACCAGTCACCGAGCGCGAATATTTGCCCGAGTCCTGCCGAACACACCCTCAATGTTCGTTGGTGAATGTGTACGGGATGCACCAGGATACTGTGATGACGTCCACAGCAATTGAAGCCGTAGTAGAAGGTCACAAATTAACGAAACTGTCACGGCTTTGAACCACTAGTAGGAATCGTATAGGATCTATGTAGAGAGATCGTCTATCCGTCAATTGTTTCCTAGGCACTCTAGTAGATCTATCCGTTACTCTCTGCGTGTCGTGTGTTCTACTGTTCCTGGAAAGCTACGACTCGTTGTGTCTTGCAATTCAACTGTTCATATTACTCCCCCGACCCACAGTTGGCAGCGCGTTGCGTTTCTATTCATTTATCATTGAGGAAGATGGTCGCCTATCGATCGTTATCGTCTGTATGCTGTATGTGCATGTACACCTATTTATCTCTGTGTGTGTGTACGTATTTGCCAGTGTATTGGTGGCCGTTGTTGGCGCGTGGGTGTCAAGCGACGCTGCTGTGAGGTCACCAATGCGGCGACCAATCAGATGTCTGAGTGAACGCACGCGTCATTGCAATCCCCGCACTTCTCCGTGCATGTGTGAGCTAGGGCAGGCAGCAGGATAGCAGCAGGCTGTGATTTGAACCATACAACACCACACCAATACTGGTACGGACACAGGGCGCACTCCACCATCAGAATGAACGCTCTGACGTCAGCACCGGGTGTTGAATGGGTTACCGGGGCAACGAGGAGTCACGTTATGGTATTTCAGGACTGTATGTACGTCCGTGCACGGTTGTGTGCCTGTGTACGATGGTCACATACACAACCCCACCGCCAGTAGTATCAGACGCCTTCGATAAACCAATGGGAAATAGCCCAGTACTTCGAAATACTATCGGTAGTAGTTGAGAACTTTTAAGGCACTTAAAATTCCGTAGCAAAATCCTAATTAAACCATACTTCCTTGAAACTACGGTTGCTAAATTAATATTATTTGTCAAATCTACCAACATCCCCCCCCATTTGAGAGTTATAAATTTGTAAACCCTGAATATAATTCAATGGAGATTTTAGATATCTAGTGGACACTACATTTTATAATCACGGCAATGAAGATTCGAGATATTCTACAGAAATAATAATGCTGAAGATTTCAACAATGAACATTTTTAATTATGATAATTGTAAATGTCTGAGATTGTATACGGTGGGAATTGAATACTACTGGGAATCTTTACTGTGCATGTTACTTTCTGGGAAGTTTCTTATTGCTAGTAGGAATTCTATCTAGTGGTATGTAAACCCACTGGTGTCCGCCGACGTCTAAAACTGTAGGACATATCCGTTGACAACGTGTGCGTAGCCTGGCGTAACTCCTTACACTTACAGTATTTACTAACCCCACTGTCACCACCACCCACATCGCTGACGGAGTATAACGACGCCGGTGTCATTCACGAATGCGTCGGTCTAACGAAGAACACAAACTACGTACTAAATAATGTCCCTTGCTAATGTTTTTAGAGAATTGTTACAGTACGTTTCAGTGTCGTCTGCCTACGCTATAGCAAAATAATGTTACATTTACACTATTTCTACAAAATATGTATACCTATATCACAAACCTATTGAAGTCATTCTTAAATGTGATGTTACTGAACGTTTCGCAATATAATGTAATACAATAAAATACAATAACATATTAAGGTTCAATGTCAAATAACTTATTTTTATTATTAACAAGAAAACATACCTTGGTTTAAAGCACCTCATTTAAAAAGTAGTCGGGTTTATTTTCATACTAATGATCGTTTACAAATACGAAAAAAAAAATTAATATTTTTTTAATGTCTATGTCCTTAACAAGTTTATCGATATATGCAATAGTGGTGGAAGGTCAACAACTCACCCCGCAGTATATAAACGTTCTCGAAAACAAATTTCGGTAAAGTCGTTCAAATTTTTGCCATGAATTTTGGGTTTCCTAAAGCTATTTTCGAGTAAATTTAGCGGCGACTGGTCATTTTAGATAACACTGACATTTTAGATAACACTGGTCATTTTTTATAACACTGGTATTATAGGTAACACTGTTTACTATCATATTGTCAGTTCTGAAGTGCATCGTTATTGTACTCAGATATATAATTGATCCTAAAATAATTATTTCTAGAAGGTAAGAAATATTATTAATCTACAATATAAAATATTTTTATTTAACCTTTCATGATATGGTCTGATATATTTTTATACAATAATAAATTAATAAAAATTACATTGTTTTACTACTTTTATATTTTTATACAATTCATTTGGTGTACAATGTTGCAATTTTGTAGATTTGGCTATCATCTTGAATAATAATGATCAATCCAGAACTATATCCTAAGACAAACGAACAGCAACAGAAAGATGCACGGGAGTTCTTAACAGAATATATTCCGCTGGTACAATGGAAGCCTGATGGCGGCGTTAGAGCCATGGATATTGGTTGTGGCACGGGAGATATCACTACGCAGATTCTGTTACCGAAGCTACCGGAGTCATTGCGGGAGCTAGTCGGTACTGATATATCGGCCCAAACGATACAATACGCCCAGACCCATCACCAACATGCACGGGTTAACTACAGTGTGTTTGACATTGCGACCAATAAGATACCCCAAGCCTACTACGAAAGTTTTAATCAAGTTTTTTCGCTATATTCTCTTCACTGGGTGCAAGATCAGAGGTAAGTCGAAGAATAATACAGAATATAATGTTTTAGTGTTCATGATGTGTTTTGTAGACAAGCTATGCAGAACATTTTCGACTTGTTACAACCTGAAGGACACGTTTTGATGATCTATCTTGTCAGTCACCCCTGTTTTGAAGTGATATTGAAGCTGGCCGACTTGGAGCATTGGAAATTGTACATGCCGGAACCAAGGAAATACGTCGCCGTTTACCAACATGTGCAGAATGTAGAGGAATCAGTTCGCAGCCTTCTTCAGGAGGTGGGCTTCAAACACATCACATGCTTTTGCAGAGAGAAGACTTATGTTTATAAAAATATAAATACATACACGGGTACGTGCATAATTTCTTCAATATACCTACGACTTAATTAGTTTTTATTTTAGCTGCAATGATAAGTGTCAATGCGGTAATCGCAGACCTTCCCGAACATTTAAAAGAAAAATATCAACAAGAATTGTGCAATATACTCAAAGCCCAAGTTCTTGCAGAAGGATACGCGAAGAATGATACAGATAATGTACGTATACCATACAAATTAATTGAAATTCATGCTGTCAAAAAATAAAATAAATTTCATATATGTAGTTGATAATTGAAAGGCCCCGGGATCGCTGTATGCTGCTTAAAAACGACAGTTTTAAAATCAAATATCTCTTTAATGCAGCTATTAAGAGATCTGATTTTTTCTACATCATTAAAAAGGATTATGAACGTACTATCCCGCAATTTATTTATTTCATACCATTTGTCTATATTAAGAAATAAATGTTTGAATATTACTAATTTGTCAATTCCGTTTCGGATAAGACTCTCTTCACAGGATAAATATCGAATATTTTTTGCAGCACACATATAGCAAACACTGTCCTCTACAATAGTGGATATTTTATTTTTTGATCAACCATCAATTAATTGAAAAAAAGTCAATTTTTGTTACAAATCGAGGAACGGACGAACACAAAATAATTTTTTTCTTGTTTACTAATGACAATATCGCTTTAAAAATTATCCATTGCTGTAGTGGTTCACTTTCTACAAACAATATATTTTTTTTGAAACAATATTCGTGCTAGTATCGGCGTCTTATCCAAAACGCGAAACTGTCCTATACTGCCCTATGTTAAATTTAGTTCCAGAAAAATGCACCACGTGGCGTAGTGACCTTTTACTTGTCAGAGTTTTGGGAATGTACTTTTATGACAGGCAATTTATCGGATTATTCTATTGACAATGTTTTCATCAATGGCTCTAGCCTTTCGTATAGAATACTTTACAAATTTGTATGTATACTAACGTGGCTGTGAAGATATTTCATTCTAGGCTAACCGAGGAAAAATAGGAGATAACTAAATAAAAATATTGCAGAATGTAGAGAATTAATTTCTGCATCTAAGACAGTAATGAGATTTAATTTTTTGATAATACATAACTAAAAAAAAAGTTTTAATTTCTTGAAAATATACTTTACATAAAATAGTCATTTTATTGACTTGATATTAGTCCATATCTTTTATTTTTAACTCAAATATGTTTTTGTTACATATTTAAAAAAAAATCTGATTATATCTAAATGAGACGAAACATGTTGTAATGGAATATTTATTTCAATGAAAGTAATAGAATGAATTAATATTTTGTAATGTAATTACATGTTTTATAAGAACAGCTATTGAATTGAAACAAATATACAAACTGTAACACATTGTAACTCAAAAAGTTTGTGTTTTACGAAATTAGTTTTGAGAATGTACAGTAGACTTTCGATTATCCGTGCACGGTTGAACCGCAATTCTGGAGCAACAAAGCGATTGTCTGCTTTACGATAAATTGGTGTTATGCAAATTAAGAGAAACCAGAAGGAAGAAAGAAGCCATGTCATTGAAACAGAAGTCAATAAAAGACTATTTTTCCTAAACATTTGTAGTTTTTGTTGTTCATTTATATATCTTCTATTTAGTGTACACTGTACAGTTATACAGTTTATACCAGTATATCTGGCTTGCATATGTGTACTTTATTTATCCGTTGTTTTTGATTATCTGCGCCGAGTCTCGCCACCATTATCGCGGATAATCGAGTCTACTGTAATGCAGATTATTGTTTTAATGTCAGATTATAAGATAGCTAATTTAAAATTAAGGAGTTTTAGAAATTTAGAATTTAGAGGTTGTAATATTACTAAATATAGCATTTTGAATTTAATTTCTGCCGTTATAAAACATGCAAAATTAATTCTGTTTATTGCTTTTAATGTAGAATTTTATGCCCTACAACATTTATTTGAAGATTTCTTCTCTAAAATTATAAGAGAAGCAGGAAATTATAAAAATATGATTTTACATGTTAAATTCCTATGTTCCGGTGTCACGGTCACCACCCGGTATATATGTATATATATTTATTTCTTAGAATTAACAATTATTATAAATGCTAAAAATCCATGACCATTGCTTTACTCTACTTTATTTGAAATAGATAATACCTTATAATTACAGAAATTTAGAAACAATTCGTATTTTTAAGAATAAATTCGAAAAATCTCTTTATTTACTTTATTAAATAAATATATACTGAAAAAAGCTTACAGAATGAAACGCAATATATTGAAAAATAGATATAGATTTCATATTTTTCCATGTCTAATTCAGATTTAAAACTCGCTTCAGTAAACAGAAATACTTCTATTCACTGTACTTCGGCATACACGAATGCATACCCATAGTTCTATTGTCCTAGTTATTACCCCTAACTGGGATGTTGTAAATCATAAGTACACTTAGCGAAGCAAGTTTTCTTGTGACCACGACGATCACGACGACATCTAACAGGCCAGAAACAAATGAAACGGGCGATCCCGGGGCCTTAATGGCAAATATATCATATATGTATTACATTTTAATAATTAAAGGACACAAATAACTTTAAAATAATATGTTACTCCTAATATTTACCATATAGCCTAATAAATACATTATACATTGTATTATTATAAGATTCTGCTATAAAGTGCAAATGTAGCCATCTCGCGGCATACCAATGGACTCAAATACGTATTGTGGAATACTTATGTATGTGGCAGGCAATTTACTTTCATGCAAAAGAAATTACGCTATCAGTTCCAACTAAATAAAAGTAATAACAGAATGAACCGCACTATTTTAACATGTTAATATCGGACATTGGCCCTATTAGATACGTAAGCTTAACTATAATTATATGTATTCAAATGAAACGTTTGCGGCAATGAAGAATTTACCTGCAACAGCATACATATAAAAATATAACGTTAGATGGGTCCCAGACCAGTTATAATTTGGCGACCCTTATACATGCTAATAATTGTATACATTTTTCACTAATAAATTATTACACTCAGGACAAGTATTCGTAAAGGTCCCGCATATTCAAGTTCAGAAATTCAATATCATAAAATATGAAAAAAATGCTTGATTTAAAACCAGTTGGTAACTTTTTTAATCGTACCAATAGAGAACAAGCAGTTTTAGAGCAATGTAACATTCAAATCGAACCTAGCATTTGTTATGACTGCCCCTAATTCCATTTATTTATGCCATGGTTATTTCTTCGGTTTTGTAAGCAAATATTATTTTATGTTCTAATTATTGATGATATGCATTTCTTATCGTCTAAAAATAATTATTTTAGAAACACTTATAAATGTCACCATTAGTAAAAATATTTTAGTTTTCTTATTTATAATTTAACCCAAAATTTTCTGTTATTTACCTGTAAAATTTATTATGAGTTGAATTAGCCTTTGAAGGCCGAAAATATCAATTTTATAGCAATATTAACATTGTTGTTTTAGTAGAATTAGTAGAATCCAAAATTTCGACAAGTTTGCTCAAAAAATTCCTTGAATAAAATACACGGCTGTAATCCGTGTTGTATATATGCAAGGCGTTATTAATTATAATTTTTTACAAATATGTAAAACCATTTAACATATTGCATGTAAGCTAAACAATAATAACATTCATAAAATCCGGTAGAGATAATAAATTTGCATTGTGTTAAGTTTTAGCACAACACATTATACAATACAATTTTAAAAACACACCATACAAATTAGTTCAGCCGCTTACCGGTAGACAGTGTGCACGTTGTCGATTGTTACAGGAACAGTGAGAATTTGCTAATACTAACAAACAAACAGATCAAGGACGACATTTAACGAGCATTGTGCCGTACATGTGATTCTGAACATACATTTTCTATTATTTGTGCTATACAGACAAGGTAAATATCTCCGTATATATCAATTGTATATTGTTGTCACTGATTTTTGTGGTTATCATTGGCTATTGTTAGAATTGACCGTTGTGCCATTGTTCATCGAACATGGCGTTGCATGTATGACGCTGTTTATCAGTTAAGTTATTTATAAAATATAATTATAATGTGAATAATCATTCTTTCTATTACGATTTTATAAATGTTTATTGCCAAAATATCTGCGCAAATATTATCTTATGGTTGGCATTTAAGCGTAAACACATTGGACGATCAGTTTTTTTTTTGTATTTTATTAAGTCTTACTTATACTTTGTTAATGATTAATTCACTTTTTGTATATAAATGTGTACTTCATCTCTGCCATTGACATTCTTGTTTTGTTATTGAACTTTCAATAACCAAAGCGGCTTGACAGATATTTTCCAGTTAAAAGAGGAAATTTTAATTGTAATAATAATTGTTCTCAGTACAATGATTTCATATTTGTCAAAATTGTGTAATTATACATTTGTTAAGTTTAGTTACTTTGATTTAATAATAACAACATACAATTCTGAGGTTATATTTGAACATATTCAATGTGCTTGCTTTTAAATATAATTTTATGAAGTTTGTATGAAAATAAGAATATTTATTAGCACAAAAGCCTAGAAAGTACGTCGTTTGTTTTTATTATAGATATAAGTCAATATAATTGTATTTTTGTAGATTTGCGTTCGCAATGGAGGAAAAATCGTCAACGAACATGTCCAATGGACAGCAACAATTCAATTTGAGATGGAATAACCATACAAATAATATAGTGCAAGTATTTACCGAACAGTTTACAAATGAAACAATGGTTGATGTGACTCTGTCATGTGAGGGTCACTTTATAAAGGCACACAAGATGATCTTGTCAGCTTGCAGTCCATATTTTCAAGTAATTATTAGTTACAAAGTTTTAATATTCTACAAAACTATAACTTTTTCTCATTGTCCATTCCAGTTGTTTAACCCACGATTATTTTGTCGGTTATTCTTCATAAAATACAATCCTATGTATAAGTTACATTCTCTGTTTGACACTTACAATTGTTACCGAGTTTCATATTGTGATTAATTTATGACTATACTGGTTTCAACAGGATTTGTTTCGTATGCATAATGCTACACATCCCGTGGTTATCATCAATGGTATGAAGTATACAGATGTGAAACAAGTCATTGATTTCATGTACCGCGGTGAGGTTAAGGTATTAGAAGCCGAACTGGATTCACTGCTTGCTGTAGCCGAGTCACTACAAGTCAAGGGACTGAGTACTGTCAGGAATAACTATGAGAAGAAAGAGAATAGCCAAACAAGTCACAGTGACCAAGTGAATCATAATAGTGCTGAGACTACAAGTGCAGATACTGTTCACAATGCTCCAGGCAGACAAGCTAAGAAACGGAAAATATCGGTATGTGACTTGTTCGTTGACAATCTGTTGTTTGTGGATTGATATAAGTTGTTACTGTAGAATGATGGCGAGACGTACACAAAATCTGAAGTACTATCGGACGATGAATCTCTCTCGAGTACGGTAAGTTACATGATAAATTTCCTAGCATTGTAAATGAGTAATTAGATTAATATTTTAGATCTGAAATTATGTTTAATTTGACATTTACTACGATAAATTTATTTCTAATAGTTCTCGTCCATGTTAGATAAAAATCGAACCTCCAGAAATCAAAGATATAGACCAAGAAGACGAGAAACTGAGTGACCAAGAGGAAACAGTGTACGAACCAAAACCGCAACCGAAACCAGCAATTAAAACATCTAAATCTGGCCGACCAATTCGACAGAAAACGTACTCGAATTCCGATACGTACACAACCAATACACGTCAGCCAAAATATTCAGCATCCGCGGTACTGGAACCGATTAAAGCTTGCAAAATACCACGACCACCCAACGCGTTCATGATTTTTGCCAATGAGTGGCGAAGGAAACTGGCCTCAGAACATCCAAGTAAGCGAATCATGAAATATATCAACTCAATTTCATATTCACACAACGCGAGTTTATGCTAAAGTAATAAAAGAATAAAAAGTTAGTACTGTATAAAAAGAATCGCCTTGTATACGTCTGTTGAAAATGTACTTTTAATTTTTCCACAGAGGAAAGCAATAAGGAAATATCGGTACGGCTTGGTATGATGTGGAAAAACCTGAGTTCAGATACCAAAGAAAATTATTATAGTGCGTCGCGAAAAGCCGATGAAGAGCACAAAAGAAAATATCCCGGATATTATTACAGTCCGAAAGAAGCACGTCTAAGAAAGAATCTAAAAGAATCTTTGGCACCGGGCAAAAAGAAGAATTGCGATGCTATGAGGTTTGTTAAATTGGTGATGAAAGAGAACAGCGACAACGAAAGATGGCGTACAGCGGAGCAAACAGATGACAGAGATGTAAGTGTTCAATGCTGAAATCATCATTCAGTTATTTTTATTATTTTTCTCTCCCATAGGATGATAGTTTTATTGAAGAAGAAACGATAAATGAAGATGTGACAGTAAATACAAGTGATGATGCGGACAATGACGATAAAATGGACGCTCTAAAAATAGATATAAGCCCGGACGAGAACGAAGCTGACTCGTCAACGTCCAAAGATTGAAAATGTCATAGCCATATTATAAATAAAATTCTTAGATCGTCCCATAAGTAATGCATGAAAATACTAAAATTGTACGTACATTTCAGCTGCAGAGATGAAACAAATACACAGGTACCAAACACATCTACAAAAAAAGTATAATAAAAAACAATATTTTGTGATTACGTGTTAGCAATTTGCATGAAATAATGTCGGGTATTACTATTGTTGTTGTTCATTTATGTTTACGTTACACGAGACATCACATAAAATAATACGCTGTGTAATTGAGAAATGTGCGTTACAGATTAATGCCATTAAAATATTACTTATGGGATATAATAATCTCAATCACATACTACCGTCATCCAAGCTTTATAAATATTATGCCAATTATTATTGCAATATAATTATTAATTTGTTTTTTCTATGAATTATTATTGATGAGCGATTCTACACTCTGTGCGTTCATATAAAATTGGAAATCGACTGTATATATTCGATTGTAAACTGTACATAAAGTTAGGTTAACGCTCAAAGTATCAGTAAATGTCAGAATTGCTAAATATATACTTATACATTATGTACGAAATGTAAGTCCTATATTTTGTGTTTAAAGTTTGTTCTTTGCTTTAATCATGATATATTTTCATATTAACTTTTAAATTCCTATTTTGTTATTTTCTTGTCATCGAATTTGTATAAAAAATATTTGTTATACATAACTGACAACTGAATATTAATTATGTGTTAAGTGTGTGTGCATGTGTGACTGTACATATTCAGGTTTCAAGACCAACAAAATGTAAATACAGATCTGTTTTTAATGTTTTTCCAAAACAAAATTAATTATACTGCCCTGTTACAAAATTATAAAGATTTTTTTTAAATACTGGTTATTAATCAGTCAAAATATATATATACAAGGTGTTTAGAAATGATTAAACTTCTTGTATATATGGAAAATATTATTAAGTGCCTTGATTTGTTTCTATCCACCTTTTTATGTTATTAATTAATCATTTCTTTCGGTTTTAGAGTAAAAATAATTACGAAAAAATATCGAAATAAGGAAAGATTGTATGTGATAGAATGTGAAAAGAAAAAATAAAAACTAATGATCTGTTGTGACCTTCTCCTCCCCCCTGATACCCGCCCCCCCATGGACATGTCTTTATACATCTCTTTACAAAATGTCTGAAGTACAAGTGTCATGTATATTATGATATAGCGATGCAATTTCAACATAAATAAACTTATGTATAAAATCATTTTATCATTTTTATTGGTCACGTGTGTTGTGGTTTTCAAACTAGGTATTAATTCATTTTAGCTGTTACTTGTTTGACATTTTATCATATTCTCGAGTTATCATTTTATGAGTTGTAATAAATTGCGAAGGTTCAATAAATAATAATTCCTGACTCAACGGAATCCGCAAATCCGTACAATAATTTTTGTTATTTTACTGATTCACGAAATTTAGTATTAATAAAATTTTATCAACTTGATATGAAATAAAAGGTATTATTTGAGAGAAAAATACAAATTCTGGCTTATAAATCGTGTTTATTGAATCATAATTTACTTATATTACTTAAAATTACAATTTGTTTAATTTTTCATATTTTACAAAGCATTTCGCATGCCTGCATAAACTTCAAATCCTTAAAAATAGTTTTAATACATTGATATACAACAACACTATCTCTTGCGTTTCTTCTAATAGTAACAAAAAGTAATATGTAGTTTATATTTTAAATGATTTCTTCAATTCCAAATATAGTACAATGGTTTCGTTTTAATATTTTCACTATTTTTAAGGTTTGAATCCAACACAGGATCATATAAGAGGTCTTTTTCGTAAAGCTGAACATAACAATATCATAATAATTATAATAATAAACTGCAAATTCACTAATATTATTTTCTATACCATTTTGTACATTTATAACAACAAAATATATCAGTCATTAAATTAGTTTTAAAAATTGCCATATATATTCTGAAATTCAGCGTTAATTAACATTGAATATTACAGTAAAATATCAGAATGCAAGATTCATAGTGTGAATGTATTATGCACTAGATTGTGATATTGTCTACGATGTAAATGAACGCCGAATTTCACAATCCCTACATTCATTCTGTGTACATTTTTTTAACATACAGAACTTTCGGGTATGTGGAAATACACACAAACATACATTCATGTATATTTTTCTTTGCTGCATATATAAGTGAATCGTCGAAAATGATACTTCTTTTTTATCATACTTTGGGACTTTCGTACTTAACTTACACATTGTCAATTTTAGTTTTACCTTAATTTAGTATGTGTGCTGACATCGAGATCGACGCCATATTTGTTTGTGCTACATTTAGACAAAGGGAAACAATTGATTGGTTGATTGATTTTTTTCTTGTACGTTACTCTGAAGACACTTGAATTTAAATTGCAATTCAAATAAATATAATGTGACGTCAATAGTATTCTATTTCTTATATAAAGCGGCGAATTTATTACAAATTTTTGGCGAATTAGTGGATATTTTTAATGGTAGTAAAAAGTACAGATTTATATGAATGGGATTTGTAGGATTTTTTTTATTGCAATTTAAAAACGAGTGTCGTTAGTGTAACTCTTCATTTATATAATAATTTTTATTTTCTAACTACTAATTAGGATACGGACACGTGGAAATTAATGACAAATAAATATATATATTCTTTGGAAATAAAACATCATTGTGTATCGTTTAAGATACAAGGTAGGTTTTTAAACAATTGCTATAGTCTTGTCCGTTAACCTTGAAATTACACATGGATTGTGCATAACTATGTATACTAAATCCTGAAGCTCCAAGATTTAGCAATTAACAATTTATTTGACACACATGTAACGTACAGTTAACTTGGATCTTGGAAAAGACAAAGGGGGTCGACTATAGAAAACTTTAATACTCCGTTAATCAATATAATACACGTTTATTGTTTAAAAACCTCACTTTTTTCAGCAGTGCAATAAAAATCGTCTACAACTACAAGTACCTCAATATGAGGTACAAAAAAATAATAATTATTTAAAAATATAAAAACAAGAAGTTAGTTTCATTACAGTGCTTCATATTATCAATACATACCACCATAATACTTGTATTAGCTGTTCAACACCCGCACAATTCTGTACGTACGTAACAATTATACAAAGACAATTCCGTTATTACCACTTCCACAACAGAACCACTAATAAATCTAGATTGTACATTACAGAATTGGGAGCCGGAGCTGTGACCGCCCTTACAATTTATTAATAATAATAGTAATAATAAATAATATTCATAGATATTATTATCATTTGATGATATACATATTCATTGTTTAATTTTACTACTTGTAAGTATGGCGATATGAGTAACACACCAAAAAAAAAATATAATTAATTTGTTGTTTACAAAATATAGAACTGAATCGTCATTAATTTGTAATAAATATATTGCCTTGTCGAAATTATTTGTGTGAGATGTCTGGTAAAACTTAATGATATGTGGTGTTCAGTATTCATTTATCAATTTTTAACCGATTCGTTTCCAAATTTATCCTGAAAGATATAAATTCTTTTCTATTTATTTATTTTCGTTTCGGTTAAAAATTAATATACTTTTTTTTAATAGCGTACATATTTGCTTCTTGTGTATTTGTGTTTGCCGCCATTGACAACGAACTACCGATACTAGTCGATGAGATCCGAATGTTGACGATTTCATACGAAACTTCGATTTACCCTTTCGAGGCTATAGCGAGGTTCTTCCGATTTTTGTTTTTCACATATAAACAAAGTAAATGGCTGAATTTTTCCACCGAGCTGTATGTATCCTTACAATACGTGAATTTTCATTTCGAAATATCCCGATATTTGCCGAGCTCTGTGTATTTACGCTTCGTGTTGTCATATGATGTTGGATCAATAAGCACGTGCGTACTTGCATTTAGCGTTTGCAGGCGTGGACTGTTGTTTATACGTGGGTGTGCGGTTTGTTTGTATTCATTTACTACACGATTGTTACGCGCTCTCTCGTTGGTAAATAAAGTTAAATTTACGCGTCAACATACAAACACACGCACACACGTACAGATGCAAATATATACTCGTGCGTACGTGATGATCGTTTCGATTATGGACTCGTTGCCAGTTCAAATTCGGAGGGTGACTAATATTTGTAAGAATAATGAACGCTTCACGCGATCCGAACATCAGCAATAATGTACGAAGAATTACGAAAGTATAATAAACATATGCAATAACGTGCTGCTAAACTGCAGTACCGAAGTATACAATCATTAAACCTATACCGTGACTGCTGGTCGAATATTTTTATTTACAACATAGAATTTGTGTTTTTTACCGAAAAGCCCCCAAATAACGGCGACATTTTCGATGATAATGTTGAACGGAATCGTGGACAGGGCACCACAAATGCACAGTGCGAATCGAAGCATGCCGAATCGGTAGAGGGAGAAAGATTTGACAACACCAAATATATACATATATATGTTCACTGCTCCGATGAAAGCGCATATGAAATCTATGACTGCTGGACACGGGATCGGGCACAATCCTGCGAGAATAACGTTGGAAGTCGACAATGGTAGTGTGACCCAGGAGTAACATGAAATCGCCAGTAGGATTTTATTGCGCAATGGTATGGTTTTCGAATGGACCACCAACAGGATTCCCTGTAGCCATCGTTTGCGTTGTTGAACGAAATCCCATAGACTAAACGGTGATTTCTCCCACATTTCACCATCGACAAAGTTGAACGAGTAACCTTGTTGATAGGCTCGCATTGCAAAGTAACAGTCCTCGGCCACGGATCCGTCTAAACCGTTATCGAACGAAACGGCCTTTTCTGCTCCCGCCTGTAAACAAACACAAAGTTAGTTGTTAATATTATTCGTATCAAATATAGATATTTCCACGAACGTGCACGCTTCGGGCTGGTATAAAAATAAATAGTTATATTGACGATAACAAGCACAAGCAGAACTGTGTGTCTTCAATCATTTGCTAGTTTACAATTCAAGCACGTGTGAAAATGTATTATTAACAGCAAATGATAGTTTGGTGTGATTTATTAAGATTAGGCAATGTGGCGAAATATTTAAAAGCCAGAATCATCACCTTTCGAACTAGATATTATAAATTGTCTGTATCGGTACTGAAAAGAGTAATTTCAATAACCGTAAAGAGTAATAAATGACCCCCGAAATCCCTAACAAGTCTGTCGAATAACTACATACACAGTAATTAGTGAATAAAAATAAATATCACCGACCCAGAAAACTATATTTTCATTATAAATTCTATGGTCAAAGTAGTTTAAAACAGTACTATCTACACCATTAGCATTTTAGTGGTGATAACCAGCGGTTAATCTGGTTGCAACTAGGTCCTAGCCCACTGTATGGTATCGGCACAATTCTAAAGCAAACGTTTTGTTTAATTTGCTTGATTGTATTTGCGTGCGGCGCCGTTATATATGACAATTGCGTTGTATGCGCGATTTGCACTCTCAATTCAAGAGCGAATACGTTGCATGTGCTTCATCAATACAGAGGCGGACCAGTCCGACACCCTCGTTGTAAAATCAGCAGAGAGAAGCGAACATTTTAAATATTTAAACGGTTTTAATAAAACCGCTTTACAATTTTATAGGGTTATGTCAAAGCTTTTGATTATAACACGGGAAGGGGACCTATAACTACGTCACTGGTGTCAAGTGTATATGGATATACGCATCTATAGAGATGGCTGGTGGTGTCGGCCGAGCAAACAAGCGAGCCACTGACTGTTGCGGCCCACTTACACCAAGTTTCCGAAATCAATAATACCTACGCTTCTCTTCAGGTCCGCAATGCCGTATAAATATATATAAATATATGCTCCAATTTAAAAACAAGTACACATCACACACGTTACATACTACAGCTAACATTACTTTAATCATATTGGCTGTGCAAAATATAAAATAAAATGTAAATACATTTACACAGGCAAAGACGCACTGAAAATTGTGCTCATAACCATTAAATTTGAGGTTTTTCAATACTTTGAATCATTCAATATGTGTTAATTGTAAGCACAGACAAGTGATACTTCAAATATTTATTCTATCAATTTGTTAAAATGAAGTGAAGGACAACTGACTGCTTCTTCCATAATAATAAAAAATAATATGTTTTTTACGACAGGATACAAAGATTTTTTCCAAGGGTTTTTTCAACAATTTCGCGCCATTGAACCGAATACTTGTGGTTTTAAATTTACGACTAAAAAACCGCAAAAAGGCCATCAGAAAACTGATGATAAATATGTCTATCTTGGCGAAAGGGAGTATCCCAAGCGGTAAACGTATCGCATTCAGGAAATATCCAATATCTTCTACAACTCAATGAAATTGATCATAGAGGAAATCGAAAATATGATCTCTTTACGTTGTGGCTGTACAGGTATATGGAAAAAGTTTCATCTTCGTATTACGAATATATCATACAATTTCACAATAACTCTGTGTAACTGAAAGTTTCAGTCTGAAACGAATGTTCCATTTTTAAAATTCTCAAGCTTACGGCTTGACATCCGGTTATAAGTTATTTTGATAAAACTATTAGTCATAGCATCATTTAGTTATCAGTACCCGTCATAGATGATGATAAAAATTATTTATGTCCATATTAATGAATATTTTTGTAATGAGTCATAATTTCATGTGTGAAAAATATATACATAGGTTATCAAATATATTTGACTTTTCATATTTTCGTATTAAAAAAATAAATAATTTAGTCTGAAACTTGTACTATTAAATAAGGTATGAGTGTAGAATTATTCCTAAAGAACTCTAACGCCCACCGTCTAAGTTCAATGTCCACGTTCGGTTATCTGAGTTCAAATGTTTGAATGTGAGTTTTTTTTACTGATGTCCCTAATGCTACCTAAGTAACAATGTATGCATATTGTCAACGGCTGTTGTTTTAAATGAGTGTATTACTAAAGTGATGATTATATTTTTCACACCAATTCACCCACGCATAAATTAAGCACTACATTCATTTCTCTCACAATGAGTCATTACGTCCCGTTTAACCGAGTTTGGAATTTTTAATGAAAGCTGGAAAACTACCAAGTCATATTGTTATTGTTCATTGTTTACTAGAATTCTACTATTTAACTTTGAATAAGCTACAGAACAACAAATATTGTTATTATTGTTTTACAAATTGCAATTGTAACGATATTTTGTTTGTTTGAAGGCACATGCATTTACAAAATGGTATTTTATACTGATATTCTGCAAAAGCAAGTTTCAATGTAAACAATTTCGCTCGTAAAAGTCCGAATCAACAAAACCGCGAGATGTTATTTTTGCTGACAACAAAACTGGAGTCTTCAAAATATTTACCATCCGTGATTCATTATGTTCAAAAAGAAATTTGTCTCTTCAGTCTTTTTAAAACTTATTAATTCACAAATGATTCACGAGTTCTTTGATACTTTTGATTAATGATCAAGATGCACCATTATGTTATTACATAAAAATGATTAAATCATGAACTTCTCGACTAACAGTATAATAGTTTGCAGAGCCGTTGAAAAGGTAGTCGATTAAATAATTGAAATTTTTCATCTGAATTTATATAATATTAATTTGCTTAATAATGTTTGGAAAATGAATTTCCTCTACTAATAATAAATCATCAAATTGGATAATCAATGTAACTATACTCTATTATCAAAGCCGGTTTATTAGATCACGCGATTGCAAATAATGCAATCATGATGATTTAGAGATGAATGTCCAAATGTAACAAATTGTGATACGTCATTTAGTTCAATGAGTGATTTCGATATTATCCATAATTCACGTGAACTATTATATCCATTGTTTCCGATAATGGAAATATTTCATTACTATGAATTTGAAAACCAACCCACTGTACCTATTATCTAAAGCTGTTCTTATCGATTCGAACTAAATAGATAATATTTTATCTACACCCTCATGGGAATTTTTGACATTTTTGTTGTATAAGTCTTCGTTATTACTTATAATGCACAATTATGTACTTGTCATTATCACTTATAATTACCAAGAATGTAACAAAAAAAAAAATATATATATATTTCAAGTGTGGAATATTTTTGATTCTATCTATAATTTTTTTCTCAACCTAAATATTTTTATATCATTCCACTTTATGTTCTCTCGTTTTCTCATTTCAATTATCTTATACTAATTAAATAATTATTAACAAAATTACATTCATTATAGTTCATGCATACTTTCTTTTAACTTTCTTTTTATATTCATTGCACGTATAATTGAAGTAAATGAAATGCTGAGATTGAAATTAGCGTCACTTTAATCATAATATAATTTCAGTATGGCTGGTTAGTTAATGTAAAAACTGTGTTATCCTCTAACTAACATTGGTAACTATATTGTGAGGTTGTTGTATAATCAGAATAAATGTAAATATTAGTATAATGATAGTAGACCTCAGTGAGGCAAGGAAAATATTTTACAATAATTACCTAGCTAGATTAGTTGACACAGAAATGGTTTAATCTAAAGTATTTATGTTTACTTGTACTTAGAATCTAGGTTGGAATGTACACAGTACAAATGAAGCTTTGCTAACATTTTGTTGCAATGTAGGAACACGATAATACTTTCAAGAAACCTAAATACTGAACTAGAAGTTCTAGATACAAAGTAATGATTATTAAAAAAAAAAAAAAAACTATTTCCTGTGCAGTGGAATGAAGCAGGCTTGAACGTCTAGGGACCCTTATCTTAAAGCTGCTTGACATGCAAGAGATGTTACCCCTCTTGTCTTAACAAGCTTTCCGTTCTCAACTTGTTATCTCAATGCCATTTCATCTACAACCCAACCCTACTCTATTTGTCAAATGTTAATGTTACTGCTTGTAATATTTTTCCATGCATCCCGTATATCTACAAATGATAATGGTCTCTACTAGTATTTCATCCTCTATAAATATTGTTACTTATTACCATCCTTATTTTTAAAATTCATTATTACACAAATGGATATTTCCTTTTCACAAATTACACGTAATTCCCAGAAATTATCAACGTCACAGTTCATTGATTACGTGAATATTATGATTAGTGTGTTATGTACATCATTACGAAAAAACAAAATATTAACATCCATCAGGCATATTTAATATATTATTGTAGTGTGCATTTATTGTATTATTCATGTCGTTTTGCGATTCATGTAACAAGTAAATTATGTATATATTCAAGTTGACAGTTAATAAAGTGGTTTTACGTCAATAGAACACAATTATTTGGAATAGACATTTATTGTTACGAGATATTCTAATAAGTATTATATACAAATGACACTTTTGCAAAGAGAGTAATATATCTGAAAAATAATATCATTTGGAAAGAAAATAATTACCGTTATATTAAATTCATATGAGGCTAGTTCCGGATACTGCCACTAGGCATGCCGTGGCGCTAGTCTCGTTTTAAACTTTTTGATAGCTTCTATTTGTCTGTGATAAATCGTGAAAAATTGTGAAAGTTATTTATTTTATATGAAACAAAAGTCGTAATCGATAAATTAATAATTTGGTTTTACTCTAGTTATAAATTTAAGGAAATTTATGATAAATTTACCAAATATTTTCTGGAACAAAAAGTTGATTTATTGGTTAGGTAGAAATACGACAGCATGGAAAAAATCAGTGTCATAATTATACGATGTTTTAGTATTTTTCTTACATATTACGTTATGAAAAATTAAAATATAAAAACTGCTTAGATCAATACAAGAAGACCAACAAAATATGTCTTGATTGAACATGATTTTAAAATAAATCGTTAATATAATTAGTATTTAATACATTAAATGTATGTATTTATACACAGAATATAAATACATACACGAATTATTAGTTTTAGTGCCAAGTTAAATTAAAAAACGATACTAAAATATTAATTATATAATGTTTCAGTGAAGTGTGTAACATTTATATCTGTACAATGTGTTATTATTACTAACATTTTATTCAAGAATAACGATTACTATTATGTTTTCTATTGATTTGATAAGTAATTTTTATGCAATTTATTCATTATTTGAACAGACTGTATGTTCAATGTAATTACGAATGTTTAGAATGCATTATTCAAAATGGGTTTTTTACAAGATTTACTGAGAATTGTACATATCCTTGTAAAAATATATAACCGCAGCATATCTTGATTCTACAAGGAAACTATTGACAATAAAGGTTATATAACAATGTAACTATTTATTTAAATACGTATTTGAACTGTTGCAAAGTATTATAAGTGTCTAAGTAAAATTATTTTAGATTTTACAATTTGTAAACACGTATGGTTTCACACACGTATGAGATTCTTATTGGACAATCTTATCATAATGACATTGGATTGTTAGAGAAAATTTATAAGTATGTATACTTTACGACAACAATTCGAAGAAAAATAATTATCTGATATATTACAAGTCACAAGGAAAGCACCACAATTAAATTAGTTGGTATGTCTTAATTGTACGTCATTTGGTAGTTTACATTAATTGATTATTTATTACGTATCTATCCATGCGTGACTATGTGTTTAAATTTTACATAAATGTTGTAAAAATAAAATCAACACAGTGTGACAGCTGACAATCGCAATAATAGTCGACCTTCCTTCGTTCCGTGGCCTTCTACGATCCAATTAAACATTGCATAAGTGTAATCAGGGATGCTTGCCAAAGAATGTGACTCTTACATATTCATATGTACATGTAAATGAATATCTAGTGGGCGGGTACAATTTTAGCATTTTACGTAAATAACAATTACCAAGAATAGGATAATATTTATAACATGTTCTAAATATTGTCGACAGAATTCAAGATTGAAATTTATCTAACATAAAATTATAAATATATTTCTTCAGAATTGAGCTATAATTACAGGATTACTGATTACGAACTGGAATTTGATTATTTTTATTGTTAACCTCAGGGTTTTGTTTGTATTCTATTAGTTTGTGATATGTATAAAATTGTTTTAATTTAATATACAGAATTCTGTCATCCACATATCCGTTGAATCCTTCCAAAAAATAAGTTTCCGTTGTCATAAAAAAAAGGTCGAAAATTACCGGAAACCAGCTCCGGAATAAGTATAAATTTGCGTTGTACGTAACGTGGTATAAAATTTAACAAAGACCACTGATTACCGCTCTTTACATTTTGACACATTTGTGCGAGCACGCGATATAACTTTATTGACACAATTTTTTCCTCGTTTATCTTCCCTTCTCTCGTCGTTAGCACAATAAAACACAAATCGATTATAACGAAACAAGAAACTGAACGTATAAAAAACTAAATTCTGGGAATTTGTACCGCCATTGTAATACATATAATGGAAAACGAAAACGATTTCTCAGAATCAGAAGGTTACATAGAAATTAAACAATAGAGAAAAACAATATTACAGTGAACTACTTTTGAAAAAGAATTCATTTATTACGTCGGAAATTGCTGGAATAGAATTAAGTTTTAAATTAATTACTAATTGATAATTTCACAATGACGGGTGTTGAAATTAGTAGTTTACTATTTGGAAATAGTAGCAATTGTTACTAATGTACAATGAAGGCACCGAATCATTAGTAATTTATAATTTATATATGACGATACACATAATGACCGCTATTTATTATGAATAATTTAACTTCGCTTGCACAGCTAACTAGATTCTTAGTAAATAGTACTTTTCTCTTTGTGCATCATTCATATGGCACATTACCGAAGTATTTTGTGTAATTCTTACCAGTTTTATGCACCATTAAATGTATATTTACACATTGTATTTCATTTCTAATATTAAATCGGCGCGTTAATAGTTTTACAGTGAACTTTATTACCTACATTGAAATTATTACGATTTGATAGCGTTATAATTTAATTACAATACAAACGATAATTGTTATATATAGCAATTGTTCATGTAATGATTCTTAAAATTGATATTAATAAATAATAAGAGTTAAAGAGAAATGACACTCGTAATTAGTTGCAACAAATGATTCTCATGAAATACATCAGTTCCTCGTAATCAATTTAATTAACGATATTTATCTGTGATGTTATCGAGAAAGTTATTGATATAAAATATGAAAATTTCGCCTACATTTTGAAAACGATAACTTTTAGGGGGCGGTTTTATATTTGCGAAATTGTATATTTTTTATTATCGTACTAGATCGGAATGTTGTGTCTCTACAGATCGTGTTACATAAACATTTATTTATTAGTCTAGCAAAGTTTTTTCCATATATATTGTCCGTAACATTGAATTTAATAATTACATCTATATGACCTTCATTTTGTGCTGTTTCTGATAAAAAATAACCTTCGTATAATTTTCCATTGGAAATATTTTTTTTTACAATGATAATTATTTTGTACACGTAAATATATTATAAAAAATAGATTAGTTTAATAATAATAAATGTATGTCAGTCTGGGGATTCCCCGTATAACTCAAACCTGTAAGATGATCATGTATATTCATTATAATTTACCACTTATTACATACAAACAAATAAACAGTAATCAATTTGTCTCGATTACGACTTGATGATTTCTAATCGAGTACATTGACTGCAGATCTGATGTGCATTTGTTACTATGTAGCACAGGCGATAAACAATTTAGTTAGTTTTTTTGAACTGCCAACTGACCTTCGCATTCATAACCTAACAAAATTTGCCGACCTTCTGACATGAATATAACTATAAACTACGGCTGTTAATATTTGCTCAAGGCTTATATAATAATATAAAGAAGCCAAAAGTCACGCACATTTCACATAAATATAATTTCACCGTTTCAAGCTGATGCTCATGTGTTCTTTAACACGAAGATTCTGAATGCAGTAGTATATCGTTAATGTAATATTACAAATATTTATTTTATATACGATTTTCAATATACAAATAAATAAACAAATATTCATATGTATAATAAATACCAGTGACTTTGTGACCACCTATGAAACTTAAACAAGTTCTGGACCTACACGAGATCAGGTTATTCTCCAAAAATAGGAACCAGTAACCAGTTTTGGTATAACAGGAACTTGAAATACCGCATTGCGATTTCAAGAATACTTTTCGGTCAGTGTACCCTGTAAAATTGTATTTACCTACGCAAAAATCGTTTACTTTATAACAATTCTTTCATTTCATCATTTACACTCTTTCATTATTCATTTATACATTTCAGTTATGAATTATGTAGCCGGAGGAGTCGTAGATTAAGAAAGAGGAAGAAATTCGCGTTCATTTGTTTCTTTTAGTACCTACTACACTTAAGGGTCCCGATTTAATCAGACCTAAATTGCTACCTTAATGCGATTTTAACGACAATTTAATGTAATTTTACTTTGTCATCTGCGCTGTTACAAAATTGAGTTAATCCTGCGCTGTCTTGACGGAATGTGCTTCGTAAAAACGAGACTTCCGATTAAAATATTTAACTTCTTCTGAACATTTGAGACCGTTACACTTTGTGTCGTAATATAGCTCACAATCAGATGTAGAAATCAATAACAAAGTTAATTCTTGTTCCAGAAAAGGCTCAATATAGTGTCTTCCTCAATTGCAATAGACTGTTTTTAATTATGTAATTTTAATTAGTATTAGTAGCAATATTTCTACTGATTATAATTATAACATACTCGTACAAGGATATTTATTTTATATTATAATTACAAATATTTCATCATCATTTCCAGATATTTTAAAAGCTATTTTTTAAAAACTTAGTTTAACCTTCGTACTGTTATCTTCAAATAGTTTAAATAAATTTTATTAGATAATTTTATTACTTATCGTGTACGTGTGCAAACACAAATATTACATCGCGACGAAATTTTCCTCGAAATTTTCCTTGTACAAAATAAATCAGCGTGGTTGCAGAACGGGGAAAGAAGACACGAATTCTCAGACAGTGAGTAACAGTAGCCAATAAGTACAGCACGGATGTTTTATTGTTCCGAACTCCGATAACTGCCCCCGTTAAACCTTTTTGAACTGTCAACGTTCTCCCTTTTCCAATTCTATTTCTTTCTAAAACCTTTTCAGTCTGCGCTTGCGAAAAAAAAGTCTTTCACGAACTGGATTACTCATTGATCAAAGTCTGCCAAACGGATGTGCACAGTTAGTGCGTGAATCACGCATGCTACGTACGTAATTTCACAGGACGGAAACATGGCTCAGAATCACGCGGCCACGTATTACATTTACCGGTTAAAGTTCAATTTGTTTTTCTCGGCAGATACAAGATAGAAATAGATCAAACGTCTGAATTTAAAATTTTAAACAGCTCGAAACCTCAATTTCTTAAACTGTAGTACTCAAAGGTTTTGGGGGAAAATTATGAATTTTGTTTTTAATATTGAAATTAATTATTCAATATTCTAGTCTGCAACGTGACATTTACATATTAATATCATTATTGAAACCTTGAAATTTTGCATACTCATAACTTAAAATCAGTTTTTTTTTATATAAATGCAATGTAAAATAAATAAACAATTATATTGTCTAAATTACTGTAATAATTTACTATCAAAAATAATGTATATAATTACTGAATTGAAGAACTGCAATTATTAATAATATCTAGATATTTGGTAATTAAATTTTTTTTTTTTTATTTAAATGACAATTACAGGCCTATTCTGTAACTTGTCGTAAAGCCATAACGACATGTTATGACAACGATAGTCGGTATTATTACGACTTTTCAATTTTTCGTATTCTGTAACTCAAAATGTCGTAATCCATAACGACATGTTGACAAAATGTCGTTATATTTGGTAGTTAAACAACGATAGTCAATTAGCTGTCGTTGAACTCATAATTTGAATATATAAATTAATTTAAACTGTTTTTAATAACATTATGAGGAAATAATTCTTTTCTACGACTCAAAGGGTCTCTGAAGTTGTGCTGTAAAATATAAATTCTTTGTAAAATATATTCCTGCAGTCACCACACGATCTTCATATACACATGCATATCAAAACTGCAAATTTCAATTGACACATCACATATGACATTTCTAATATTTTGTTTTACAACCTTGATGAAATTTTTTAATTCATTCCATGAACATGGAATAAAAATATATACAATTTTATTATTTATGCCTAGTACTTCTATTGAGAAATAACGTCATAATTCTTTATTTTTCATTTTTGAAAGAAATGGATAATTTTGATTTATATGTTTATTCATAGTGGAAAAGAAGAAGTAAAAACGTATTTGCTTTACATCAGCACTACAATTTTTCATATTACCCATATTTACTTACACAATGTATGAGTCAATAATAATAAAATACGTATATAAGCTAAATTTGACATTTGCTTCAATAGGTATGAAATTCTGTTAGGTCGTACTATTTAACTCAAAAACATTGGTCTCGTCGTTACGATGAAAATTAAACGTCAAACACAACGACCTGAGATACAGAATACACAATCGCACTATAGTCGTTGTAAATGTCGTTATGAAAAATTCATAACTACCGTAGTTACGTAACGACATGTTATGAATTTATTTTACAGAATAGGCCTGTTAGTAAGTAATAATTTCGTATTTGTGTGTGAATCTGCTGTTACCTTCACAACAGTGAAACTGAATTGTTTTAGATTCACTGCGGTGTTGGTGTAAAGTAGGTCTGCTAAATATTGCTCCTAGGTTAGTAGGAGATCACGGTTCTATTATCATTCTCCATACTATGACTGTGTGCTGTGACCTTGCCAAGAGTTCACACTACGTCAAGGTTGGACGGACAACGATATATACTCATACTACCTGCATTTAGAAATTGCATGTCTTACACCACAAATAACATACATGCAACTCTGCAAGGGGTAGCCGCATTAGGTTTATAAATAAAATCGACTGCATTGCAGAATTTAAACTGATTCGTTTAACATGCAAACACCAAACAGTTAATACGAATTTATATATACACAAAGAACAAAGTTTAATGTTATGTTGCATATCATTTAAATCAATCTTTATTTTGTGGTTTTCTAAATTCGTGCATTGCTTATTAATGTCATTAAATATACCACGACAGATACATTTAGAATATCTTTCTTTATAATCGCATTATATTTTTATTCCTAGCAGCTCTTGCACAACTTTTAATCCGTTTCACTACGTGATGTTTTTATGAGTTATAAAGGCGTGATGTATTCTATATTTAGCCCGCTTTATTACCCCTCCCAAAGTGAGGAAGCTACTATACTTATACGTTTTCTTTGTACAATATACCAAGGGGAAAATATTGCTGAAGAATTGACCGTAGAAAGCGCAGGTTTTATGAGGCGTAATTTTCTACGAAATGTTTGTGTTATGTTGAACTTAGAACCACACCATATGAATTATGTATTACCATTTGTCACGTATGCCTATCAAATTATGGTAACTATGCCATTAAAATTGATATTTGCTGGTACACGAAGCAATTACTACTACTACTAGGATTACTAGTCAGATTTGCTACTATAAATTACTTATGCGACATATGTATGTATATTTGTGTCAGAATTGAATTATTACAAATAGTCTAGACGTATTTCTTTCATTATATTTTTCAATTCCATAATAACAGGATTTTTTTGCTGTTAAAGTTTTCAAAAATCACAGAAATAGTAAGCGCCCCCATAGTTTGAGAACCCCTGTCAAAAACGATGACTAATGTACTTATGTGTGCATTCAAGTTCAGTAGTACGATAAGATTATTTCAAACTGAGATTCTGAAATTTCCTTCTAGAGTTACTAATGCCAACCGCAAAGAAATAATCATCGATATATTGCTTAGTGACACTACAGTTGATATTAATGTAAACCGTGTTTATTTATAATCATTATGAAACGCTGAATTGCAACGTAATCAATACATTTACATTCCATAATAAAACATTTTCAAACTTGCACAATTTTGATTCAGCGAAACTAAAAATAAACGCCATTAAGATCGCAATTTTATATTGTTGATAAACACAGTCTCGCTGTAGTCTTAATGTTACAGCCAATTATTATCAGCAGGTTTGTAGGGCGGAATCTCTACTACGCTCTATGTACGAGAGCGTATGCGGGTCTGCCGCGCATTTACAAGAAGTGGGCGGGGCTCCTAACACCGGCACACAGCCCAACCCTCTTCACTTGAACAACTAACTAGTGCATTTAAGTATGTATTGTCATTCATATCACCTGTGTGACAACAAAAGATCCTTTCCAACTGAAGAGTGGCTTGTGGAACATGGAAAACTGTAGTCGCAGCTTCCCCATATCGTCTGCAACACGAAAACTATCCGCCAAAGTCGTCACCCAATTAACGACGTCCTCATTAGCATAGGTGATCAAGCCCTGGCCAAACTGGTGTTTGCCATCGAGTACAAAGTTCAAAACACCACGCACTGAATTCTCCGTCAACAATGTTTCCTCGTCCAAGTGTACAATCCAATCACTATCGGCCAGAACATTTACCGAATCTTCCAGGCAATACTGCAATGCACGCGCTTTGAATAGTGCACCACTTTTCGTACGGTACGTCGGCGGTACAACGATTTCACGTACCCGGCGATGGGCGGGTAAATTTATCGCTTTATCCGTCACCACTTCGATTAAAAAGTTCTCTAGTCCGGTTTCGATACACTTGTTCATGTTTCGTGTAACATTCGAACGCACTAATTGCGGATAATCACCGCGTGTTACGATTCGAATGCAAAGAAAGGGTGCCAGCAGCGGTGAACCCTTCAGTATAACTTTATCAGGGAACGCATTGTACAGTGTGAGGCCCGCGAAATTAAACAACACCTGCGGCAACGGTAGAAAAGTGATCAGTCGTAATAAATATAGAGTGATAGTGCCAGCAAACCCGTAGCGAATCCACGGATCCACCTCGACAGTGGATTCTTGCCAGAGTTTTACACCGCCGGTGAATATTTCGAACACGGCTATCACAGTAAATAACAGGCAACAATGCAAGAAATGTTTGGTTCGGCTACTGAGAATAATCTGGCGTAACATAATGCCGGTTTTCTACACTCACACACACACAAAACACAACACTGCTACTACTACAACAGCGGCGGCGGTAACAGCAACGGCGAGATGACACTCTGGTACAGGTTAAAATTCGTGTTGGACGGCGGTCTGATCGTTTTAAATGCACTAGACACACACTAACTACAGTTTAACGATTGGTTTAATTCATTATACACATCGTTAGTATCACAGGATTGATGTAAGATAAGTTAAGAGTTGTCATCAACCGAGACAGAACGACTTAAACCGCCTTCTGTCCGTTGTAACACGCTGATCACTAACTAACCATGGCAGGTTTGCTCGGCTTATGAACGCAAAGATCCAACCGTCAGTTCGACGAACGAGAAGAGCGCTGTACATTGCGTTAAACGGCTAAATAAACATGTGCTGCCATCACGCACTTCTGACGATGAGACTGTGTACTACTCTTATTTGATTTTTTCAGTAATGTACAATGGGCATGAGTAGTGCCATCTAGTTATAGAGATTTATACAATGCATAAGACCTCTTTTGATTGTATCATGTATTAATCTTCTAACTATGAACCAAAATTAGAATTATTTTTGTAGAAATATAATGCACACAATTTACATATATGAAATATTATCAGATTGTTATAAATTTCAATAGAAAAATAAAATAAAACATCAGAATATATTTTTAATTTTTTACTAACTACCAAAACATCAACATTTTTCTTTATCATTTAACATTCTAATATCAGTGAAGGGCCAAATTCTAAAGAGAGCCCTGCTACGAATTAGTCCTTGCGGAACAGGACCGTACACACGGGAATCTGCTGAATTTGTCTTGTTATCACCTTCAAGCCAAACATGACCCCTTGGTACGATTTCAGTATCAGTAATATCAATTTTCATTTGGTCGCCAGGTAAACCAACTACTCTCTTGCATATATACTGCTTTGGATTTGCTGGACTTTTGGCTATAATAATGTCGCCTCTTTCTATTTTCCTAAACCGTGGAGTTAAATGTTCAGTAAATATAATATTGTTTGTGAATATGGTTGGTTCCATAGAGGGTCCAGTACACTGAAAAAAATAGAACGAAATTGTAATGAAAAAGCACAAAATCCAATTCACGATCAAGATGCTCTGTTTTCATTATTAAAGCGTTTGATGGAGAACACATCATTCTATTCTATGCACATATAAATATATAGCATACAGTAGAGAGTAAAAGTCAACTTTGCGCGCCGAAATTTGAATATTTCAATATGGCGACGGGTCGTTCACTGTAGCATGACAGAAACGACGTAAACAAAATGTACATAAATTCGATTATTGTTTATTACTTATGAAGATAACATCACTGCAAAACAATCGATAGTGCAGAAATAAAAGTAATGAAATTTACTTACCACGACAAAATCACCGACATATTCGAAAGTACAATAAGCCATACAGCCACATTGTATGGCGTATCCAACAACGCCAGCTGCTCGTTTAATTAACTGTCTCATTGGGATAATTTTAACGAATCTTTTCAATGATATTTGCTACATGTTATGATCTGTAGCTAAACAGTTTAATTAAATAATGATATGTATGTCTTGTTATTCTTACAAAGCAAATTATTATTTGAATCAATAGATGGAAGCGTAGTCGGCGTCATTGACGTAGAATAAGTTAAGCTATCTAAATAAAGTTCTAAAAGTGAGATTTCATAACAAACTATAATTTTACAATTTAAAAGTAAGAAATGCTTGGTACTAAATTAAGTAGTTTATAACAGAGAATTATTATATTGGATCATAAGAATTGTGTATTCGATCTTATATTTCATCAAAATTTTCATACTAATTTACGTAACATTTTGGAATTATTTCAAAACAATATCGTTGTTATAGAAATTTTTTTTATAATGTCAACTTATCATTGAAGGAAGTGTCATATCACGGACTGTAAATTAATAAAATTACATGTATACATTTCGTAACTCTTATAAAGAGTTTTGCGTACGCCATTGGTAAATTCTATTTCTGGAACGCATGAGCCAGTGAAGTGAGGAGCTGAACTGCTGAACTAAATATCAGCTCAGTTTGGCAAAGGTAGTTGTTAGTTGTGGTGGTGCAGATATGTGGTTGTAATAGAATGAAATGTTAAAATTGCGAATAAATTTTATACTCAATTCTCTGTTAATTCATCTGTGGTAAGAACGAGAAAAGTAAGGAATAGTGTTACGGTTAATAAAAGAAGTTTTGAATTTGTGTGAACTACAGAAGCTGTGTCTTTGTTTGACAAGTTATTGGAAAATGGTCTAATGATTTAAGTTCTTAGGTATGTCAAAAGTGTACTAGCTCATTAATTGTAAAAATCATCTCTAATATTAGTTAATTGTTCACGTCGTACCAGAAAATCGTTCCATTTTTGTTCTAGTAATATGTAGTAGCAATTTCATTTTGATGACCCAAAATTCGTCTGTTGAATCAATATTCGGCCTCTTTTTCTAACATTTTACTATCTTTAACAAATCAACAATATAAATGTGAATAGAGTTGGTCTGAAGGTTCGCTAGAGTTGTATTACCTTTGTTCAATGTACCTTTAGCTTGCTTTGTGTATTGACACATTCTTATGTTAATATTCTTACCTGTAATCCCCGTGATCATCATAGCATATTAACTACATTTCCAGTAAAGCTATTCACAGTCTAACGTTATTGTTCAGTGTTATGTCTATTTTTTAAAACATTAGATTGTGCCAGGATAGTCTGACACGTATACATTTTTTCTATGATATTTTTATGTAATCAGGTTCATTAAAATATGCATACATAATTATTGTTATAAGCGTGTGAACAGTTTTTTAATGTTTCCGATTAATTTTACCCGTGTACAAATAATTACCATACTCTCTAAGTACATATTTATTTTATATTTGAAAATATTGATAACTGCGAGGCCTGTTTTTATTATTTTATTTTTACATCTTTTTTGAACGATGTGTAAATGATCAGCATTTAAAATAATTTTAGATTTGAAATATAAAACCGCATAAAACCTCCTACCAAACAATCGTACATTTTTTTTTAAATTATTGTTTATGATTATTTAAGACTTTTTTGTTGCTTACGTAAGCCTGTTGCTTTCCATTTGGACGGCGTGAGCAATCAAAGTTTGATTTACTAGTTGATATCACTTTCACACTAACAAATGAAGAAATAGGCTACGTTACGTTACCTTGCCTTGAATTGTGTTTGGTTACATTTAAGTTACCATACCTAACCTTACCCTGTTAACAATCGTGGTAAATAAGTGATGAAATAGTTACGTTAGCTTAACTTACGTTAACTTTAAGGAACAAGAATTAATATGTAAACAATCATCAATAACTTGTAACTCTGTTTTTAATAGAACAAATCTTATTTAAAATAAAATTTCTGTCATAAGTTAAACAATCCATGTAAATAGGTACAAGAACATTAGCTTAATTTATGTGAAATATCGGCTAATGGTTTACGTTACCTTTACCTGTTTACTTTATAACAGATATTAGGTACAAGTACACGGCCTTCAGTTTTGCAATTCTGTGAAATAAAACATACATTCGCACGTGTATGGAGCCAATGATACATTGGAAAGTACCCAACAATAACTAACTTGACAGAGAGCTTGCTGGCCAGTGCAGTGGGCTTGTGGTAGTTTCCTGAATACAGACACTGCCACAATGTATGTCGTCATACACATTCTTACCAAGATACCGAGTGACGTCATACAGGAATACATGGCTTAATTTTTATGGCTATAAGTTAAAATTGCACGGCTAAATCAAGAAGATAATAGATAACATTGGCAAATATCACGAAATTTAACTATCGTATTGAAATTTTTTCTATTCTATTCTAATTGTGCCGAAATTTGTACTTGATTCGCAACATGTCACTTTGGACATGACAAAATTACCCACAAAGCATATCTACATAAAAAAAAATCATATTTTTGTAGATGAAAGTATAGATTTGGTAATCTAAAAATTGTCAAAACGTTTCAATGAACTTTGGTATAAAATATTCGTCTCGTTGAGATAATAATTGTACTTTCAAATATTCTTGATTCGTCCGTATAGCCATATACATGCGTTCTATGGCAACATCTGGCATTATATTAGCATCTGAGTTCATGAGAAATGTATGACTAACTCTCAGGTATTTCCCCGAGTGCGTTGTATGTGAGTTCGGCCCTGTATTATTTGCACGATATGTTAGAATCCAGTTCCTCGCTACAGTCTGTAGTCCTACTATGGGTATGGATGCTATGACATCATTCTTTTCGCATATTATTAAATATTCTTTAAGAGCCGTGTGCAATCACATTTTCGTTACAATATACACTTCCCGACACGACAGAGCACACATGTCATTCCGAGGCGCACCTCGTGCAGAATTAACGTGTACAGTGTTTTCTAATTTCGGTGAATATCACAAGTGCACCTCGGCTTCCTAGTAACAATTTTTATTCGAAACTGTCAATGTAAGTCTACATACATAGATTTTATTACAGATTACAAAGCAAATACACGTGTGTTCTCAAACTGTTCAAATATTACATTTCGTAATCGCTGGTGACATACATATTTTGTAACAGTTATCAACCGATACCGATGCTATCGGTAACCGAGATTGGTTACATTGTAACATTGCATGTATTGTCACTTATGTTGGTTTTGTCGTATTGCTTCATAAGTAAAGTGTGTTTTGTATATTTGCGTGTGTATATATGTTTTTAATATAATGAGTGATTATTGTAAGGAAATTGATTGCTTCGCAGTAATAATTTATGATTTATTGTGTGTGCAAGTATATTTGCCATACATTATGTTTGTGCATTTATTCATGTGTATGTGTGGGTAATTGTCAAGATCGGGTCAGAGCCTATAGGCCAGTGCAATTTATTCACTTATCAAACTGGACTGATCTCATTATGTGCTCGAGAATTGCGTACATATATGTATGTATGCATGCATGTGTGCGCTTTTCTATTCTTCTCTAATTTATTGTATTTAAATGGTCAGATACATTTGTACAACTGTACTAGAAGCAATTAGACTTGTGTTTATTATTTAACTTTAGTTATTGCCTGCAACTCTGTTTTATTTGCCATGCAGATTGTAAAGAAATGTTGTCATATTTATTCTGAGAATTTTGTAAATAATAATTGTTCAAAGAATTATGTAGGTAAGGAAATACAGCTATATTTTTTCATAACAATCTGCGATAACTGAAAGTTAATTCTTAGAATTTGAACATATATACATCATTTAATATTGTTGTTAAAGAAAGCAAATGACTCATTTTCTATTTGAAACGAATGTAATTTCTGACAATAAAACATTGTAATGTAACCTTCGATAATTATTGTTACGCCACGATCAATCAATTCAGTCATCTGACATTGATGGACAATTAATTCATTAGAGGTAGTGCATGTAAATGTAAGGCTAGACTCCAGTAATAATATCAAATGTAACATCGGAACAATTAATTGTAGTCTAGTAACAATTACAACCAACTGTAATCAGATACAACTCGTATCTTTCAATTAATCTTACAACTAACGAAACATCTCTCAGCTACAATCAGATTCACGCTAATCATTAATCTTAATCTTGTAACGTAATAGTGCCCTGAAACTTCGTACAACTTCTAACAATTTGATAATTCATTCTAACTTACGTATATAGACATAAGTCAGCTGAATTCAGTTCCAACACAGGCAATATTTATTTAAATAAACAAAGCATTTCAGCATAAACGTTTGTTATTATAATAAATATTTTCGTTGTCTTTGCAAGCAAGCAAAAAACAATTAAGTCGTATTTGATGAAAAGTGCAGCTGTAGTTATATCTTAAAATATGTTCTAATACATTATCTAGCAATAATCTCAATTACAATAATTGTAAACGTATTTGATTTAAATAAAATCCTACTAAAATAACAAACACAAAATAATAAAGATTCGTTTTGGCTCAGATTCTAGACAATGGCTCGATTCACCGGCAAGAAATGCCGTCTGCTGTCGATGTTGGGCCTCACGACAGTGTTCTTCTTCGTGGAGATCATTGTCGGCTACATCACCAACAGTATGTCCCTTGTAGCGGACAGCTTCCACATGTTGAGCGATGTGGCAGCACTTGTGGTCGCCTTCCTCTCCGTAAAGGTATAAACATTATCCACTCCCGAAGGACCGTGCTAGAGAACTCATATTGCGTGTGATTATTATCAGATGTCGCCGAAGAAATGGTCGAAGAACACTTTCGGCTGGGCCCGCGCTGAGGTCCTTGGAGCCTTAGTGAATGCAGTGTTCCTGGTCGCACTCTGTTTCTCAATCACCGTGGAGGCGTGTAAGCGGTTCATTGAAGTCGAGACGATACACGATCCACAGTTGTTAGTCATTGTCGGCGGCCTAGGACTCCTTGTCAACCTTATTGGCCTGTGTTTGTTCCATGGTAAATATACTAAACATAAACCATTACTCGAATAATTACTTGCTAAGTGGAAATTTCATATTACCGTGAGAAAATTGCATGTGTTCAAATATTTTGAACTAAGAATAAAAAAAAGTATGGCATGGAACATCGGAAGAAAAATTTGCTTTCGCCAATAATTCAATTATAACTGGCAAAATGACAATCTCCAATGCAGTCAAATCTAAGAATAATGTAAAGAATTCAATATAGAGGTAAACAAAATGAATCCAAGAAAAATACAATAATTTTTTTTTTTTTCATTTGTTTATTAGTTCGTCTGGCTAAATATCTGTCTACCTATGTCCATTAAGATAACACAAAATCGATTACTGTACATTATCAGAAATTATTTATAAATTTTCTGATATGTTAAAATACTAGAAGGTTGTTGCAATTTAATATAACTAGTATTTTTTAAATACTGATAACTTATATCAGTCAATAATAATATGTAATAAGTAAACAATTATCATCGACTGAAGGACGCTGTTTTCTAAACCTGTAGTAAATTTGTCACTTGTAAATAATATGTGACACGTTATGTTTTTTGTTGTATTTGTTTACATTTTGTTATTCAAGTCGTTGAACACGCGTTGTTCGTCCATAATCATCATAAACGAGACCGGAAATGGTATGCCTTTGTTTTCTATGTAAACACCGGAAGTTATTCCACATACTAAAATAAAAGAAAATATGGGAAAGTCAGTCTTTGAATTATAATAACAAAAAAAAAATATGAACACGAAATGTTTCTCTTCTACAATACTTGATTTTAAATTGTGATTACAAAACAGCAAAAAAACACCCAGTAATTATTCAGAATTTTTTACTTTCGTGCAAAGATAAAATATTAAGAAAACCAAAATAGTACAAAATTACTAACGACAATTAAAATATAAACTGCATGTGAAATCTTTGTAGCAATATTTGACATTTAAGTAACTATAACAATCTAAATATAAATGAATAAAGCGTATTTGAGAATATTAAACAAAGAACCGGACCTCTTCAGAAATGTTTATTTTCACATAAAAACCAACACTTTATTCTAAAAATACCGCATCGAAATTTCCACTTAGGCTAAATTTAGCTGCGAAGTGTGCTTGTTTGAACAAAGAAATGAACGAAAGTGAGTTGATTCATAATCCGTACCGTAATTTCTAGAGCACGGTTCAGCACACGGCCATGGACATTCACACGGATCCATCTCTCGTAGCCGTAACCGTTTGACACAACTTGTGAGCACGGATGACAATGAGAACGATGAGACTTTTCAACCACCACCACCAAAGGCGGCAGCAAATCATCATGGTCACAGTCACGCCAGTGGTGACCAGATGAATATGCGTGGTGTGTTCTTGCACGTGCTGTCCGATGCCCTCGGTTCCGTGATAGTTATTTGCTCTGCCACTATCTTTTGGCTTACGGATTGGAAATATAAATATTATATAGATCCAGCTTTAAGTGTACTTCTGGTGTTGTTAATTCTCCATTCTGTCTGGCCATTGTTGCGAGAGTCTGCTCTCATTCTTTTACAAACTGTACCAACGCATATCCAAGTGGACGCTATACAACAAAGACTGTTAGCTAAAGTCGACGGTGTACTGGCTGTCCATGAATTTCATGTTTGGCAATTGGCTGGCGATCGAATCATTGCATCGGCACATATCCGATGCAGAAATCTGTCAGAGTACATGAAAATAGCCGAGAAAGTTAAAGAATTCTTCCATAATGAAGGCATCCACTCGACCACAATACAACCGGAGTTTATTGAGCTGCATTACGATAAATTTAAGTCTGAGGCAGAACAGACTGAAGACTGTGTACTCGATTGTCCGAAAACTGACAGCCATACATGTGTGCTGTCCACTTGTTGCGGACCATCCAAACAGGTAGAGTAATATATTTAATTTAATATATATTGAGAAAAGTAGAAAATATTATCATAATATAGTTTGCTTATTAAACTACGATTGGAATACAAAATTGTCCACATGAATACATAGCAGTTTTATAAAGATATTTGAAAGTTTTTACATTAAGGAACAGCTATCATTTCTAACGTAATTATTCTTAAAGGGCCGTGACACTCCTTCGCCGGGCGACACTCCATACTTGTGCAGACAACGAAACAGTTTCGGTAGCTTCAACAATCGTCTACAAGAACTGAACGAGATGGAACAGGGTGCGCTGTTGAGTACGGACAGTCCTAAGAGCTGTGAATGTCCGACCGAATGTACATGTCCGAGCAGTAGTACCAGTGTTGCATGTCCCGCGGCCGGTGTTAACAAGGAATCATGCGTTTGACAATGGCCTACACACTCCTCGCCCGTTACACTCAAACGAGACAATCACCTAGTGAGTGAGTGAGTGTTACAGACACACAACCAACCATAGCCGCTCTATTGACTGGTGAACATAGTGGTCGTTCTACATTTCTCATTCACTGCAACCGAATGATTAGAAATGTATAATGAACATACCGTGACACACTCTGGACTCGTAACTACAAATAGTGATCGTTCTCTCATTTATATTCATATGTTTTTATTACTTTTGTGTTATTTGAATATGTGTTTCAGTTTTATTTGAACAGGATTTTTATTTTCTGCAGGACTTTGGACTAGTCTAGTCGAATGATATAGTAAATGATTATTTTTAAACATGGTACAGTACGAATATTGTGCTGTACATATTAGACAAGAGATTCATATTATTATTATTTTAGTTATTCTTTTTTAACTCACAAACAACTGGATGAAGTTGATAGTGAAAATAGGAAATGGATAGTTTCACACGAATCATTTTATGCATACGTTCGTACATGTATGACATCATACATTTTTCATTTTTGGGGTATCATGCGGCATTCATTCCCAAAAATGGTTGAATCAAATCTGTGTTCATAATTCATCAAGCATGTAAATACACTGAATGTAATCATAAAATGATTGTGTGAAATTGTATACAAAAATAATTACGTAATCATTGATGTTAACGGGGTGATCATTGATCTTTGCATTTATGTGAAGAAATCAGGTGTAACATCAAACCTTGAATTGACATTTTGTTTGTCAATTGTTATTTTGTGTGACAAATGACGAACGGAAGTGACAGTTCAGTATATATATATATATATATATATATATATATATATATATATATATATATATATATATATATATATATATATATTTCTGTGTACTGGACTTGTATGTACAAGTCCCAGCATGTTTGTATTGTATGTACTTGGTTGGTTACTACATATGATGAGTGTGCATCTCACACCCCCACCTCCCGCGCCAGTCGCTCTGATTGGTCCGCCACGCCCCCTGTCGCCTCACATATGTTTTGGACCAACTTAATATTTTTTATATAAAATTATAGTGAATTATAAATCGAGATAAACATATTATGAATACTATAGGCAATATTATAATTATTATGCGATAATGTATAACACAGAACATACAACACCAAAGTACCATTAAATTATTAACGATTTAAGACAAGTATGACTACTTAGTTCCAAGGTAAATATATTGAAGAGGAGTTAGGGAACGTAGAAAAACGATTTGACATTCATAGTATCGTATTCTTCCAGTTATATTAACTAAACACATGATCCAAGTCTTATATTTTATACGATACATTTTATATTTAACTTTACCTACCCTCTTCTCTGAAATTTCATTAATAAAAGTCAAATGATTAACTACATCAATACCTCAATCCAGTTAGAAGATTTTGTTCTTCTATGAATTATGAAATTGATGAATTAATATTTTTAGCTACACTCACATCAAATAACGGAATCACCTTGTGATAATAACACATTTTATTATTTATATGTTATAGTGTAAGATATGAATATGTAAACAATTATTGCAAATATCGTATATAATTTTATACATAAATACAAAACAAATTTCAACACCTCTAAATTGTATCGTTTTCATCTTTTTACATAAAATGTAATTATCGCATTTCTCGAACTTTAAAACGTAATTTTCCCAAATCAATTTCAAATAATAAATAATTGTTTTATTAACCACGAAATGTAGTTATTACACATGTATAGTATAACTTCCAAATCAATTAATATTATGTCTGAAAACATATTTAATTAGTTTTTCAATCGAATGATTACAAATAATTTAACATCAAATTAAACCATTAGTACATCTTTTGCTACTTTTCGTAAAACTGAGATAAAATAACTAAAAAAAAAAAATATAACATTTTTAAAGGAAGACTCAATGAGCAAAAGGTTTTTTTGACCGATCTAATTTTTCGACGAGAGTAGTGTGAATCGTCTCTCTAAGTCTGTGTGTATGACACGACATGTTTTGCAAATACATAAGTTTCTAATCAATTAGTTAAAATCTATTCTTCTTCTATTATTACTATGAATTATTCATTGATAATAGACCTACGTCAATAATATAAAATATATAAATGCTGCCATAAAATAAATAAATATAGGGCATTAGCGACAAATTTATTTTATTGAGAAATAATTATTGTTTAAATTTTAAAATGCAACAAAGTTGCATAAATAAATACTGTGTACTACTAGAAAAGACACGATAAATATTGTAAAACATACTGCCCTGTTTTAAAAAATAAATCGACTTACCTACTGAAAATTTGTATTCATATAAAATATATTTTTTTAGATGTACCCATGGGCGCCCGCAGCATAGGGCAAGGAGGGGCGTTTGCCCCCCCCCCCTGGAGTCGTCAATTTTGAATTTTTTATGTTAAAACCTTATGCTTTTTATATATTTTTGTTTTGCCCCCCCTTGAAAAAATTCTGCCCTATGTTTTGCCCCCCCCCCTGGAAAAAATTCTACGGACGCCCATGGATGTACCCATGAATTTTCTAGACAATTGAACCCTATGCACTTTTTATTTACACTGGATAAATAATTCATTTACAATTTATTTTGTTATATTCAAAGAATAACAATTTATTTGTTTCAGACAAGCCTTTTTATTTGCTTATTTTATCATACCATTTTGTTTTTACATCATTAACGAGTATTATTAACAATTAACGCTAATACTACTAATTACCTACTTACATTAGAAATTACACTACAGAAAATGTCAAATTATTTCGATATGTAATGTGACCATTTGCATCAACAATATTTTAAATATTATATTCTTAAAGAAGGTATTTTCTTAAAAACATCAACAGATTTTTTCAGACTTCTGTTACAATTGTAATATTTAATTATAAATGTTGTTGGTGCAATATTGGTTTTGCAGTAAAAATGAAACCCTACATCCCTACATTAAAACAGTACAACGGGAAGACTAGACCTACGTGAATCATATTGGCACTAGTATGTCCATACCACCTCTCTTCATCCAAGTATAACTCACAATTTGTTTCTTAAATAGTAAGAAGTAAACAATCTAATGTGTAACATTACAATATATCATAATTCAAGTCCGTTACAGCTGCAAAGAATAAATAAACAAAATCTTAACATTCTTGTTTTGACAGACAAAAAAAAAAACATAATTATTATTGTTGATTTTGTTTTTGTTGAATATAAATGATTTGTTTTTTCTCTTATTCTGCAAATTTTGTTTATTTTTTCTTACAACTGCTTGTTGAATAGTTGGTGTTCAATTATAACTGTGTTATTGATGGTTAGTACTAGTGAGCTTTGGCAATAGCCTTCTTGGATTTAAGCGGTTTACTCTCGGTGGAAGTGCTCTGTGCCAGGGCCGCTGCAGCTTCCTTATTCTTGGCCTCCATAAACGTGTGTCTGGAGTCCACAACACTCAGTGCAATACCCACCTGGGCTGCGTAATACGTCACCATAATCAACGCCTGTACAAACAGAACACTGTTATTTTTATCTACATACGTACATATTCATTTATTTTCAATATTCATTAAACAGAACTGTTTATCGAAGACTATGTAAAAGTACAGATGTTTACCGACGCAAATTCCAGTAATAAAAATACATATTAATGCAACTGATATTGATCATGTTATCGTAACTTTAGTCAGATAATCAAACACAAGTAAAATTTTGTTATTACAAAGTATTAAATTACTAGAACCAATTATTAGTATTCTGATAAAAATATTATCTGTTGCTATTATCAGTGTTAGTCAGCATATTTGAACGATTTTTAATCTGTTTTTATGTAATACAATATAATATCATTTGGTATCTTTCGGTTATCTGCACTTTGACGTAAGGTAGTAACAGTTTTCAGCAAACACTCGAATATTATCTTAATATTGAATACTTTTATAAATATGTACACGTGTGAAGGATACAGTAGTCAAGGACATACAGACCTGTGAGTAGGCAATTGGTGTTACAAAATGGTGTAACGCGATACACCCGTCAGACACGGCGAACAGCAGGGTACCAGCACACGAACAGAGTTTAGTCCATGTCCATAAGTCCTTTAAACAAACAGAAACAAGAGATTTTCGTTTATAATAGCTTACATCGCCTTTAGAAAATTAGTAATATTCTAAAGATGTAATATATTATTGTAAGACTATAATACAAAATGGCATGCAAAATTATTCTAAATAATACCTAAATAATAATACATATATATTATAATGGATCTCTATCACATATGTCTTTAAAATGTTTTTTTTTTCAAAACTGTAAAAAATAATAGTGAAAGTAACAAATTAATTATAGCATTATTGAGCAAATGAAAATGTTTGCGCAATTTGTAATATACTGCGTCAATTTCTCACATGAAACATGAGTAATGTACATACATACATCACATCACGCCTTTCCCATTACTGGGGTAGCAATGACTAATGTGTGTTGTTGATATGCAGAAATAATGCCATCTGTTTTGATAAGATATCCTATCCAGGAAGTTACAAATGATTTTGTAAATATAAATATTTATCGTTACTACTTGAAGGACGAAACCGTAACTAGGAATATTTGCCCGTTGCATAATGGATATGGCCTTAGTTTATTGACAGTGATACACGATACAGTAAAGGTTAAAATTGTACTGTGTTTATGAATGTTGATTTACTGTTATTGACGTTATTTTTCACTGTTCGAGGCTGATGTTTGTATGTAATGGATGTATAAACTTTCTACGCATTTTACTTCAAAAATTTCTATACTTTTGAACAAAGGCAGGAGGATACATTATCGCCCCCTAGGTATAGTTTGTAGAACATTTCTCACCAGTTCAATTTAGTATTCAGCTGAGAATGTTTTAGTTAGTAGCCATTCGATTGAGGTTTTTTTTTGCTAGTATTCATACAGTATATGTGAATATGTACGTGTGTTTGGGTACTTACTTCAAAGAATTGTACTCGTGCCATAGCTCTCCATACAGCAGTCATTAGCAGGATGTTATAGATGGGCACACCAATCACCAGAGGTCCATATAATCCGGGTAAAATTATGTAATTCGCTATAACAAACACACAAGTACAAAATGGTATCTTCAGATGTAATAACGACTTCTGAAACGCAACATAAATTTGCATTGAATATTATGTGATGTAAAATTGTAAATAATAAGATATTTTTATACATTCCCAAACAATTTTTTCATATAAAAATAACGCTGAGTGCTTGTGTTCTCATAAGATTAAAAGTGCATATGCACTAAGGACGATAGCTTGGATACAAAAAAATAAACATTAAAAGACAACTGAATATCTTTACAAGTAGAGTAAAGATAAAATCTATTTGCCATTCATTACCGCAAATTGGTATCTTGACATGTATACGTACCAATGGCACTTATACAATACAGGAATGCACCCAGTTTTGGTTTCAGTGGTTTGAATCCGAACGCGAACGAGAACATGATCTGAGCCACACCAAACGCTGCCATTCCGTACAGGAAATATTCGTTCCAAATCAAAAATGCATCGCCAAGGGCAGAGAACAGAAGTCCTACTATGATCCTCCGAGAGAATGCATATCTAGAATCATAAAAAAAGGATATAACTACATCATATAAACATGTATACAGAAAAATGTATAGCTTCTTAATATTATACAGCAGATTTTCAAGTAAATAAAATTTTACACATATTTTATATGATTTCAAGAATATATTTTCTGCAAAGTAAAGTGCATCTATAAGTTATTTCACGATACTGATTTTGTAAATGAATAGTTCGTCAACTATAATTATTATAATCATATACAAAAAATATAATTTCATTATTTGGTTCACATCTTTTTACCCACTAATTAGGATTATTTATTAGCGATATTTACAAAACCAGTTTAGACGAGTTTTTTGCTTATTAAATCGCTTTTTAGGTGTGTATTTTCTTGATGAAAAACTTTTCTACATTTTGTTATTCAAAATCAAGACATTTGCTACGACCTTGTAGAATAATGTTTTTATATCAGTATAAAATACTCCTGAATGCTGCTCTGGTAATTTCCGATTAGTTTGTGACATTTGTATGTTATTCAATGTGTTTTCTATCGCGTTAAACGATATGTCATTTCTTTGTCCTTTGCAGGAAATTAGTTTTTATTGCTAATCTGTCACATACATAGTTATAGTCGTTTAGCATCCAATGCTTTCAACAAGTGCTGTCAGTTGTCATATTTTCTGTCTCCGTTCAAAGGCCAATAACTTGTATTACAGTGATTTTAACTGCGTACTTTCGTAATACCAAGCATCTCGTCAAATATAAAAGCCGGTTATTGCAAAAATAAAACCCTGACTTTAATGCAAAATATTATAGAAATTATTATATGCTATGTATCCGATTAAGATATAATTTGATACTTACTCATCTCCGAAGCTCATACCGTGCAACAGCACAAATATAATGAGACTGAATATGGGCAGACATTTGATGACCATACTGAACCATGATGGCCGTTCCACCGGTATGAAGAGAACGAAATAAATGGCAACGGTCTTGAAAAACGGTACCAATTTAGGTCCTACGCTTTTTAGCTACGCAACAGAAAAACAATATCAGTATCAAATCGATACGTACATATTTCAGATGATGAATGTATTTTTGCTTCAGGTACAGGAAATAATAGTTATGTTTCCGTTTACCTCCCATACTCTGCTTATTAATTACACATCGATTTTTTTATACATGTGATATTTAACAAGGTAATAAAATTTGCATACACTGTAGCACGCACAGAATCAATTTTTTTCTCTTTTGGACACCGGGGATTCAAAAACACACGAAGCTTTATTTACTTCAAGGCCTTATTTATGATGATTGATAATGATTGTGTTTGAAAAATGTATTTGTACTCACATTTACTAGAAATTAAGCTTTCTCTGATTTCATATCGAGAAATGCTATTTTTAGAATATCATTTATAAAGCTTTGATATGCCGCATAGATAGTACTTATATATTATCGACAAATTTATATTTTATTCAACGTAGCAGCTATATTATAGAATACAGATTGTTGATAACATCATAACTTTTATAAAACTTAGTTTTTAGAGCCTTATATTATGCAGGAAATATTTTATTACAAAAAAAAAACAAATTTATGACCTTGTTTGATACTAATATGTATATCGAGAAAAATAGCTACTTTGAAAAAATTAAGGATTTGTTTATCAAATTTATACGATAATTTATGTTTCAAATTATACTATAATTTATTACTACTGTAGGTACCTGATATTAATAACAAAAAAAAAATCATAAACAGTTTTGTATAAGATAATGTTTGCATGTTGATCATTTAAATAAGCAATACATATATTCAAAAATCGCGTGACGGGGTATTCAAAATTGACATTTTCTTCTAGAATATCTAGACAGAGAATCAATGTTTTCATAGCACGGTGAACCATGTTATTATTATATATAACATCCTGTTAAATTCAGCGTGGCATTTATAAAATATTCAGTGAAAGTAATATTGGATTTGTCATGAATACATTATGTATATCGTTTTCATAATTCCTCCAATTAAACTTCGTCAAATGTAT
Organism: Carabus problematicus; assembly: GCA_963422195.1. NCBI lineage: Eukaryota > Metazoa > Arthropoda > Insecta > Coleoptera > Carabidae > Carabus > Carabus problematicus. The sequence continues at coordinate 2,075,512 of OY728579.1, forward strand.
ATTCTAAATGCGTGTCTTGCACGGAACTACATATTTCGATTATAGCTGAAAAAATTTCATTAAAAACTGATTAGTGCGTAAAAAAATCTGGCATTAAAATTCATTTCTCAAACAAAACAACACTTTGGCACTTGATACAAAAAATGACAAAAGATTTTTAAAAAACATATTCAAATATATAATTATAAATTAATTTACGCGTATGTATGAATATGAATGTATTGTAAATGAAACAACAGTCATCTCATTTTTAATTTACATTATCTTAAACTAAAGAAATATGAATATCATTTTGAAATTAATCCAAAATAAACAACAACCAAAAATATTAATGCAATTGTGAATTAATTAAACATCATTTAACACATGAGTTAGTCAGCATAAATTGAAACAATGTTCGCCGATATAAACAAATGAACTCTGCTTACCACTTGTGTTGGGGATGTCATTGTTCTGAACTACAGCGAGTGCAGGTGCAACGGTCTTTATTATTAAACTAAAATAACCAGTGTATGACGTGTGCTGTATCTCCACGCACTATATATCAGTGTAGTGTGCTTGTCGTGTATTGTACTAGATCTAACTAAACTAATAACATGGTTACACTGCTAATCTAGAACTGTCACACCAGTTTCAAAGTGCTGTCACTATTGCTACTGACATTTGGTTACCACAGCACGTTCGCTACAAACATTGAACAGCTGAGGAGAGCACCGCATACGGGGAATTATATATATATGCATGGACCAGTGACGGTGCATTACCGCAGGGGACCCATGAAAGATCTACTATTAAATTACTAAACTTCTAGCTAATAATAAGTTTTAAATTTATCCTCATCTAAATCATTTCTGGTGTAAAATATTTGAAATGCTATTCTTCATTCTGCAAACAAGTTTTACGAATACTAAACAGCACTTTTTTTGCTTTATTAAGTAACAAAAATCTAATAAAAATCCTCTTATGCTAATATTATAAATTGAATTTCTAAATTCCGAAGCACAAAAGCTCCCAGTATAGACGAGTCGTCACTGGGCATATATACATAGGTATATCTGTGCGCAGCCTAAACACATGTGCTGTGTGCGCATGCTCTGTTCATTACAGGATCTTGCGTTCCGCGAAACAAGTGCAGCACGGGGTTAGGAATATAAACAGAAATATACAGTAGTTTAAATGAAAGAAGTCCCATGAAGGTTATCTGTATCATATACGAATTAACGTATAGTTATATATCTATCTCTCTCATTTCAATTGTCAAACAGCACGCGCGACAAGGATGGGTATAACGCGTTTGTCTTTAGAATGTCCGAACAATACTACGACAAGCAAAACAAAATGAGGCTCGTTGTACTCGATACTATTGCAATAACGTACGTTGATTTTTTATTCCCTACACTACTATCTGTCGCATAGGCGTGTAGCGTCATTTTGCTGCATTTTCTGTCAATTTGTCTTATTTACCACTAATTAACACCAGTATTATGCACTAATACAAACACAGTTATAATAAATCACTTTTATTGCAACCACTGATATTATATCATTATCTAAATCGTTGTTGTAATTCAAAATGTGAGACACAAATAATTAACGTAATGAACTGTCAAAACATCATATTTCTGTTGTTACCGGTGCTAAGCCGACTATTCACCGAAAACTTTATATCTGGTATATACTAATGCATGCATTGTTCTTCTTTTGTTTATATCTCCCCGTCATCTGCGCACCCCTCACCATCGGAAATTACAGTATCTTATATGCCCCATTAAAAATTAGATAAACGACGCTACTGAATATGAGAAAATGGGCGTGGTTAAAATCTAAACTCGTACTGTCCTTCAATGACCTTCAAGGGACTTCTTTCATTTAAACTACTGTACACAGGCACTGTTATGTACCTACAAACATAGATACACATATACAATGATGCCACATGTGCGAATGTGACTTTGACCTTGGCAGATATTTTTGCACTGCTCTATTCCTATTGAACGAATGCGACTGAAGTTTTCTTTGCCGCATTATACAGGCACGCGGGAATATTGAACTTGTCTGTCAGTTGAGATCCCGATGAGTAATTAGGAAGGCACGTAACTAGCATTTCACTATTATATACAAGTTATACAAATTAAAATTACTATCCGTTTTATTTCATTCGAACAATTTAAATTGTATGCAAAATTGCATTTTTTTTCTCTTGTCGTGTTTATTTAGTTATACATATTGCTCTCTCTTTGGCTTTGAGTTATACGTTATACTCATAAACCTTATTATTTGACAATGACATAAAAAATTCCAAACTGCTTCTTATATGTAATTATCAGTGTTTATTTACCACAGTAAACTACAATTAATGTCACGTTTGATTAATTTGTTTGATTTTCTAAAAATAATATTTTGAAGTTATTTATTTATTTTCACATAACAACAATTTCGTATATTTCGAAAGATAATTGTGACATTGTACGATAACGGATAATGTTTATCAACCAATCCAAGGTTTCCAGCTTATAATTTTAATCAGTATTTCTTTATATCGCGTTAGCTCCTCCAATCCATGTGTTTTTATCGCGTACACATCGTTTAAATATTTCTTTTCAAATTCTTTTCTCAATGTTGGATGTTCACACATGTTTCCCAGAGCCTACAATATGTAACATTATACCTTTTGGTAATTCGCACCTCGTAACGTTTGTAATTGTAATGTTTGTTTACCTTCATGGCAAACATCTGCACGGCCGGATTGTTAAAATCGTTTGTCAAGTGTAGTAACCTTTTCGCTAATCCAGGTACTGTAACAGCTCTATGCTTAGATTTCACCGTATGTGTAGCGAACATTATAACTTGTGCAGCTGCAGTGTATATGTCACTGTTCTACAAATTATTTTCCCAGATGGGTTAATATTACAGACGACGGAATGCATAATAAATGGAAAACTTTGAAAAATATTATTTACCTTTAAATGCAACAGTTCATTCAGTTTGAGTAAGAGGTCCCGTTCCACACTCATTTCTTTGCCCTCTGGAAGTGATACTAGAAGCGCGAGACAATTGCAAACTAGAGGAATAACGTCAAAGTCATTTTGTTCCAACAGAGAAATCTAGAAATTAAAAACTAAATTCAAGAATCTTTCAAATACGGATTTGTTATTCGTACAGAAAGCTGAACGCCTCTATATTAAATCTTAAATTTACTACAATACATATATGTAATGTAAGTTGCATATATTAGGAAATTTTGCAATTTTTTATTCGAATTCTATGAAACATGTGTTATATTTACCATCTTTTCAAGACCATTATATACTAAAGCCAACTCCTGTCCAGAGGTATGCACAAACAGTATTTCTAACGACTGCAAATGCAACAACACTATTCGTTTTTCATCCTTAGTTACACATTCCAACAGCGACTGAATATAATCTTGCCTTATCAACACACAAGCAGCTATATAAAATGTTTTAAATTAATAGACATTCTTATATTTAAGAATCAGAATTGCTATTTACCAGTAAAACTTCTCGCTAGGCTCTCTATGACAGCCGCAGTTTTAAACCGAATTTCTGTACTGTCATTATTTAGCAAAACTTTAAATTTCTCAAGTAAGTTTTGTTGTTTCAACATTTCTTCTCTGCCGACCGCATGGCTTGCTATTGTTTGAAGTGCAATCAAGATTCTTTCTTGTACAGCCTCGTTTTCATGACGATCTAGTAAGCCAGCCAATCTTAAAATTTAAGAATTATGAAGATATATACGAATGTACAATGTGGTCATACCTTTTAACAAATTTTAATCGCATTGCTTCATATATTTTTTCGGAATCATGCATTAAATCGCATATTGAACTGAGTGCTTGTAAAACAACAATATCATCTTTCTTGTGTAAATCTTTGTACTATAAATAAATAATTATATATATTTAGAATCAGATTTAATTAATCATATTAAAATGAATTATGCACGTTTTAAAAATCGGATTAACGATTGTGATATTTTAGAGGCAGTGTCAATTTTCTTTGGTATAACCTATACAGGTCTTAATTTAATAAGCAATAGAACAATTACTAGTTTCGGAAGAGCCCATCTTCCAAAAGCCTGTTTACGTCGAACAACATCAACATTTTCTACTGGAATGTGTGGCTGCTGGGAACAAAGTCGAAATAATGGCGTAGGTCTATCGTGGCAATCAAAATGAGTCTTTTCGACAGCTTAAAAGTAGAAATATCTATTTTAAATTATATTATAAATTGATGTAATTTAATTACCTCTATCAATACAACGGTTTAGTAATTTTGGATCAAGAGTATTTTGTTGCTGCATATATGCATTTCTGTATACAGAAAACATGTTTTATAATACTTTTTAATTGATCTGTTTGTCTTAATTTTTTGTTAATTTCAATTATGTATGTGACAGACACTTTTCGTATGTTTTTATTTTTTTGTAAACAAAATCAACTTATTGCAAATGGAATAAAAAGTAATTTACAAGGGGATTTTTTAAGGAATATTTTAATGTAAATTGTTAATTAAAAGGAGTGTCTCTGACATAGAATGACATTTTACAGTCTGTAAATATCCTTGATTAAAGTCCAATTTTATTAAGGTTTCAAGTAACCCGCTTCTTTTCACGTTGCCAATTTCGCGTTGTAATATTACAAGATTTTTATCTTTGTCAAGGCCGTCACATATATTTAACCATGTCATCAATATTATTTTCTTTGCCGGAATTATATATTTCATATAAAAATTGGGTCAGTTCGCACCCTCAATTAGCAAGTGATTTTGAAACAACAACCAAATGGGTGTCATATTTTATTGCAGGTATTTATACATAACCTAACAATGTTTTAAGTGTTTACATATATTATGTTTTATAGGAAGAATCAACAATTCTACAATTGTATCTGAACTAGTCTATTCTTTATCAAATTTACTGGTTTTATTTAACGATAGAATCATAAGCAAAGCCCAAAAACTTGAAGTGCCAGGTTCTGGCGACACTTTAAAATTGTGGTTAACAGTTCTTGATTATTCTGAAGTTTTCTTTGAGTTGTCAGCCAAAAAACTCTGGGGTGAAGCTGGCAAATGGGTGGTTATAGTAGTTTTACAGATATTTAAGTATGTATTTAATATAAACATTTCCTCCAAACTACTTTAACTAGTAATATTTCTGCTTAGATGCGTGTCGAGGTTATTATTACTATTTCAACACAAACAAAACATGATCGAAAACCCGCCTATACCAGTATTAAAACGAAAAAAACTCGAACAAACAAATTACTCTACTGATTACAGTGTAGATGAGGCACGTAATCAGTTAGAATCGATGTCATTTGTATTGAAACGTTCTGGCAAAGTTATACGTAAAGTTGATGCTGCTCCACCAGTTAGTTTGCGAAATTGGAAGCCTTTAAGTGTTGAAAGTAGCAGTGATGTCAGAGTGCAAGGGTCGAAAAATGCGTTGTTTGGTAGACAATTGGTAGCTGAAACGTTGTATGTGCTGAAACCAATTGCACATCTGGGATCAGTATTGTGTTTTGGCAATAATACATGGAAACCGTGGATGATATCTTTGTTTATTGATGTTGTTAGGTAAGCATTCAATTAAATTAATTAACAAAGTGCTCGGGTTGGGTTATAATAGATACATATGGTTATACGTTAAGTTAAACATATATTTCTCTAAGACCATTCCTCATTTTAGTCTTCGCCTTCACCAAACGTGCCAAAACTCAAAAGTTGCTGCATTGAGTAAACAACAGCGGTTACAGATATCGCGCAGACATCTGGCGTTACTCTTATATTTGCTGCGGTCACCGTTCTATGAGAGACACAGCCAGGATCGTGTACGAGCCTTCTTGCTCGGATTAGGAAGAAATATTCCCTTAGTTGGTCTGATAAGCAATCCACTAGCTCAGTACATACCACATTGGCAAAGAACATATTTTTATATGTGGTCCACTTAAAGAGAGTTCGCATAAATGGTTATTTTTATACGGTTTTATTATCACTTTCAAATATGGTGTCGTTTTTACACATTAAGGAACACAATAAATACATATACTGATATCATAATATGAGAAAAATATTTACTTCACGATTATAAATTATTCTTGCACTGGTAATGTTTATATAGCAAGTCAAACATTCGATTCATTTTCAGTTTCACGTCATTTTTCTTGCCAGTTAACTCAGAAATTATATTAAATCGAATGAAATTGGTAAATTTATCTTATTGTGTGAATCTGGTATTGATTTGGTATAGGGTAAACTTGTGACTGGTTTATTATAATGCATACAAAATAAATACATATAATTTAGTTTGGCCCTCATTCCAAAACATATATAACTAAAAGAAATATAACTCTTTTAAAAATGGGATAACAAATGAATATATAAAATTTTTTTTATTGTATTCATTGATATTGACAATTATTATGTTATTATTATTATTATTGGGAGGCAGTTGTTTTTTTTTTATTATTTTACAAATATTGTAAAACATTTGTACCTGTGTATAAAAGTGATTTGTTTTTTACAAGTAAAAATATTACATATACAATTAAACAACAGTTTATATTTCTATGAAAAAATGGTAAAACATCTTTCATTTGGTACAAGGTAGGATTCGCTAAAGTATATAAGACCCAACATCAAAAAAATAAACAATAATACTAACAAAATTTATTTATAACTAATTAAATATTTTCTAACATATAAATAATAAAATTAACTAAAGAAGAAAAAACAATTGTTTCTCGTATTTTTTAATACTTGAAACGAGTTTAAATAATATTTTAAATATACATATAACACAGTTCTACTCTCATTAATTATGTACATGTTTAATTACAATTAATTAGGCTAAAGATTGTCATTTACTGAAAATAATATCACATGGTTGCAGATGTCATCATAAGGCACTTTACAGGATAATAATTTTGTACAAAAATATATTCATATCTTCATTCATATTCTCTGATTAAATTGGTAGTTACTCTGCTTTTTGTTCCACTCTTGTCTTATTTTGAGTTTAAATTGGAAGTCAACTTCTTGTATTCCGTTCTGTTCTATGATCGACATTGAACTTGACTTTTTCTGCATCTTCACTCTTGTCTTATTTTGAGGTTAAGTTTAGTTTCAGGTTACACCGGACTTACATATCGTCCAAATGTTCGTACGACATTGCTGGTAGCTTGTATGGTTTCATGTACGATGGCTGATGACTCGCCTGTGGTTGATCGGACTCTGGTCGCGAATCTGGTGAATTGAAGGATTCTGGTTCCGATTTTTCGGAAGTCAAGGTACTATTCCATTCGCTCTCAGGGTCAGAGAAAATATTTGGGTTTTCTCTGTCATTGAAATCTTCTATAGAGATATCAGACAGTTCCGTTAGACTGCACTGGTCATCAAAATATGAGTCTGTAAAATCACAACAGAATTATTGTAAAATTACTAACTAAAAATTTAATACAATTTAGTCTGAGCCAATGATACACATTCTTTTAAAGAAATCAATAGAAGAAATATCTAGTTACCTTCATTGGCCTGGAGCGCTTTGTTGTCAGAGGGCCAAGTTGCATCATTCCAGTCATCGTCATATTCCAGGTGCATGTTGGTCTCTTTCTCCACGGTTGATTGCAATGTCACTGAATCACTATCCGTTACGTCGAATATCTCTGTCACTTTGACTTTATTATCCTCGTCCATGTAGTAATACGCCATTACAGCATCATGGTGTGCGGTGACTTGGAGGATATGCTCAAATGTATCATCATCCACCAGCTGATCAGATTTACTAACTGTCAGACTTGGTTTCCGTGAGAGAATCTTGTTGGTGGAGAATTTCCTTCCTGGACTTTGACTTACTGGCAAGTCACTGTAAAGAGAAGCAAATATTTATAAATCTCTTATTATCCACGCTGAATCCTTATAGTAAAGGATAAATGAAAAAAAGTGCTTTTGCCTACCTATCATCCAAGTCCAGGGTGAAATTCAAATTGACTTTGTTTTTCGCTGCTAGAGGCATATTCTGGCAAGCTTCAATGTCATATTTACCTGTAAAATAAAACAATCATAAGTAACGGTTTTGTATGTTTAAATATATGAATAAAATTTCGAAAAGAAATACATACTTCCACCGTATTCTGTGATGGCGAGTTGGCAGGTAACTTTGGCATGTTGTTGATGATTAAAGTGGACTTTCTTAAGTAGCGTGCCCATCTGGTCCATTATAAATTTACTCATGTCCCATAAACTGTTGCCCATAACTGGTGCAGCCGCCAAAAACCTACAAACAATCGTACCAATGAATTAATACATACATAATTTAAGCACCATCAACATAAATACATTGGTTTATAATGAGTTTATTTTAAGATATTGTTCAATATAAAACATTAAAGATTTAACATTTAAATTAAATTCATCACGATCCAGTTTCAAGAAATACATTTTAAAATTCTGTATTATTTCACATTTTGTAGTTTATGTTAAGCTTATATATCGTTTCTTGAACTTTAAATTAACTTAAATTTAGCTACATTCTTTTTATTAATTTTTTTAAGAATTTAGTTTAATATAATTTTAAATTTTCTGTTTAAATTCATCATAAACCGATTCCATTTCGTTAGTAATCATTCAGGATTAGCTGCGTAGGTTAGTCAGACATAACATAAAGCCACGGTATGGACAGAGAACATAGGATAACAGTAAGAAGACATCATTGACAAAATGCACTTTTCACGGTGGACGAACGAACGTTGGAGCGTACATACATGTATAAAGAGCAAGTAGAGAGTAATAGAGAAACAGAGTGAATATAAATGATTTGACTTGTACTATACTGTTGCATTTGTACCTCTGTGCTTCGTCAGCATCATTGCCATTATGTTGGCAACACTCTATTGCTAGATGTTCATGTTGCTGTTCGTATCGCTGATGGGTATGCTGATGCATGTCGCGACCGACTATAGCGTTCCCTCTAACGTTATAGTGCACCGAATGTGTTTCAATGTTATTGCCAATATATGTCACAATATCCGTTTCTGTTAGTCTAGTTAGTAAAAGCTTCGGTGTTTGCTTAACTCGGGGGATTATATTAAACCTGGAAAGTGTCCACTTACAACTGACAACTAATAACGCAACTGTCGAGTCATTGCTCAACCATTCATTATTACATTGATGTTTTAGATGTGTTGTTGGTTAGATTTGATTAGTTTATTTACAAATAATTTAAAACTCTACTCGTGTATACTTACTTGGTAAATGTAGCGTACACAATGTCGGCAGGTAACGTGTATGGTAGACTGAGAACGGACAATAGTTTCATGCCTCGATGTTTGAATACCCAGTTCACTAGACCCTTATTAGCCGAATCGATGGCGTCTTGGAATATTGTCATAACTGTTTCGGGCATATTCGAAACTAGAGCTTCCTATGTAACAAACATACTCAATAAACATTACACATTACATTTCGTAAATTAGATTTGATAAATTCAATTATTTATACATACTTGTCGGTGTATTTTACACTCCATGCACTGTGGATCGTACTCCGTGCTATCGTCTATAGTTTCGGACACGATAAATGTACTCTGCACCGCTAAACACCGGGTACAGCTGATCAGATTGTTCCGGTGCAAGAATCTCAGTGCATCGTCGAAACCTTGCTTGCACATATTGGACAAGATTTCAGGTTTTGGTGGGAACAAGATTCGTGCGAATCGGTAGATATTCTGTTTTGATAATTCTATGCTGGTATTGGCTATGTTAATCTGTAAATAATAATAAATATATAATCAAATTATAACTAAATATACTCAACAGTTTAACAGGAAAGTAATGCGGCTAGTTATATTTAGCATAGCGACCAAGGCTCGTCAATTTTCAATTCGATTTGATCACAATGAACAATGCATTAAGTTTTGAAGGACATTTATTATGCATTGATTTAATATACTTGCAAAAAAAAATGTGTAAGGTTATTATAGTATATAGATCTACGTAGGTTGGAATTGTTTATGCGTAAATTCATGCATAAAATCGATTTAACTTACATGGAACAGCTGTGAACTGTCGTCCCGTGGACAGATGTCACTCTCTCCGCAGAACGGACTCACTGTGATTGTGTTCTCATCCAGTGTTGGTAGATTATCACTGAATCCACCGTCCATGTACCGTACTCCGTGGAACAGTGGTGGCAACCAGCCGGAGAAGAATGGTACGAAAGCGGACGCCATAAGAGCATCGAGCAAGTCTTGTCGACTCTCAAATTGTGTTACAATCACATTCTTGCCATCACAGATACGTGTCAGCGAAATATGCAGCTTGCCGCTGACTCTGATGTGTGCGTCATCGGGCAAGAACTGTAATAGAGATAACACTCATTTATAATTGCATTCAAAGGTTAGGCTAGTTGCGAATTTCAAGTACCAAGATTCTATATTATTAGAACTTCAAAATAATATATTACATTTGCACGATTTATTCAGTGGTAGAATACTTTCATTTACATTTATAAAATACAGGAAAATACTTCAAATGTATGACATAATGTTTACCAAAATAATTTAATTGTCAAGAGAATGAGAATACAAAATATATGCGTTGTTATTTTATTTATTGCGACTGAATTCAAAGTTCTTTGTTGGTATATTTTACTTACTCTTTCTAGACCCTCTAGAAGGATCGTTTGGACGTTAAAGGATGGACTGAACGGGCCAAGAGTCCTTGTGCGCGCCTCTGTGCACACACGTAACACATCACTCGTGATATTACCTAGAAGCCAAATATAATTCTTATCAATTTTTTTTTTTTTTTGTCTTAAACCTTTTAATAAAAAGAATAAAACTTCTAAATTAGTCAGCAGTATAAAGTTCAATATTATTGTTAGTGTATTGTCTAGCGAATTTTTTTTTTGGTAATCACAAACTAATTTTTTAATCCCAAAATACAGCAATACAAAAAACTATAACGATAAAGTTTAAAACAAAGAAAAATAAACAGTTGTGGAAAAGTACAAGTTTTCAAGTAATTGCCTGTTGATTAAAAAAAATCTTTTGCGGTCCCCGACTCAAAAACGAAGTTATATGTGGCCGTTTATACATAAAAGGTTGTGCATCACTAGTTTATATAAACGAATAAGGCCCGTATTTTGACAAACCTAGGGTTTAGTACTATAATAATAGTACAACACCTAGTACTTAAGCTAACGGTTAACAATACTCCATTATTTATACTATGTCAGGTAGTCATACATCCTAGGCTATTCACGATTACCTGTTCATTCCATTATCAAAGTATAAATAAAAAATACATTTATAATTTCAGTTTGCAAAAAAGCGGTATAATGGAAAATTTCAATAAAACTTCAACACTTGATAAAAAAAATTGAGTTTGACGCAGAAAGCAAATACATATGTAAGTATGATTACGAATGACGTTTTATGCTGGTGATAAATATATTAAATCATCACTATTTTACATTCAGCTGTTAGCAAAAAAAACTTACCGCTGAAGAGGTTATCGAATGAATGAAATGTGCTGTACGTTATTTATAGGCGATCGGATAATATAACAAAAGTGAAAATAGAAATGTCGTACTTTCTTTATAAGTATGCGATTACAAAAAAACTGCATAGTTGTCTGGAAAAAAAATTGTAGACAGTATTTTGACCCTTTGAAATTATATGTCTTGTAATCGAAAGTGTATGTTGAACCGGTTTTTTTAAAACGAGTACAGCTACATTTTTACTTACACTTTCGAATTTACAGGACCCCCCGATAATCCAAAACATGAATAATGTTACGCGAAAACTTTTTTGGTGACCTTTATAAATATCTGTTGTTTTCATCCGGTGTAGGTGATACATTCGGTGCCCTTGAGTTAGATCATACGTCACATAAACATTTCGTAGCGTTTTCAACACGTGCACCCAATAGCACAATACGTATTCACAATTGTTTACAACGCTTTTCTTAATAACAAACTAGTGCTTTTTATATCTAATTCATATACATAAGTATATGTAATGTATGTATGTGTGTATTTACTAGTACGGTGTTGTCTTACTTGCGATTGATATGTCATGACGGAAATATATCTGCATTTATTGCACGTGTTAATGTATTCGAGTAAACAATGTTTGTATATTGATGATGCAGTTACAATTTATAAACAAAGTTATACCATACATATTAGCATGGTTGTGAAAAATCTGTGCAATTTTGAAACTCTCATTAATGTCGAATCAATTGTCGTCTGACTTGTATTTAATGATAGGTGTACGTACTTCGTTAATACGTATAATTTTTGTTACCGAACAATTTTTGAAGCTTGAGTGAGTTATGATGTCACTGAACATCAAACAGAGGAAGGATTAACTAATAATATCAAAATAGTTATATTTTGGTTCCATTTGAAGTATATTTCATTCCAGTCTCTTTCTGCTACACATACAATGTATGTGTGAGTGTGTGTGTGTGTGTGTGTATTTTCCCTGTTGTTTATTATTGTAATCCGCAAGAAATAAGAACAATAACAAAAGTAAACATGATAAAATGTACTGATAATGACATTTCTGTGATTCATACGAATTCAATTTTTCTGTTTACTTTATAACGAATATCATCATCTTATGGTCTATCACATGAATAAATGAACTTGAGTAAATAATAAACACACATATGTACGATATACATTTTCATTTTGTACACTATGCTAGATTTCATGTTCCAAGTAACCTCGAAAATAACATACAAAATACCCCAAAGGTATTTTTATATCAAAATACACATACATTTGTTCTAATTTGTTAAAATTTATTAAAAGTTTGTGTAATTTTTATTTTTGTGTCGAAAGTAATTACGAGGCTAAATAAATACAAGTTATTGAACTTATTAAATACGTATCAGATATAATTTATTTGAATAAATTGCGATTAACTGATTATAATATTGACACGAAATATCATTGTTTCTTTGTGGTATTTTCATTTTAAAGCAAAACCACGAATAATCATTGAATTGATCAACATATGTACATATATTTATTTTACGCCACTTCCGTTGTTAGCTCAACATATATTCCGTGATAAATCAAATATTGTCAAGGTCGTACCATTGTGTTCTATTGTACAAACTTATCAGTTTCGCAAAGTAGAATTATAGTGAAGTATGAAATATTTCAATGTTACTGTTACTGTGTGCATTTTGTATGTAATTAATTATAGCAAGGCATTACAATTGTCACCACGTAATCCTAATATCGAAGTTCAATTCTGAGTGCAAATTTCAGCGGGCTAGAACATGCACAATCAAAATGATACAGTTGTACTTTTATCGTATGCCTCTTACCGATCAAGTTTCACAATTTCATTATTTTTAATACTGCAAATATTATCATTTTATCGTGACTTTCAATCAACACTATTAGTAATAACGGCTACGGAAAACAATACATTTCTTTGTTAGATTCTCAATTAATCTATTGTTATCACGGCTAACCGTTTGTGATAAAGTCAAAGTGATGAGTGACACATGCCGATAAAATCTATCAATTTAGAAAAATTCAATTTCCAAAATCCTTTGGGAATATTTTGAGCCGAATTGAACCGGATCATTTTGATAGACGTTTTTAGGTGTTTTAAATCATTTGTTGGCTTTCATTTTATGGGAAAATGTAGTGAAATCGACATGTACGTGGAATGTGAAGAATTTCGCGGAATTTATGTACTTAGCTACAGGTACTACTCACTAAGGAATTAAGCTAACTCGTTCTTAATTGATTTGTAAGTTAATCCATTGATCTACTTAGCCATAGCAGGTTTATGAAATAATATATGCACTACTTGCAACTATATATTTCTATTTTATTTTTTCACTGGAATAAGTAAACAAATATATTTTCTATTCTATTTCTATTTATGACGTTTATAAAAATAAATAAACATGTTTTTAGCAGAAATGCAATTTTGAATTAATATTTAAATACATTCCTAATCATAATAAGAGCAAGAACAAGAATTATAATTTCTCAACAATGAAAATCAAGAATTTGACGAATTCAAAACAATTGTACCAATATTAATATGTCAAAATGGCTATATATACAGCATGTGCCGAAACTTACCCAAGGGAAGGTCACAAAGTAGACAACATGCAGCAATAGCACCGGCAGAAGCTCCAGATATTTTGTTCAACAATAAATGCGGTGCATATTTGCGAAAACACACTGCAACTCCAACGTGATATATACCCAAAAAGCCACAACCGGCAAACGATAAATTCATTATTACTCTTGAACGTAATGTCAATCAGTCGAACTCTCAATAGAAACTAATCAGCTTTAAATGGACGTATCAGTATTATTATGTTTCACAAGTCATAAATCCATACATTTATATATGTATCACTACTATTTACGAATACAATGTTATCATTTGCTGATAAATACTCGGCTTATAATCTCTTTTAAACATGTACACTTTCTTTAATAGCGCGCGCGCTTCTTATAAAGATAAAACTATTATAGATCGTAAAAACAATCGCGCGCAATATGATCCGCTCCACCATACAGCTAGTCTCTTACTGACATTTCCCAAGTGTACAGTACACTGTTATACAAGAACATACGAGCATCAATGCAGTTGGTTTAGCGTGTTCCCACACGTGTGACGTCACCGCTTATTCGTGTTGTGATTGGTCGCCGCCAGGTGGTGTGGTATGTGAACACATGCGCACTTGAACAAAGCATTCTGCGCGCGAAATTTTTGCGAATTTCGTTAAATTCATTCATGATTTTTACAGTTTGCAAGTGAAAACTTGTTCGATTGTGAGTAGGAAATTGAAGTTTAGAGTATATTAAACATTATTTGACGTTTATTTCAAGGTATACATGCATTTTACAATGATTAACGTGACCTAGATTCATTTATAAATGTGTATTGTACTGTTGAATTGAATTTGTATGTGATTAAATGATGTTAGAAGATAATATATTGTTATTGTTCGAACGGATTTGTTTACTTTCGATGACCGTGGATCAACAATGACCCGTAAAGTGTCACTGTACGTCATTTCATGACCTTTTGAATATCATCTTGCGCATTTACGTACAAATTTAACTATATACTAGAGAACGTATTTCAAAATACTACTACAAACACATGTACATATCTTCCTTGTTCGTGCAACTATAATTTCTAATTTTTTTTTAGTTTAGTTTTGAACTAATTTATAACGTTTATGATAACATAAACTACGTAATGTATGTTATTATAGGATAACACAGTATTTTTCTCAATTTCTTCGATAATTGCATATTTTCTGGCTCGGACTTTTGTAGTTTCTGGTAGATGAATGAATTTATCGTCTTTTTTTTGTTTTTTGAGGTAGTCCTATTTAGAAATTATCACTGGATTGCAGTAGCGGAGGAAAATATTTGAAAAGGGCTTTTATTTTACGCTTTACTTCAATGGCGCTATACTTGAATAATTCGCTTGATAAAATAAACTAACTGTTGTATTGTATTGTTCACAGAGAAAAATTAAATATGGTACCTATGTAATGTGCTCTTTACATACGGTTGCTACAAAACAATTGCACAGGTACGCCACTGTATCACAGTATGGGGTGTGCAGGTAACAACTTGTTCCCTGATTGTGCTAACTGACCCCTGTATGTAAAAGTATGTATATATTTTACATTCCAGGGTTACCAAAACACGCGATAATGAAAAATTACCTAACCATTTTTTTTATCATAAAGTACTATTTTATGTATTTTGTATACATGTATGTGACGTTTTTTTTTTATCTCAAAGTACTTTCGCGTGCGTAAACTTGTGTGTTTTCACAATTAAAAATGTTTTGAATTTTTAAATTGCAATTTTTTTTTTGTCAGTTGATAATATTTAACCTTGTATGTAGTTTGCAATGTATTTAAAAAATACAGAAGATCTATTTTATCAACAAATCAAGATTCTATCAACAGCCACGCGCAATATAGTATAATTTTCTGGATATTGTTAATTTTTAATCTATGTAGATATCGATCAAATGTGATAGAGATCTTTAAAAATTGCATAATTCTTCTCTAAAATGCGTGATCATGCTGTTGTAATCATATAAATATATATATATATATATATATATATATATATATATATATATATATATATATATATATATATACAGTGAACTTCGCTTATAACGAACCTCAAGGGACCGACGAAAATAGTTCGCTATAAGCGAAGTTCGTAATAAACGATAAACATCAAAAATTCATTTTTTTTTTATGAATGCATAGGTACATGTTTCAAGTAGGTACATAATATGAAGAACTGTTTTGCAAAACTAGACAAATCCAGATTTGTTCAAAATTGAGTTAGATATTGTTTTGTAATACATATACATTGTACACTAACAATACTTTTTATGAAGCTTATTTGAAAAAATCGTTTATTTTACTTTTGTTTATACTTATTATTATTTTATATTATTTTTATATATTTAAAGTTAGAGCTTTACATGTTTTCTTCGAAATTGCGTAACTCATAATTGTACTTCTTTAACACATTAAATACAGTGAACAGGGGCGGACAGGACATGTGGAGCATGCTGAAATTTCCGCATGATCCGTTCCAATCGCGGAAAGGTCCGATAATTTTTTTCATACAATTAACCACATATACACAAGAACCCCAAAAACTGTTACGGCGACCCTACATATGCGGAGTTGAAAGATTTCGAGGAATCCCCTGATTATTTGGTAAAATGCCGTTTGAAGTTCGTTATAACCGAAAACTTTTGCGATTATTACAAAAATTAAGGTTCGTTATACCCGAAAGTTCGTTATAAACGGGTTCGTTATATGCGAAAAAAATAACACACGTTTAATGATACTTTAGTTCGTACTTTACAGATTGGTTCGTTATAAGCGAAAGTTCGCAGTAAGCGGGTTCGTTATAAGCGAAATTCACTGTATTTATATATATATATATATATATATATATATATATATATGTAATGAATAGTTTTGTAACCTTTTAAGGATATAACATTGTGTGATATTCCTTTCTAAGTTGCAGAATATAAAATTCAACAGAGAAATCCACTGACATGTAAAGATGCCGATATAATTATGTAGCTGGTAGCTGACAGAAGCGAAAAAGTGTAAATCTAGGATAGGAAAGGTAGCCAGACTGGATTGGTGAAATTTCTCCGTTCAAGTCCTACATTCACTGTAGCAAGATGCTGCAAGCACTAGAGTAGCAGCAAGAATATCTTGTTGTTGATATAGAATTACCGTCGTTCCATTATAGATTTCCCGTCCACATACCGTTAGATTCAATAATATTAACATACTTATGGCCAGTAGCACGGATGAATTAAAATAGACAATATCAAACTAAAGTTCTGTCCAGTTACATTTGTGTATTTCTATTAGGAAAATATATAGATGTTAGAAATTAGCCAAAATAAATATTGGTATAATGATTATTGTTTTAGTTCTTTTCGTGTTCTTAGAATTTGGCAAAATATCAGAAATTACTAAAGCAAATTATATAATTAAATTTGGATGAAGAAATTGTTTTTTTAAAATATCATTTTGAAACATTTTAAATGATACACATCTGTTGCGAGTTTATTGTAATGGCATAATACAATGTTTGTACGTACTAACTGCAAATAGCATAATGATATAATACAAATTGTACTTTGTACCACAATAATTAACTTTTTCCGTTGGTTACATGATGATGAATACGATGTATTTTAGCCAAACTATAGAAATATACAGACGTTTTTATGCACACTAACTAATAACTTTTTTTTCTTAACGGAATATTTTTTATTCTCTGTCTGAAAAAATTACCTTTTGAAGATCAAAAGGTGGAAAAGGTTAACGCCCGTTTATAAAAACTATACTTACAAAAAATAAAATATTAATTAAATATTTGCAGATTCTGATTGATGTTATTAGATACAAATATACATCACTCATTTTTTTTATATTCGAATGAAGCATATATTTATATGAATTTGCATTCATGGGTACCAATCAATATTTTGTATTGTTCCAGTCTAGAATGTTTGCTTAAGATAACGGCCTTTGTATTGATCATTTCCTAACACATCTTTTATGGCTTATCACACGCGCTATCATTATTCAGAAAATGGTTACAATTTAGTTTAAATGCGCCGTGTATGTGTGTGAGTATAGTTTCATTGTTCTTATCCACAAAAATGTTGAATGTACATTTTGATATGAATTATTATTTATTTGTAATATATTCCTCTCATACAATACAAGTATGTATAATTGTATGTATAATATTTGTGGGATTTCAGATAAAATAATAAAGTATCATTCCTGGAAAGCAAGGGTTAATAAAAATATTTAAATAGTGCATAATTATTTTCCAAATTTCAACCCATTTCTTTCATGCTTTATCAAAATTCACAAATTGTGCATTCTTGTAGGTAGATTCGTATGTATCAGTTGTTCAGTTCAAAAGTCGATTTGGTTTTTGCTAAATAATTTTAATATTCACTAAAAAAGTTGTTAGTCTACGTCAAGAGTCTCTAGCGTAAACAACTTTTTTTAAATACAAATGAATTTTTTTGGTACTGTTTATTGCAACTTAGTTCCAATGTCAAAGTATAAAGATCCAATTAACTCATTGCAAATACATTAATTCATTAAAAACAGGTACGATAAGATAAGATTATAATACATTTGATTTGTAAATGGCATTGGTATATTTTTATAAATGTTTTCGCCAAATACTGATTAGTATCATACATATTCTCGTATTATTTTACATCTTTGCTAACAACACACACGTGTTCATTAAAATATGTCAGAGAATGCCTTTCTATTTCAAATAAGTAATAATGTAATAAATAAAAACTAAAGCCCACTTTCTATAAAATACGCTTTCACTTCAGTTTCACCCTTTTCAAAAAAAATATTCATTATGTTTGTTGGCTAAAAAGATGAAAGTGTATGAATGCTCAATAACATCAGTAATCAGTCCAATTATTTTTACTTGCAACTTATGAGTAATATTTTGATCAACGTACATGTATCACTCCTATCATAATCAACCTTTACACATTCATTAACTTGCCTTGCAGCTGCTTAATCTTTGTAATGAAAACACTTCGAATTCTGAATTTATGTATAAAAAAAGGGATAATAGCACATACAGCTGAAAATGCAATAACATGTTATTTAAACCAATACGAATTGAAAAAGAAATGAGTAATGCTTTGCCTTATGAATCTTGAGACAAATAAATCTTTTGTCTAATTGATCACTTGGTATTCTTTGTGCTAAAAGTTCAAGTCTGTACTTCGTAACAGTTGATCACTGATTCGTATAACATAGGTAGTTGAAACGATTATTTAGTTAACATTGTAGGTGAGTAGATATTATGAAAAACATGTGTAATAGTGTTTCAACGTACCTGTCCTTGGCAATGACCTATGTAATTGTACAATTATACGTCTACTTATGTAGCTATAAATATTGTTTTAAACATTTCCTGAACTGAGAGTCGTGCTAAGCTACATGAATAGAACAAACTTCTGACCCTCGAAGTATTCATATAATGACATTCTCAGCTTGAAGGACTTCATATTACATTATTTTTTCATCGAGAAAGTTCGCATTTTATATAAATACAAATATTTATTAATTATATAGATTTGTAGAAACCCCCATTTTTACATAAAATGATGTATGTAGACCTTAAAACGGTGATAAAGAATTACGATAAATTTGTTACGAAATAATGGTTTTATTTTCATGTATTTTTATAGATATATCAATATTGTTTGACGTAAGTAGTTTAGTTTGTACATTCAATGTCAACTAATATAATCTTATGACTTTGATTTAGTAATAGAAAAAAGTAAAAGAAAATATGTATACTATATTTTTAAATCATTTCTTTTTTGCAGAATCATGTATAAACCATAGCGTATGAAGATGCAGTGTTTATATTTCTAAAAGTGAAAAAGCGAATGTTTATTTAATATTTGCAATACATTTTCGCATATTTATAAACACAAGATATATTGTGACGAAATTATTTAATCTTTTTCTGGGTAATTTACAGCATCCATACTCAGTGTATTTATACAAAATTTATATTTACAAGTATAGATGTATGTGTCGTATGTTTAGTATTTACAATATGACACGTGTCATGAAATTGATAACAGAACAAAAACAAATTGGAAAAAATGCCCGATAATGTGGCCTGATAATATATAATTTTTTTTTTGATAATTCATAACAGTTTTGTTTGTGACAGCGCAAAGCCAAACGATGCAAATACAAAAGCAGAGTCACCCCCCGACCTTAAATGTTATCAAATTAGGTCTTTGGGTCGTAATCTGTGCAGTCAGTGGCGCAATAATGAATTTCCTAGTCCTGGAAACTATGAGAACATTATGCACTTTTTGAACTTTACCAGAAGAATAGTACATTATACACCAAGGGAGAGAAACACTTATTTGTGTGAAGGCGAAGCCTGACGGCTACAAATACATCGAGGGAAAAATGGTGGTCTCTCCCGAGGTGTATATACTATTTTTTCCACGTTCGGGAGTAGAAACACTTAATTTCATAAAAAATGAATTATAATAAATCGGAGCGAAATTGCAATATTTAGAAGCCTTTGGAAATGTTTCCATGCAACGCGTACTATGACAACAGACATTTATTTACAAAAACCTTTGTTATAATAAAAACTCCCTTCCGAAAAGTGTTTTCGTCCCTAGGGAGTAAATGCTTCATTTCTGTCCCGCGTTTGACGCCATAGAAACCGACTTCTACTCCCGGACGTGTCAAAATAATATTATAGATGTCAGCTTTTATAAACAGAATAAAATTAATTGTATTGTGTGAATTTAGATAGCGTTAGATCACATGAAAGTTAATTTCTAATTTACCAGGAATATAGCATGACATAGAATCAGAAAACGAATAGAAAAATACAATCAACATACATTGTGTAATGGTACAACGATCCAGAAACAAATAGAGATTGTATAACTAAATGTAAAGTAATAAAATATATCTACTAGCTTAGTAAGAAGAAAAACATTAAAATTATATATGTATGCAGTAATTCACGATAGTGAACAAATAAATACGTATTTGTTTCTTAAAACTGTTAAAACCCGGTTCCGATAATCTCAAAGAGAGATAATAACTATGGATGACGTCAGAACAAAAATCGTTAATCGCAACTAGCATTTTTATTTAGCTCCTAACTGACAAATAGTTCAATATACATAAAAATATTGCATTTGTGATGTTTATACTGTCAGAATGATAATTAATTCACAGCTTTTTATATAAATAGCAAATTTCCATATCATACTAGGTCATTTAAATAAAAAATTGATTTTAATCAAATGACGTAAATGATTTTATAACAAAAATATTAAGTTTGCTTATCTGATTTAACATGTTATTAATTTGACAAAGGATTTGTAATTTCTAATCATTATTAAGGACGCTCTGATCCAGGGTGTGATTTAGGATAAAGTTATAGATAATCTATATTTTCATAATTTATAAGCTGTCGTTAATTATTGTAGTAAAAAAACGAATCCTCACTCTCAGCTGAATGAATCTTAAAATAGTTGTCAGTCATGTTTCGACTTTGTACGATTTAAATTGTACTTAGATTGATGGATACTCTAAAATTAGAGTTTGCGTACATGAAAACAAAAATAAGTGGACAAAGATATGAAAGTTCTTTGACGTAAATTATAAATGTTAAAAGCTGATTATACCCAAACTGTCATGTTGACAACTGTATTTGTGCTTATATATTATTTTCTATCTGTGTTTTAAGATGGAAATGAAAGTTTTAAATTTCTTATACATTCTAAAATTGATACAATTGAGCAGATTTTATTATTATTTCTCATAATAAGTTGTTTTTATTTTGATGGTTCATTTTAGTGAGGAAATGTATTAGACAATGTTTTTTTTTTTAATAGAATAAAATAATAATTTTTTATTTTATACTGATATGAAGTATATTTATTTTCACAATTGAACAAAGAGAGTACACCTTGTAGCAACAACAAATGTTTAGATTCAATGTGAATATTTTGAGGTTAGAAATCGGACTTTACCTGAGAAATCTAATATGCTTCATGATTATTTCGATAGAGGGAAACATACGATAGTATCTTATTTTATCGTCATTAGTGTACTAATTTCTTTTGTTTTAATGCTAGTAATGCAACCATGCTTACAAATGTGTAATGTGAGTAATATAAGTACGGCATTCAACCGCTGAAGCAGCGTAGTTAAAAGAGTTGCATACCAGCTAGGCGGTATATTTTGTTCCATTATTTAGTTTCAAGCCAGAGGTGGATTGAAAGAAAATTAGAAGGACTAATTGTTATATCATAATGTCTACGATATTTCAATATTAATGCTTGATGTTATGACAATGGTTGTGTTAAAATTATATTATGCACTACTTTCACGATAGCAGTGTACATTTCCAGTAAGTACTAAAATATTAGTCCAGGAATTGCATCCCTTATTAGCGATATATGTTTTTTATGACTTATGCAACAGTGTATATTAATTTAGAATTATTCATTTTAATCATTATATTGTCTCATTGATGCAATCTAGAGTATAATGAGCTTCTGTTTATTGTTTGATAACCTTCCAGTGTTGTTTCTATTTGTACATTGCAGTCATATAGTGTTATACATTAACTCACACTATGTTTTATAAAATTATATACCACGACTAAGGACGTTAGTTCATTGACATTTGTGCAATTACAAAATATTACAACGATTGACGTTATTCATATCACATATCGTGACGTTGTTTTTATTTTAAACAAAGAATTATTTCAAGTACGTTCATTAGATAATGATAATGTATGAAAATAGATTTAATTGAAAAATGAATAGCACAATACAACTTGCTAAAATGGAGACACATGATTTGACATTGAATGTGAAGTAATTAGTGTCGGAAGAACTGTCACGAAAACTGCGACAAAGTAAACTATTTGTAATGCTATATTTTTCTATAAGAGTATATATATTTTTAAAAGGAATTAAAAAAAAATAAGAATAATAATATTATCTACACTTTAATATAGTATATTTATAAGTTATGTTTTCTTCTGAATTTGTTAAATTTGCAATAAGGAAAACTTCTTGTCTATTATAAGAATTACAACATTCGTATAATTTATTTGTGGAAAAGGAAATATGCATTGTGCAATAATTATGTGACAGTCAGTTGCAGTTAAATATCCTGTGTCTCTGAAGGAGTTTCATCAATACGGAATAGTATATCATTTCATTACGAACTAACTTAAGAATATCGACGTAAATGCAATAACTTGACACAATAATATATGTAATAACATTAATTCTGACTGGTGATTTTGCAAGTAAACATTAATGCTGAGACGGTAATTAAATTATTTGTTGTCACGTTTGCAAAAAAAGTAAGCAATTTTTTTTTAGGTCAGTTATTTGATTATGTTACAACAATGCAGAACGCGCGCTGTCAATTGATGCTTAACTGCGCATGCGTACATGCTAACAACTGTCTGTAAGGTTGAATGAAATCAAGAATATTTGATTGGTTTAGTGTAACGATGACTATTGGTTGGTGTGGTTGTGGGTTCGGGTGTTAGAATAATAATATTTGACCGCAATGTTTTACAAGTGATCCATTTGTTTAATTTTAGTGACCTGAGTGTTAATTGTTTTATTAATTATTACTGATTCATTCACCTTTTGTATAATGTGCGTTCTACATGAATTTCTGGATTTTTTGGACTTGTATTCAGCTGAAGATTTATTAAAATTGTATGTAGGTATTTTCAGTTATTTGGGTTAATAGGGTTATGATTTTAATTGTAGGTTAGTTACGCTAACGACATTTAAATTCAAATGTGCGATAGACTCACTTTACAGCATATGTAATTTGAATACTATACTTACACGTGTTATTTTAAATTTTTCACATAATTAGTTTTAATTGATAATATTTTAATATAAGAAATATGTAACATAATAAATACAATATTTATATGTTTATTGATACAATTAAAGGTTTGATTATGTACATAAAAGTTTAAATTCCTTTTTTTATTTTTTTTTACAAATCTTTAATAAAATTTTAATTTATAATTTAGGTTGCTTTAATTCCTAGTGTAACCAGAATCCTTTTTATTTATCTTATGCTTACTGCATGTTATATTCCTATCATTGTATAGAAGATAAAAAAAAAACTTGTAGTTTTAAAATTTACTTTTTATGGTATTAATTAAAAATACATTTTTTATCTTTATTTATTTACATATATTTATTCAATCTTCGAAGTATCTTTAGCATTTTAATCTGTAAAGCAAAGTTTCATTTTAAAATGTCAATTTTGCTTTGATGTATGTTTGACTTTATAATTTTCATTTCATGTTTTGTCACTACAGCACAACAAAAAAATCTTCCTGCGTTACTCGACAGCTATTCGTTTTTTGTTTTACGGCTATTTCTGTTTTGATTGATGAAGTGTCATGTAGATTTATTATTAAACATATTACGCACATGATAATAGGACAATTAAGCTTTGAACTAAGAAAACATTTTCACTTTCGGTTTGTGTAACTTTGTATTGAAGCATCGTAATTGAAACACTGTTAATTATTTACTCATTAATGGAAATACAATTAAGTTCTAGAAGATTGATTTTAGTTTTTGTTAAGAGTATATAAATTTTTTTTTATTTATGTTCTAAATTACTTATTGATTCTTCAGAGTTCGTTAACGTTTTTGATATAACAGGAACGTAATTTACAAATGTCATATGCGTTGTACAGTGCAGACAATTTGCCGGTAATGTGTGTGTATAATCTATTTACGGAACAAATTATTTTAAATTAAATTACTCATGAACTGAACATACATCATGTCCGATACAGGCGCAATATACGCGATAAATATTGCACAAATTGCATTAAGACCAGTTGACCTGTGATCTGTACAGGTCAAAAGGGACAGACAGACAGACGGGTATTTTTCAAAATATACCTTGCACAATATTGTATTATCATCAAACATTCGTATTTAGCTAAAGCAAACATTCAACTATGTATTTAAAACTTATATTTATCAATATTTATGGAATGTATTACAGTTATGTGAACATATTTTAAAAAATAATTCATTGTCCTTAATGTACATTTTCTACAATTACTGTATATTATTTCGTCACGGTCAGAGCACAAGTATTTGTCTAAATTTGTGTTTTCTATGCACAACAATACATTTACACAAAGCAGAGATAATTATATTTTTCCGTTCTGATTACGGTTTATCATGAGAATCACAACGTTTATCTGCGGCTCATATCGTCATCATGAATGACACTTTTTATCAGCAGAAATCTGAATTTCTGTTCATTATGTTAACACACTTCATTGTGATAGCATATTGTGAATTTTCGCTTCTGTAACAAATATCTGTGCATGGCATTTTGGTGTTACGTGATTCAGTATTTCAACCTAGCCGATTAATTCCACACTATCCTGTTGTATTGTGTAAGTATTGTTTTGATTATTTTGTTTTGTCCTTTCCAGATTTGCAGCTATGGGTTAGATTTAGTTCTTGAAATCCATAATACATGGCTTGGTAAGTATACTAGCGTGATTTTGCATCACGTGTGATGCGAGTTCAAGATACAAATCATTATTTAACATTTATTAATCCAAGTTTATAATAATTTATAATATATTGTTAGATATTATGTTAGATAAGTTTTCTCTTGTGTATATATATATCAGTGCTTTTTACATTTTTTTGTTACATATTCCAATATCATTTTAATATTACGTATTCGAAAATTACTCTATCTGATAAGCTAGTAAACAATTAATAACTCTAACAATATTAATATCTTATCTGATAATACCAATGCTGATAATTAACGGTTATAAATTGAGAAAGTGTTATAATTAATCTAGAAGTAACATTTTATATCTGAGGTTATCCAGTTTTTAATCAGCTTAAAATTGTTTACGCATTTAATGCGCATATGAAATTGATTGTTTTCTGTAGAATATTAATTACTAGTTGAATTAATTAATGTTTAATTTAAAAAAAACTGTCTGTGTTCTTTCAGTCACATTGCAATGTGGATAATAATAATATACTTCATATGGTTATATTTTATTTTGAAGTTATCTATGATTATGTAACATAATAATAAATGTGCACGGGTTAGTTTATTATTAGAACCAATAAAACCACTTTGGCATGAAACGGTTTTTCTATTTGTACCATAAAAACGTAAATTCAAAATTATGAGCAAAAAATTATGAGACCGATTCTTTTTTTTTATGTAAATGTGATGGAGCATAAAAAAGATGCAAAAAAGGGCTGTAATTTTGTAGATTTTTATAAGTGTGACGTTAGTTACCAACGCCAGAGCCGTAATGAAACAAAGTATATTCGAAATGTATATCTCAATAATATATTATTTACACAAAAAAATTGTTACATTTTTTAAAATTATAAATGGTCAATGATGGCTAGTTGCAAAAATAGTGTTATTTTTATGCATTCGCAAACACATCGAAAATCATTTATTACACCTCTGGCCTTGAATAAATTAACTATTAACAAGCAGCTAGCTCTAATTAAATCGTCATGTACCTGTACAAATAACGATATAATTTTCTAATAATCATTACAATATAATTGACCTAATGGACAGCTGTCTAATAAGGTAGTCAATGTTTACAATAAAATTTCAATTCAATCGTAAATATGGAATGGGAATTGTTTTATAAATATGTACATACTTAACATACGTGATTTTACACCATGTCATATATATGGTATTAATTTCATGCTTTCAGTTTAATATCTCCACAAATATGTACAAAAGTATATATGAAATTTGAAAATAAATGTTATGTATGTATTTACATAAGTGTGTACGTGCGTCAGTGTGTTATCTTGTGACCACGTTATCAAGTGTACCTAGTTTACATTATTCAAGAAACATGCTTTAAGACATTTTACACATAGAAACTCTTGAGACATTTATTAATTTACAACATTGCACGGAAAAAAACTTGCAGGTTAATCTCATTCCATACATACCACAAGTTCACATTTGTTTGTGTATATCTAGCTTATACATGTCTCTGTATCTATCTTCATATGCCTGTTGTTGCTGTGTGTTGGTATGCATGCTAAGTTTAGTAACTATACCTGTATATGTATATTTACAAGTACATGTGTGTGTGTGTGTGCGTGCCAATCTTGGTCGTTGTTATTTTTCTTGAATATCATTTCCATTGACGTCATCCGAGTATGTGTATATTTTTCAACATTATCTGTTGCCTGGTAACTGTGCGATACTGTTTTGTTTTATGTGCATACAAAATTACTAGCATTTGTTATTACGATATATTTATAGATTTTTTTGTTTGTTTGTTTATACTGCAGTGCTTTTTTATAGCTTTTACTATAACGCTAATTTATGTTGTAAAACATTGTTGATAATTTTTCTCTCTTGTTAATGCACTTTGTAATACATTTGCAATGTTGCTTTATTGTTTCTTCACCATTGTGTTACATACACTGTATCAACTAGTAACAACACGTTACTTACATGTTTCATATGCATACCTGTGTTCTATTTTAAGAAAGAAAAGCTCATTGCAAATGTAAACATTCCATATTTAATCAGTATGTATGGTCACGATTTTGTTGATTATAGAATTATGCAGAATTGAGCACGATTTCTGTGATTGCAGCCCGTATACAAGAATACAAACTTAGTTGAGATTCTGTATTCAATAGTTACGCTTGGAATACATTCTCCATTAGATACAATCACTTATAAAATCGTATATTGTTTAGAACAATCTGAGCATTGTAAAATTTCATTATAAATTTCACATTTTATCTATTATTTTTAAAAGGTTTAAATAGAAAAAAAATCACTCGTTGCCCCTTAAAACTTAGTGCTATTCAGCCTTGCGGGAAATCCGGCACTGTATTTGTACATATGTGCGTGTGTATGTGTGTGTGCTTAGTACAGGCGGATGTATGTGTAAATTGCAAATTGCAACGTGCTTTTATGTGTATGTGTTTCAATGTTTAAATGGGTACAGTACCAGTGCGAGAATCTCGGCCATTAACGCATTAAAAAAGGAAAGAAAACTTGTAGAAAAAAGTAAGACTATACCGGGTCAACCAGTATGGTGGTCCAGTATTTCTATATACAGCATTACACACACACACACGCACACGTGCTTGTATATACAGCACATACATCACATAGTATACAGGGGTATACACCGGATCACATGGTAAACTAACTCTTACATACATGTACAATAACGAACAGTACCTGTGACTGACCTTGCTGTTATCATTGGCCTAAATACATTTATAGTAGACAGGCCTTACACTTCTACGCTCACATGCATAGGCACACACACACGCACACAAGCACAGAGCCAGTTGTACAATAAATCGCACGCGACAATCATTGATTCCTTCTCGTGTTTAAATCATTCGCAATTTGACAGGTCAACTGGAATTGGCGAAAGTGTTTTTGATAACTTTTTTTTACGTCTTGAGGTGATCATGTATGATACGGTGTCATACATGTGTGAGATGGTTTTTTGTGGTAAGCAAATTTCCAGAAATAACCTTGAAGTACGCTCAATTGAGCAGTATGCTTAGAGCATTCATAAATGTTCAGCACATGATAAAATGTATAAGATAAGACCAAAGAACCATTATGAGGATTTACAATGAGATATAATTTAAAAATAATCCGCTTTTGTAATAAAATGTAATCTAAATTGAACTTGGATCAGTTCTTAATACAATATAAGTGTATTCGATCGAAACTTTGTGATCTATAATTAAATACATATACGTTTAAATATATTACATATAAGAATGTTTGTTTTACATTTGCGCGTGGGCTTACGCTAATTATTACGTGAAGTTGATGAGTTTACAATAAATTAATGGTTGGACATGATATAAACGATATAAATGATAATTTGGTCTCAAATGCCAGGTGGATACTGTACAAGTTAGAAGCTATTAATCATTTACCTTTACTTTTGTGTTGTATATATATATATATATATATATATATATATATATATATATATATATATATATATATATATATATATATATACACTCTGTTTAAGTGCACTTGTGAGTGTAGTTGCCGATTCTGTCAGATGTTCTGTATTTTGCAATGGTTTACGTGCGAACCGACCTTCGAAAAGAAATGTTTGTAAGCGTCTTTTTCTTGCACGAATGTGCAGAACCGTACTTAAAATGTGGAACATAAATTTGTTTCACCTAATCTAAGTTTGTTTCTTACTTATTTGTTTTTCCTTCATATTATAAAAGATTTTATTGAAATAATCAAAAGATATACTTAGATTTATTATAAGTATGTAGTGGCTTTTAAAATGGTCGTTTACATTACCTTTAATCTTATTGTACAATATATTCTGATTTAGTTCCATTTAACTACTTATAATTTATAACTTTGATTATTTTTCAACGGTTTGTATTATTTCTGACTGAAGCCAGGCCTGCTCACATTAGATTTGAATGATAGTACTAGTACAGACCTCGACCTGACATAGAAAAATCATTGTTGCATGAATAAAGATTTTTTTCTATGATGTAATACGACATTCAGATCGCATAAATCAACGTGTCACAGGAACATAGTACCGCTAGATATAATGTATAAGATTTTAAAATTGTATATCATTAGCTAGATGTTTCTAGTCGCACATGATATAACTTTATTGCTTTCGTTAATCGATCTGTTAAAAAGAATTTTTAATTGGAACAGGAAATATTGTTGATTTATTACCTAATTAGCATAACTTCCAACGTTTAAGGTAAAGTTTTTCACGAAAACTGCCATAAAAAGATAACTGTTTATGTATATTTTGGGATACAGGGTCAGTTTTAAAATCCGAATTGGATACCCCTTTTTATAATATTATTTTAAATTTATTATACGCACATCTGTATGCGCTCTTTTTCAAATTAAATCAGTACGCCCCTGACTATGTATCGTTTTATACTATTGTTCCATTTGCGAAAAAAATAAATCTAGTTCGGTCCATGAACTTTATAATATTATATTTTGCAGATCATGCGCTCATTCGATTGACGTAACTAACGAACACACTAAAAAAAGATTAGAACAGAAAAAAAATGTTATATGACCAGTAATTTTCTGTTTTGTTAACATTTTTGTCTTAGGAATATAACGGAGAAATTGTAGACGATTTCTACCTTGTCCTATAATATTATACACATTGTTTGGATACGAAATTATTATTTTCTCACAGCTGTTATGTTAAATTAATATAAGAAACATGTTTCTGTTCTGCAATGTGAAGTTAATTACGGAAAAACATACATATGTTCAGTTTATTTATATCCATATTAATTGCAACTAGAGTTAGATAAAACACAAATTGTGATTAGATTTCATGCCATTTTTTCAATTGGCATTTCACGAAATTGTTTTGTTTTTGTTGACTTTAAATATAGTTAGTAATAGCAAATTTACAGATAATATGTCTACAGTGTACGTTATGTTTTTATCTACTTGTCTATAAGTTGAAATATATTATGCGATTTTAACTGGAAGAGCAATATTCCAATCAGATGACAATAATGCTGGTTATATTTAATCTAACATAAAAGTCAATTATTATATTTCCAATGTAAAATTAAGAGTAATGAACAATGGAATATTACAGTTAGCATATACCTATTGGGCCAATACATCCCTGCTTGATAAAATGACCTGAAATAGAACAGATGTGTGAAATAGTAGAACTTGATGCGGTCTTACTTGCACACTGCAAGAACAACAGAGAAAACGGCTGTATTATTTTGTTTGCCAAGCTGAACTTCCATAGACAGATGGAGTTTATAGTTTTATATTCAGTAGTAGTCAGTTAGATGAAGAGCATATGTCCATTTTACTTTGTTTTGTTACAGTTTCAATGGTTTCTGGAGTCGCCGGGTGGTGGAGGAACGCACGCCGACCGCTTGGGTATCACCCCCGCCTCCTCTGGCCTTATCATCATCCCCACCCGACACCCTGCACTCCCACCCTCTCGTGCAACCGTTGTACAACGAACCGCCGGGGCTGATTCACCCCATAGACACCAGTACTAGCAGTAAAGTTCATCGGTGGTATTTACAGTACATCGTCCGTAAATACTCGGATACTATATATACTGACAGTGACTATCCGTACGATCAAGACGACCAGATCGGACCGGAGAACGTCGATAATATCTCGTTAACGATGGCAGATGAGGGTAAGAGTAAAATTGTTAAAGAAACCATCAAGAATCGTGCCAGCAAACATCGAGAATTCTACAAGAACTTGTTAAACAATCAGCGCACTCTCGTGACGGAGGAGCGCGTTCAGAGTCACACTAGTTCGACGGGTAACACACAGATGGAGGAAACGGTAATTAAGCGTGAAGTTCAAACGCAAGTTGGCGGCGGTGCTACAACGTCCAGTTGCGAAGAGCAAGTAGCACCAACGGGTGCGCATGGTGTAATAGTAGATCATGTCGATGAGGAACAGACGTCAGAAAAACCCAGACAACGCAGAACCGGTGTGTTTCAAATGCATTCAGACGAACAAAAATGGGATAACAAGTTTCCGAGTGTTGAAAAGTATGTGCAAAAATATACTGAGTTAATTCATCAACAGATGGAACGCATTGTGGATGCTAAAGTTGTAGGATCGAAAGGAAAACATCAAACAGAAGAGCAGAAAGGCAAGGTGAATCTTCAAAAAGAAGAAGAGACAAAGAAGCTGCAAAAGGAAGAAGATTTAGAATATTTGAAGTTTCATAAAGACGAACAAACATACTCAGATTTCGATAAAAAAGAAGAACAAGTATTTGAAAGCTTCCAAAAGGAAGAGGAAGAAGCATATTTGAAAGTTCAGAAAGAAGAGGAAGCATATCTAAATAATTCAGAGCAACAAGAAGATAATATAGATTACGATTTGATGAATCAAAATTCGGAAGATTCACCCAAGGATGATGATCACAAAGAGAAAGATAGTTATTTGCAACCGCCTGTAAGTGGATATTGTAGTTCATCCAATAACAGCGATGATGAGGGCAGAAATTGGGCTTCCTGGGCAACTTCTAACGATGTCCAGAGAAGTTGCAGTTCGGATTCAGCCTTGGGGTTGCTTCCCAGCGATGAAGAACTTTCTAGAAGTCCCAACGAATGGGCAGAGGGTACTAAACCGGAGGAAGAATTGGAGGAATCTGATTTAAACCGAGAATGTCTGGATGATTTTCCAGTAGATAGTTTACCATGCAGTAAAAACGTATTGGAGCATTCAGCAATACCTACCAAAACACTGATCGAAGCTCATTATGTTGCTTTTCCATTCGATCGAAAGTTAAGTGATTGTGATTCTGTGGACGAGTCTGATTGTAAAATTGACAGTCGACGACAAAGTTGTTTTACTGACGATGGTGATGACCCCTCACGCTACCGGTATTGGCGGACGCCATCCGTCGTTGTAAGTGATTATTCCGATGATGTGATTGGCGCGTTTACAGTGGAAGATATTGAGTACTTTCGGAGTCAACGAAAAGAAGTTTCATCACCCGATAGTAGTTTGAATAGTTCGTGTAGTAATTTGAATTATTGTGGATCTAGTGTGAGTGTGTTGGACGTGGATTTGTCGACGCTACGGACGCCAACACGGAAGGCGTCAGATTGTAGCACGTGTTCGACTGTTAGTGGTGATGAAGACTTGTTTGACAATCATTTGCAGCCGTTAACTACAGCCGTATATGGAAATAAGGTCAGTGAAAAACATGTTATTTGTTAGAAATATATTAAATAATGAAAGCTTTGGGCTAAACTAGATCTGGTTATTTGTAAATATTACGGATGCAAGTGATGAGTAGACGACGATATCTTATCGAAACAGGAACTGACGAAATAGTTCACTCAGTCTAGAGCTGGTCTAATTCTGGATTAGTTTCAGTATAATTTTAATAAAGAAATCGAGCTGTACATTGTCATAGTCCTTTTATATTATTCGCATAATATAATTACAACATATTTCGTTAAATACGTCTTCGTGCAATATGTTTAAGAATGTGGTTAGGTTTCATCTCTTAGGTTGATGACGTCATTACTTTGTTATCAGTAGTTTTGTTGGCTCAGGTTCGAGGAACATGACTTGATACCGCAAATTGTGTCGCCGTGTACAAGATCATATGCCCAGGTTACCACTAGTATAGAATTACATTTCTATTGCATATATGTATGTGTACGTATTTATTTATTTATAAACTTCAGAACTGTAAACATGTAAAAGCAAATACTGCTAAATCTACATGATTATCTTCGTGATAATTCGCGAGAATTCTGTATATTCCGTCGTAAAATATATGAACACAGAATTCTGAGTCAAAACTTATTGCGGTGACCGCATGAAATGACAAAATGAACTGTGCCAGTTGCAGCTCAGCATTGAACAATGAATAACGACCAATATAACGATTCACGGGAGTTCATGTACGTCACGCACACACCCATACACGCAGACAATCTGTGTAGTTCATCGTACTACGTGTGTAAAAGTCAGCTGTGCGTCACCTGTCGTGAGAATATACACCTGACAATACCATCGCATAAGTATACAGTCTAGTTATTATACTTATCTTTATTCAAATCTATTCTGTTCCAGAAATAGCTCCTGATTTAAAATAGCTCGACTGATGCAAAATAAGTGTAATGTGTAAATTACAATTTTATATATAAATCACCAATTTGTTTTCTTCGTCGTGTTTTTGTTTTCGTTTAGTTGTTCATGTTTGTGCAAAGAGATTAGAGATTTGTTTGAATAGATTATGACAAATGAACAAATGATTGAAATTTATCATGGATTCGTTCAAAACAATGGAAAACTTCCGCAGATATCATTGAAAATTATTTATATTTATTTAAACTATCATTTTTCTATTGTCTGCAACAGGCTTTTTGTTATTATTATTTATATTTATTATTATGATATTGGTATATATCTAATTTCAAGGGTTAAATGAATTGAAATTATAATAAATAATGTGCTAGAATTTATCTAACCGAGGATAAAATGGAAAACCGAATGAGTAAGTTATGTTATTTTAACTACCAGTTGCACGTTGCATTTTCTTTGTGTCATTAAAACATACTTTTATTAGTGATTATGTCATTTTGAAATCGACGTAGTTTTTCGTCCATTTCACCGACCGGAAATATATAAATAACGTATTATATAAATTCGCAATTAACACACATAGTTCATTAATTTTTCGTGACTGTATAATCAAGAAAACCGCTAAACGGATATGCGTAAACTATTATTTATTGTTTCCGGTACTGGTTTGAGATATGGACAATCATTCTAAATAAGATTAGCGTTTCCGGGGTCCGGGCCACGTGCATTGCACTTCCTGATCGCTAATCGCGTAACGATGTTTGTATTTACTGTTTGTTTTTCCATATAATATTGCTGAAACCAACATAACTCTAGTGTACAGCGGTACAAAGGCGATTCAGGCGTACAAAGAGATTTCAATTCGCTTTTTCTGTGGTGTTTAATTTCATTGTAACAAGGAATTAAAATACATTTTAGTCAAAGTACGGATTAAAGTTGCTACCAGACATAATTGAGAAGTTATGTTTTAATGTAATTTACAAATCATTCTGTTTTAAATTAGATTGGATACAAATTTGAAATTTATTTTTCTTTGATCAGTAATCATTCATCTCGCATACTGATTATATTGTTTTTTAATCGTTGGTTCTATTTTTAAAAGCTGCTAGTTTGATTTATTAAGTAATTTTTATACTGTAAGTTTTGCTTTTTTAATACATACCAATATGTCATATGTCAGAAATTATCAACGATTTATTGAGCGTAAGTGTTCAAGATAGTAATTTAATTTTTTCGCAGTTGGTAATTGAAAAATATAATGTGTAAACCGGGGTATTTTCTGCACTTATTCTTGCTGGCAAAATGACAGTTTAATGGCGAATAATTAATTGAACTATTAGAAGGTTAAAAATTGGTTTCATGAATATTTTAATTTTGTTAGCCGTGGGTAGCTAATGTGAACTGGGCTTTATATTTTCAATCACACGGATAGTGGTTATCCAGTAGGTTGGGTTCTGTAATTTTATGAGTTGATTTCATCACGATGTACATTTCTAAAATGCAAATACATGCAACTGAATGTACTTCAATTTGCAATGTGGCTTTGGCGTAACAACTCTGTTTTTTTCTATCAACCATTTGAATCTAAGAACATCGTTATAAAAACGAGATTTAGTATAAAGATAACGGCAGTACATTATGCCCTCGGTTGTTCTTTGCTTGCCGTTGAGGTCCGCCAAGTTTAGCAGGACTATATAACTGACTGATTGAAATCATATGTTTAATGAAGCCATTCTAATTAATTACTAAAACATTTTTCTAACAAGCCACACGCTCATGCTTTGACTCTGGGCCGTAAATCTATTTTAATCATTGGATAAGTGCACCTGTCATTTACATATATGGATGCGATCATTTTATTTAATGAGAATGTAGATAAATTATCAATGCTCCCAGGGAACATAAAAATCCATTTAGATATATGCCCAGCCGGTCCAAAAGTAACGTGAGACTTACTTGTTGTATCTACATTCGATCAGAAGTTTTCAACATGTTAATAAGTGCGTTTACTGGTAATTTTCCTCTGAAATATAAGTTTTCTAACTTATCTACATAAGTATTGCTCCTGTAAGTAAATGCTTCGCGCTACGCCAATGTCTTTGGATTCTGGGTATTTTGCATATAGTGGATTGTATATATGTACTGTTAAGTGCAATCCATGTTCACGAGAGGTCTCTTAATTAGGATTTATTTGTACTTGTTTTTATCCGTTTCCAACCAGGGTCATTTGACTCACTAAGTTGGTACAACTGTACTATACGTTCTGTCTACATCTCTGGCCAATCAGGTGCTACCATTCAAGGTCAAACAAAATAAAACTATTGTATTATTTGTCAAGATCGAAAAATATATTTGAATATAACAATAATTTGATTATATAACAGATATATTCGTATCTTTAAAAAAAAATCTATATTTTTTTCTGTGCTTTAAATAGGTTCATAAAATTGTAATACAAATGTGAATCTGATTAAGACATAAAATTATGGCCATGTGTTTCTTAAAATTAATTACAGAAACACTAAATCAACTATAATGTCATCATATAATATTATTATTGACACAAATTAGAAACCAACCCAGTTCTCCGTAGAACTAGAATTGATTGGGCAACGCGACTCGAGCTCTCGGAATTATCAGTACTGTGATTGGTCGGATCTAAGTCGGTCAAATGTCCAATGATAGGGGGAGGGGCCCCAATGGATAATTTGTTAAACATTAGCTAGAGTTGAACAATATTACAGTCAGCGAGATGAAAAAGTCATAAGGCGGAGAAAATACATATGTATATATGAATACATGCATGTATAAATCCATACACATGTACTCCTTACATGTTACAGAGTATTGTATTGCAACATCAGTATCAATTACCAATGATATTTGATATTTTTCTTCCAAGTATTAAATGACATGACATGCCTATATGTATACAGTGTAAATGCTACAATAATTCGTTTGTATTGTGTGATACAAATTTCTAAAGACATTACAATTAATTTTCTAACTATGATTCTAATAATTACTTTATAGTTGCGACAAATAAATCTGAAACCATCTCTGGTAATTGATGTTATCGCATGATGAATCAAAATATCAACAAACATACAAAAAATCTTACTACAGAATTCTAGTAACGGTTAAAATAAATGTCTATGCGATGTTTTTCCTCTCAATTTGTTGACAGTAATAGATGTAACTCACGCTGTTACTTGTAAAATTCAAGATGGCGGCATATTTAATTGACAGGAAGTATGATTAACTACATTTTAGTGTAATAAGTACATTATTGAATGTAATCAAGGTTCTTCGTATAAGCATTTTAGTTTTTAGTTGAAATTACTTAAATTCATCTGGAGAATATTTGTTTTTTAATTTTCATTAAAATGTGTTGTTTCACATATTCCGAAATTGATGATTAAGAACGTATTTAAATGATCACCGTTGGAAAGAATACACATTTTAGTATCGGTTGAACACGGAGCACAATTGAAGAATGACAATGTATCGTTCTGAATCATGCTATGAAACACTTTATAACGTACGTTTGTATTCAAATAAAAATTAATCATTATATTCGTGCACTGAATACATATGTAAATCAGAAGCTCGTTCTAACGTCGTGATACACATGTGATCATTTGAAACGCATCACGTGAACCATTCTGTCCTAATGCCGGTCCTGATTTAGTTTATTTATACTCTTGTATTATATTGTATGTGCAAGAAATGACTGGAATTCGAAAAGACCAAGATATTCTTGAAGTTGGATTAAATAAAAATAAATGTTTACATCCGATTTGAAAAGTGCCGAAGATTTTTGTGTCGAAATATGTAGTAAATATTTTGTAGAAACATTTCGTACCGAATATGGTATGTACGTTTGTGTAGAGATATTGCTAGTTATTCAGTGATGTTTATCAGTTGGTGGTTCACAAGCATTAATCTGATGTACAGAAAACCAGTTTTGTGAAATTATTCTTTTCCAAACGAAATGTCTTTTATATTCGCTTATCGAATTTTGATCACCGTATTCCGGTTTCTCTGCATACTTATAAACGGAGAAAGTTGTGAAGAAAAACGTAAAACAAATAAATCAATACCAAGAACAACAATTCTGGGTGTATGTATTGTGTAGATCTCTATGGAAATTGGAGCTGCAGTTTCAGTCGAATAGCAGTCGCTTGAAAATATTGAAATGTGCTGTCCATCTCAAATCTGTAAAATAATGTAAAACAAAATCTAGAATAATAACGTTTAACGAATCAGTTATGAGTGAATGCAAATACTTCCAAAAGAACGGCTGCATTACATTGGTTTGTGTTTCGTTTTGGTTTGTTTATCCTGTCAGAGATTAATGCTCGATTCATACATACATGCACACATGTACGCCGACTTTTTTCCCTCTCGTCGATAGCAGTATGTGCGTATGTTACGTCACCCAAGTGTATCGTGAGGTTGGCATGGGCTGGAAGTGCTAGCAAGTAGTAGTAGCAGCTGCTGCACAGGCTACGGAGCCAGGCATTTCGGCGCGCACGATCGGTCAGTTCAAGTCTACATGTGTGTAGGATCGGTACGCACTTTTCACCAATAACAATTTGCACACACTCGCGGTGTATCAAAGAACGGCAAATACAGTGCGACCAGCAGTTGACTCAAATAGTGTTAAAACATTGAATAAAGTGTGAACAACAATACTGAATATAATTGAATTGAAACGCGCAAATTATCTGAACATATTTTACACTCAATTGTTTTATTCTGCAACTAATTGTGATTTGTTTGTATAAACTAAATGCGTTTGTATTTTATTTAATTATAAAAATAGAGTGCAGATGGTGTTACACAAAGCTTAATTATATGTTGTAAGTTTAAAATACAGTTTCATTTTATAAATATGGTGATTTGAATTTGAGCCTCTGACATATAAGTGTTTGTGATGTGCTAGTATTGTTGACAGATTAATTTGTACTGTAGCGGTAAGATATGGCTTTGAATTGTTGAGTAAAATTAATCATATTCCAGTAGCCAATATTACAAATTATTTTGTAATTGCCTAAGATTGATATAGAGCTATGCAATCTCCTGATATTACTTAATTTTTGGAACTTTAATGAATACAAAACATCAACTGATACAATACTATTTGATTAGTGTTCTATGTACAAATTTCTCCCCATATCCGATCGGTATCTAATTTAAATGTTGTAACGTTCAATATCTTATTACCTAATTAGTACAGAAATTTGATATTCTTTATACTGGAGCTATAAAACACTTCTGCCACCTTTTATTACCACGATTAGTATTCATATATGCATCAGTATATTTTGTGACAAGCCGAAAGAGTTGCCTAACTATTTTGATACCATTTTTAGAGAAACACACCAATGCGTTCGAAAATGTTTATTTATATTTATTATTGAAATTTGTCCAAGTGCCATTTTACACTCAATTTAAATGTAGAATTAAAATGGGTTGTGAATTAAGGGTGGGATTTTTTTTAATAAGATTACATGAATAGGAATTACTTTGTAATATAAGCTAAAACATGCAATTTCGTAACAGGTTTGTAGTATTTAAGGTATATTTGTACATCAGTTCAGTATGATAATTAAAATGCAAAGTTAAGACATGTTATAATGCTATATTTTAACTAGAGAAATTCAAACTCTGTCTATCCACTATTTATGTTGTAATATCGGTAAAGATATATATATATATATATATATATATATATATATATATATATATATATATATATATATATATATATATATGTAAATCTACTAGACACAAACACATTTAAAAATAGTTATATGTTTAAACACATGCATACAATAACATACATTCTTAATTATATACGCTTTAATGTACACAGCTATAGAATACACACACACACTCCCATGTATATCATGTATACAATCATACATATATACGCCCTGTCAAAGTCTACAACTTTCGCCATTTATCAGTTTTGCATATTTCGTAGTTCGCACGCGATTAAAAAAATTCGCAGCGACTGGAACGAACTCTGATCGTGATCAAAAAAGACTAATTTAATTACCACTTTAAATCGTTTCAAATGTATCGTCAATTTAATACCTTGTAACTAATGTTTCATGTAAAATATTTATCATCGAATAAAATAAATTAATAGAATTCCGTATGTTTATACGTGTATCTATATATTTTCTATTCGTATGCTGATACACATTTGTCATACGTTTATGTTTCGTTATTT
This sequence comes from Carabus problematicus, assembly GCA_963422195.1. Lineage (NCBI taxonomy): Eukaryota > Metazoa > Arthropoda > Insecta > Coleoptera > Carabidae > Carabus > Carabus problematicus. Next base: position 2,115,615 of record OY728579.1, read on the forward strand.
ATCGCTACCAAACCAACGCATTCTCTGGAAGTACTAAATTATCGAGTTTGTTCCCATCTCTCATATATATGTACATATATATATAAACAAATTCACGAAACGCACAGATGTGAAAGAGTCTCATAAATATGTCAGTACATATGGAACTAATTATGTCCACTAATAGCCGCTTAATTAATTGCAATTTTGTGTTGTTTTACGCCAAACCAACTAACATGTACTGTAGGTTGAATTCTCTGTAGCAAGATATAAACCCGATAGATCGTTATCATATGCCTATAATTTCACGCTTTTCTATCTTATTTACAACTTGGCAGGCGCCATTTCGTCTTTCAAAAACATACAATACACTTCTAATTTTTTTTTTTTAATTTCTTTTTTTATTTGTTCACTTACAAATACGTGTCTATCAACTGTCATGCATATTCTATTTTGAAGTTTTTTTTAAATTGCTCTATTGATTTGTTAATTATATTTTGTATTTAAAGGTTGATATTATACAAAACATTTTATGTAATGTTTGTACAATATCATACAAAAGGAATTATTAAAAAATAAGTTAAATTTCCTTGTACTTATTAAAGAAATTGTTTTATAAATTCGTAATTCGCATTGAAATAAGTCAGAAGTTCAGTCAGATCATTAATAAGACTTTTTGCTTATTGGCAATAAAATTTTACAGTCATAATTGCCAGAGGTGTGCATTGAACAATAAATATTTTTACGTGCATTTAAGTGCAACGTTATCGCTTGTCTCGCAGTACTCTAAATTCATTAATATGAACTGTCAATGCCAGTACCGTACTTATAAAATCTCTCGTACCGATAGTCCGTCACTGGATTCAGGGGAAATACAGATATAAACAATTTTACCTCAACAACCGTTAAAATCCCGTCATGTTTGACAATAATTTCGTTACGGTTTTATAATCGGCTATAATTTCGGTTCTTAAAATTTTAATCCGTCCCTGAGTTAACACTCCATGTTGTTGTATAATGAACTTCACTTGGGTTTAATTAAACAGGCGGGCGGACCGGGTCTGTCCTCATTTTGTGTTCTGTTTCAACAATCAGAAACAGCTTGCATTTTAATCTCATGTCAGTCAACTGCAACTGCTTAAGTTGTTGGACACACCTCTGGAAGGTACATTAAAATATCCAGTATGCTTGAATACACTGATTTGTCGTTCTACTTCACTAAATGTGTTTTCAAATTATCATCAAACAAACGTCAAATTCATGTTTCCGTCAGTGACCATGGACCAAAGTGACGTACTTCAAATGGATTTGTCTTGTTTTTATTCGTGACGAGCATTTAGGAAGCCTTTGCAAACATTGTCCGTTTTTTTCAAGGCCAGTATAGTCAAATTTCCATGATTTGATTAATGATTTGAAGTTTGACAAATGTATAACGCACTTTAGCGATTAGCAAAGAAAAACTTAAAAGCATCGTTCACATAATATTTGTAGTAAAAAAGTGTCATTATTTACATTTTAGAGTGTATATGTTAGCAATTGAGTTAACAGCAGCACTAGAACAACACGTGTTAATGTCATTCGTTCGGTTTTTTATTCACGTGCGTCATTCTAAATGATATAAACAGTTTCTACATTTGCACAGAGTGTAATTAAACATAACACATCAATGCGGCCGGATTAATTGCGCGCAAAAAAAGTACTTAACAAGACAACATGCTTTGCGAACAAAAGCTTTTGAGTCTGTCAGCCAAAATAAGAATGTTGTCACTATAATTGGTCAAAGAACAACATGTTCTCAAATCTACAACTACATGAAAACCTTCAAAATTAATAAATTTAATTTAATTTGCATTTCATTGGGAATAAATAATAGTGTAGATTTATTTGATATTTACATGAACTTAATGATGCACTACAGCAATGAATATTGATTGTAAATTGTCTTTATCGGTAGCTAATAAGGTAGTGAGACCACACAAGCTAATATTTATTATACTTAGTTCAATTATGCATAAGCAATCTGTCGTTCATGTGCATTCCTGTATTTACAAAATAAGAAGAAAAACCGTAAAAAATTAGTAACTTGTTCTGCTACCAGATCGATATTAATGCACATTCCGTTCTCACGCATATTTTCACTAAAACCCGCAGTGCACAGTACGTGTACATTAGATCATGTAAAAATAGATTAACCACACTTGCTGGTACATAGCATATCGGTAGTACCGTATGGTTTATAAGAACTATCTATAGTTATTTTACCTTTATAATGTATAAATGTCTCGCGCGCGTGCAATTACACTTAATTGGGCATGCTGTGACGTGTTCAACTGTTTTTACCGACGGCGTTTGAGATTTTTGCAAAAGTAATGCGAGATCTGAGTTGATATGCCGATAGAAAAAAAGTATGACAATTTATTTATAAGATTTCTTGCGCAGTGTGAGTGTGTCCATATTGATTTGATATTACCGTTTAGAAATCACATATAAGATGATAAATCTACATAGGTTATATGATTGTAAATTCTAAAATCATTTGTGCGATATACAGTTTTCTGTTTTCATACAATATTTCGGGTACCAGTTATAAATACTGAGATTTCTAGATTCATGTTCTGTTTTGGTTCGGCCGTGTGTCAACAAGGCGTGGTGGTCAGAAGGACCTCGACGCTATTACAAACATCACGTATACCAATAACTTATTGACTAACTTTCGAATAAATCTTTTCGATCTAACTTCGGGCTACGAATAGATGAAGTAAGCATTAAGTTACAAAATCTGTCAGCACCTAAGATTTAAAACTGTGTTGTCGGGCGAATCGAAAATTGAGATACTATTGATAAACATTGGTAATGTATTTATGTGTATTGGTATTTCGGCTCATAATTTACACAGCTTATCGGTTCTTACTACCCACACACATACAGGCAAACTGATAAAGATCCATTTGAAAATAATCTTTTTTTTCTACATCATATGTATATTGCTTGTATTGCCAATTAAACTAATTGAACAGTTTATATGTAAATGAGGCAAGCTGACAAAAATTATAATCATTAACAGATACTTATACATCGTAAAAATATCACCAGTGTTTCCCAATCGGTGGTTTATACCAACTGTTACACTGAGACCGAATGATTTGTGTGCATTACCTACGTTTAGTGACCGGATGAACTCCCGCATGGATTTAAACTAAATAACCGTTTTTAGTTATACGTATTGACGTGTAAATGAAGTGATTAATGTGTCATTTTCGGTTTTAATTACGGCGTAAATCATTACGAACGTGAGAACTAATTGTATGAATTTTCCTTGTTAGTATTTTTAGAAAATGTGTGGTTATAATAAAATTGTTTGTAGAATATATTTAACAAAACCACATCATTCAAGGCAATGTAAACACAGTACTTGCAATATTCCCCTTCTGGCTATTCTATAGTTACGTGCATACACAAAGACTTTAACGACGCCGATATATTCAGATAGCCCGGAGGGCGCAGCTCGGATATCACCTATCACAGTACATCACGTGGGTAGGTAATCGTGTACAAATTGACAGCAATGCATACACACACACACACATATCGAGATAATAGCACAGTGCATAAGTATATTGTATGCATCTATATACGTATACAATACTAAGTTTGAGGTGCATTCCACCGTGAGCGTATAGGACTGTAACCTCATTATACAGCAACCAACACACCAGTATAGCACCATCTATTATCTTCATGCTCTATCATAGATGACAAATTATATAAGGTTTTTTTATTACTTGTTCTGTGTTTTATTTATTTTGATATTCAATTTATCATTCTGGATAGACTAAATTCAATATTGCATTACAATTTGGTATAACCAGCACCATACTGGGTTATGAATTTATTATACGAATATGGATGTTCGTTGGTGCGTTGTGTCTGTGCATATTTCAATAATAGATTCATTTAGTTCTGCGTAATATGGTTGTAAAAACTGTCTGGCCGTTTGAGACACTATGATACCCCAGAGAGTAACAAATGCACTTCGCACAGCGGCACTTGTAGCACCAGCCCGAAGCACACTAGATAATACCGATTTATTACTATCGTACTGGTATAAACAACCACGGCTGCTCTAATACTCGTACACGACATCAGCGTATTGCAAAAATCTGAAAATATCCTCACAAATAGTGCATATAGGTATAGTGCATGCCAAGATATTTGGAATTGACATCAATTGACTTCATAATAGGTAGGATGGAACCCTGCACAGCAGGGGAGGCCTTTAGCAACTAGTAGTGGCGGAAAAGATACATAAGAGATATATTTGTTTTTGTTATGATATTAATATTTACCTCTATAACATCAATCGATTCAGGTTGTGTTTGATTATTTCGAAATGCAGTTATATGTAATTAAACAGAAATGCAAATAAAAATTTCTGAATACATCCCTGATTTTTTATGCATTTAGTACCTGGCAGAATTTGGGATAATCCTCTGTTAATAGCATCCTTCGGGAATCAATTCCAAAAATCTTGGCATGTACTATACTCATACGTTTCTGCGGTGCATGTCCCTTGTGGAAACGCTAGCTTGTTACGCCACTGGTCGATAGATGGATGGATCTACTTTTTGCACGTGTCATTTCGTGTCGTGTCGTGCGTGCATCCACCGGAAGTGGTCCCTTAGTGCAACACGCTTAATTAGCAATGCAGGTGGCGCGTCACTCGCCATTAAGAACTGCATGAACACACGCATGCGCGTATATCATGAAATATAATACATTTTCTTCTATACTATATATCTTCATTTAGAGTTTTACAAAATCTTTATTTAATATATCCGTAAAATAAGCAATTAGTTCCAATTTCTGGTTCTAAGAATAATACAGAATTGATGTTTATTTAACAATTTACATTCCTATCGCAGCAGCGAGCCGTGCATATGTATGTGTCGGTTCTTATAGTCACAGTTGGCCATGTGGGTTCTTGATCTTTCTTCAGTTGTTTCTCAAGCATTTGCGGTCCCCAAGCAGCCCGGCCGCCCGTACTCCACCTCCCCTTGACGTCAATGCTTGTCCTATAGTTGTTCTACTGGTGCATTCGTAGATACGCAGTACATACACACACACATAAAATTCTGTTCTGTGTTTGTGTGATAAATAACAGAATAGTAGGCGGCTAAGTTAAAGCATGTGGTGGCATTCATTTGTTTTTACGTGATCCAAAAAAGTCTTTGTGTTTGTTTTACTTTTACTTCTCGTTTATTTTCGTTACAAGTCTGCTTGATAAATGATTGATTCATCTTCTAACTTGTTATTAATTGGATAAACTGGATACAAAACATAAAAAATGTAATTATTTAGTATTAAATTCTAGTTATTTTCAGTTATAAAATTTAAACTGTATTGCTTTATAAAATGCTTAAGTTAATTCCAACAACTTATTTAATGTTAAGCAACACCACAGATAATCTGTAATTGGTTAATATATTAATTACTCCGCCACGCCTACTGTAATTAAACAACAAATTCCCTTTGATGTGCCGGTCTTTAATTAATCTTAATTGCTTATCAGTGAATGATAGCAAGCGCGTTCGAACTAATGAAGAGCTATGTGACGGGGTATTGATAATTATATTCATTGTTTACACTTGCACGGTTACCTTGCACTGTTAAAGTGTGTGGTTAACCATAGTTTATGAATCATAAATATGCCGTGTGGGTTGTAGAAATTGTACATATGTGCGTAGATAATATAGTAATAGAGATGCGGGCATCGTGAGTAGTATGTTATAGATAAACTTAATACATCACTAAATAACTGAATTCTTCAAAAGTAATATAAAATAACTATATCTGACATGAGAAATACTATTATATTCTTACGTAATACTGAAATCTAAGTTTTTATTTCTTTACTAAAGATTATTATTGAATGTTAAAACCATTTGTTTATCTAGGAATAAATACTCTTTCCGCATATAAAGCTCCAAATTATGAAACTTTCAGCGTTTAAATAAGCATAAATCACGCTCGTATCGCGATGCTTTTGTAGTGATTTTAATGCATAGTTCAACAACGAACTTGATGAATACATTATATTTGCGCCTAGGGTTATACATGCCCACAGTACTGTGCGGTAACGTGGGTTGCCTGTACTAGAACGCTTAAGGGGTTTAAAACATCTATCAACTATTGTATAGTTGACAGATGTTTTAATACTTGTATAGTTACTATACAAGTATTATTCAACATAAAATCATGACTTATTCTTCGATATTGATCAGAAATATAAACACTCTAACAAATAAGGACCAAATAATACAACAGTGCCAGTGAATTTAATAAATTTTGAAACTACCAAGTGACAATGACATCCGAAGTGCGTTCAGCAACACCACCACCATGTTTACAACAATCAGCCGTGCCCGTGGGGTTACCGCCCCCGGGACCTAATGCACCAGCACGGCCCAGATCGTTGATGGAATCTCTACTTGTAGCCAAAATGGAACAGGTTATTATAATATTTCTTCCGATGACAATTGATGTTCGAAGAAATTTTGTGATACCCTGAGGATGTCTATTTAGGTTACAGTAGGAACTACGTCCACGTGTCTACCAGCTCGACCGCTGGTTCGAACGGATTCAGCGGATTCGACAAGTTCTCTGGGTAGCATCACAAGTGATGTATGTCGCTGTGATGATTGTCTCCTGGGAATAGCAGACTTGTACCAACTTGGGCCAACGGAACAAGCCACACAACGCAAGAAGGTAATACATGTTATAGTTGTCATTACATCCCTAGGAATTGGTTCTAAATATTTCTATATTTACTCTTCTAATTTAAATGATTACTAAAATACTAATTCGTCATTTAAGTAACGGATATTATATATTTATTTTGTTCCCCAAGAATGTTATGTTTGTTTTGATATTGTTTGTAATTAGCGACCAATTTGGAAAGCGCTATTCACGTGATATTAGTGCGTTTCATTGACGCAAAATTCTCAAAATTGTAACTGTTATTATTGACTATACCAATTCTGAGTTCGTCGTCGTTTTTATTGTGGTTTTTTCCCGATACAATTCTATGAAAAATTGCAACCTAATTGTATTTTTCCTGTGTTATTTTATGCAACGTTTGCAAACATAAGACTTAGGACAAAGCTTTGGTTAATTTAAAACACAGTAATCAAGCACAGGTGTCTATTATAGTGTTTAAAAATTAATTATCGATAATTTTTAATTATTTTTAAAGACAATTATGCAACAAATTTATATTATATTCTTTTGTATACCAGGGATTTTATTTGGAATAGTAAAATTGTTTATAAAATGGTTGGAAAATACGGATTTAGTGTAAATTATACTTCCCCCTTAAGGAATATAGTGCGTCCTATTTTTTACATGGGTTTACCCAACGTATGTTTATAAAGAAGATATCTAGACAACGCAATACTACAGGAGAAACAGTTTGACGTCAGCAGTGTAAGATTGTTATTGTATCTCGTGTATGTATCAACATTGTGTACTATGTACTTAACAATTTGTCACTACCTGAAGTTCTTGATATGTGACACTGGTGTGTTTATTTTTTATTCTTACTACTGTTTCTTCGTAAACGAGACAACAGTGAATTTCCCTTACCCGTCATGTGTAGTTCTGGAAAAATTCTTCTGTTACACAATAAATACTACGTTAGTTATCTCTGGTAGTTTTGTACTACAATTTACTACAAAAAGTGATAAGATTGACGTAAATTATTAACTAACCAAGTTACAATTGCAAATAAATCTATTGTGTAAAATATTATTTGTTATTTTGGTTTTTGATAGCGTAGTTTTCATTATTGACGTATTTCTTGATACATAACATAAACAAAGGTTTTTAAAAACCACAAGAAAATAATTTGTATTTCCTTATCTAATCTTAAATGTAGCGGTTAATATTTCCGTACGAGTGACCGCTATCACTGAAGAAATTAAAAAGCAATGGTGAGAAGGAATATAATTTTTCGCTCTGTTACATATTTTCTAACAAAAAGCACAACAGATAATCAATTCTGATTTATCGCATCGATAGTTTTCCCAAGAAGTATAAAATTCCTTGCTTCCTAGACTAGCGAACTGGACTAGAAATATAACAGAATATAATCTGAAATGTATAAAAACCGAAAAAGGGTAACGCCTTCGTTGGGAAATTAAACAGAACTGAACACAGTTTGTTTTTTAGATGATGCAAGTTAAAGAAATGATATTTAAAGCAAACAGACAAGGTTGGAGAAGCAATGAAAGAAGGTAATAAATTGACAATGTTATTACCAATTGGTTAGTTGATGAAATGAAAGTAAAAATCTATGTGCTTTTCACATTATTTTATTGTACTGAACAGCAAAACATAACAACAAAAACATTAACAAATCCATGTTACCAACATAATCAAATACAATATTCTTTAATCGGAACTCCTCAATGATGTCCATGCTTCTTGTAGCCCCATTTCTTGTGGTCATCATGACCTCCCTTCTTGCCGTATTTCTCACCGTGATGGTAGTGCTCGTCGTGTCCTCCGGCGTGCTTGTGACCTTTGTCGTCCTTGTAATGGGAACCCTTGTCATGATGTCCCTTCTTTCCATAATGATCTTCGTGGCCAGCAGACTTGTGATGTCCACCTTTATGGTGTCCGCCCTTCTTGTGTCCGTGGTCGTGGTGGAATCCTCCGTGTTTCTCGTGGTGTCCCTCATCATGATCTTCATCGTAGAAGTGTTTCTCCTTTTTGAACTCATCGAGTTTATGGATATCATGACCTCCCTTGGTGCTGTGTCCCTTGGTATAACTGCCTTTCTCACCATATTTGTGTCCCTTTTCGCCTTTCTCGCCAGCGTGGTGTTCACCGTAGTACCCATCATCATGATGATGGCTCTTCTTGTGTCCACCGTGATCGCTGTATTGTCCCTTGTGGCCTTCCTTGTCATGGTGACCCTTTTCTCCCTTCTCGTAACCATGGGCACCTTTGTATCCTTTGTCCCCTTTATCGCCATGGCTGGAATGATGATCGGCATGGTGTTCCTTACCGCCACCTTTCTTGTAATGATGTCCATGACCGGATTCAGCTGCTTCCAGATCACGTTTCTCCCTGGAGATCTCCCGGGCAGATGTTAGACATATCCCGGCCAGCACCACCAGTGCCACGATGCACACCCCACGCTGAATGGACGCCATATTTGCTAGTGCGACAATTGTTGTTCGGCCACCTGAGTAGGTAATGCTGAACAGACAAGTTGATGCAAGCTGAATGATGCTTTCGGCTAGATAAACCCGACTATTTATACCCGATAGAATTTGGTGTTTTTGCGGGTGAAAATTGATTTGCGTGGTGAACTGTGAAGCGTCGCATTTATTGGTTAATACGGTTCAATAGAAAATTTCGCGCAATGAGCCAGTTTCAATACTTTCACTAAAAATCTATACGGTTTTTCGATTGACAAGTGATGTAACAATAGCAACGGTATGTTGCAAAGACAGGTAGTAGTGTGCTATGGAATAAAGTGATTAAACGGTTTAACAGTTATCATAGTAAAGATTTCTCATTTATTGGATGGATGTCGTTGAAGGAAGACATTAAACGTCAAGAAGCGTGGTATGTATTGACTTAGTAGCAATTATTGAACAGTTATCAGTTGTCACAATATACTGGTACATGTAAATTGTTTGCTAACACAATAAATATAATTAAGTAGAGTTATAAGTAAATTTGTCAAAGATATTTTGGATTATTATATATATTATATAAACCTATGAGTGTATACACTGTCATGTAAGTATTAGGGATAATAAAGAGAGAGAGATGGAGATAATTATACAATGTGTAAATGAATTCAAGTATTTACTGCCTGTTGACATGTACCCATGTACAAATAAACACCAATAATAAATAATTGTTAATTATTCACGTGTAAAGATTCTTATCATCGCATTCTGTACTTGGAATTTCACACAACGTATAATACAAACACCTCAATTAAAACATATCTATTGTTTAGGTGTGTGGCGATAATATAAATTTATTGAAATGTTAAAATTACGATTGCGAACACATAATTTATATTAGTTTAAGGTGAATGTATGTACTGTTTTTATTTCAACGATTGTCGCGATACAATTACAATGAATTATTTCCTTGTTGCGCCGTTAGAGAGCAATTAAATCGCATGCGAAGTTGACTGATTAAGCTAACTCTTCAAAACCATAACGAGGATGTTACGAATTAACCAGTTTATCTGAAATATACTAAAGAGTCGCATCGCACGCTCGATGTATTATTAGGAATTGGGTCAAGAAGAGTTGTCAAACAATTTGTGTCATCTTGCTAAATTTTGGAGAAAAA